>JACGWO010000001.1:62756510-63257424 GCA_034509735.1 Sesamum alatum
TAGTGGTTCATTTTCGTACCTTAAGATAAAGTGTATTTGATTTTTTTTTAATTATGAAATATATATAATCTTTTGATATTCTAATTATAAAAATATGATCCTCGTGGTCAAATGATGACCCCTCATTTTTATATAGCCGTTAACTCTTCAATCTTTTAGATAATGGTCACGCAACACTTATCGTCAAAATATTAATGGTGTTCAACCAAATAACTAACAGTAATATTTTTGTAATTTCCCCGCATACGTGTTACACAAACTTGCTTTACTACAAAGGTGATATTATCATGACTTTGTTTGCAATTTCACTCATTGCAACTTAAGAACATATTCACAATGTAGCTAGTTTTGGACGTATCATAGAAAATGTCGAGAAGTCATATATGCATGATGGGATATAGTATTAGTAAATGTATATATATATATATATATATATATATATAATACGCACATTGAGTATTTTGAACTCTTAAATGCATAGTGCTTCATAAATAGAAATATAAAAGGCAAAGACTAATTGTAATTTATTCATACTAGAGAAAAAATTAAATATACTTGGTTTGGAGAATTATATTTATTATCCTTGACGTTTGATTTCGTCCAACTAATTAATCCATTCGTTAGTCAAAACTTGATTCAAATTCTATATTTAATCTTGATTGGCTTATTACAGACTTATTGTAGATTAAACAAATCTTTTCTTATTAAACTACTCTTATACATCTTCACACGCGTTAATTCATGCAAGAAGGTACATTTTCACTCTTATAAGGGTAGTTTGGTCAGAAAAGATATGTTTGACTTGCAATAAGTCAATAGTAAGTAAATCGGGGGTTAAATATGGGTTTTCATTCAATATTTTTGCTAATATTAGCAAATTTCGTTAATTTTAGCCTACGAATGGATCTATTTGCTGGACGAAAACAAACGCTAGGGGGTATTAAATAAAATTTTCAGATCATAGGAGTCTACGTATAATTATACAAAACCTTAAAAGAAGAAGGTGTACGTAACTATCCCATAAGTCCAATGTTCTAGACTTCTAGTTAACATTTACGAAGATGTACAATGTAACTATTTATAGAAACTCATGCATAAGTCCAATCATTTTAAGTCGCGGAAAGCTAATTAAGCTACAAAGAAAACGAGAAATAAATATAATTATGCATGCTACAATCATATCTTGATAACACAAATATCCTTCCTGATAAGTTTTCATATAATATAGAAAAAATAATGTCCAGAAACCAACTTAATAAATAAATAAATAATTTCTTTTTGTTTGGAAGAGAAATTATGATCTCAAAAACAAAAACTACTCGAGACAAAGATCAGCACATAGCTTTTGGATCAACGAAGAGTTGTTGCCACTCTCCAGTATGTACGACCGGGTTTTTTGGTTTGTCATGCACTTCAAGTTCAATTGATTTTCAAATAGGTTGGACTGCAAATCAAAATAACGTTAAAAGTGTTAGGAAATCATACCATCAACTTTAATAAATTAAACTTTTATTGCTCCATTAAACTTTAAAATAGTGCAAAGACTTATAGAAAGTGGGAAAATCGTAATGTTAAATTTTTGCATATTAAGGACAAAATTGTCGAAAAAGTGCACCAAAGTAAGGTGGTTATGTGCATATCACGTTCATTTTTTTTGGTCATTTCAACAGATTTCAGTCATTATTTATTGTCAATTAATATGCAAAATTTTTAAATATTACAGGACAAATTTGACAAAATGAATTTGTAAGGAATTAAAATTGACACCCCGCATACTTACGGGAGTAAAAAATTGCAATTTTTCGTATAAAAAGTTGGTTTTCATTGTTTAAAATATTTATATACCATGAAGCCAATAACAATATAAATTGCATGAAGTAAATATAAACATATAAAGTGGGAAATTGTCTTACAGAGCATCGTGCATCGCAGGTCCATAGCGGTGTAGGGACACATTTAAGGTAGTGACACCAATGACAATATTTATTTCCGTCAACCCCACTCATCAGTAAAACCAGCCCAACAGTAAATCTGCATTAAACAACATTAATGCTGATCACAATTAGATTTATGTAATGTCAACTTTTTAATTATATTACATTTCTACTAAAATGCAAGAACATTGCACTTCAGTATTGCAATTTGTTAGGTTTGTAAAATGATAATTTTTCACGATTTTAGAGTAAAATTAACCATAACTTTTAAGTTAGATGGAATTACGACGTCACTTTCCGACTAAAATCGCGAGGTGAAGGAACAGCTTACCCGGCTACCAAAATGAGCATGGAAATAATCAAAAAGATACACTGATAGGCTTTGTACTTGGGTTTGGACTTGGTGATGTAACCAGGAGGAGAATTTCGGGCGTTGATCCATGCGAATTGAGGGCGAAGCAAGAGCACAAAGCCAAGCAGGAAGCCGGTGAAAAATCCTCCGAGATGAGCAAAGTTGTCGACATGAGGAAGGATTCCGAGGGCCATATTGATTAGAATGATGATGAGAAGACTCAACAAGGATTCAATCTTGTTCTCGTAAATAGTCCAATTAGCAAAGAGCTCAGAAAGCATAGCGCCGAGCAGACCGAATAATGCACCAGAGGCGCCGACGGAAATGGTGTTGCGTACGAACAAAGACGATATCAGACTGCCACCAACTCCAGATATGAGATACAGCAGACCTATCCGCACTGCAGAGTGTGTGTGAATTATGAGAAGAGATGAATTGAATTTAAGAAGAAGAATAATGGATGAATTAGAGAAGAGTGGATGATGCATACAGAATCCGAACTCCTGCTCAAGACGAATGCCGACGAATAGAAGACTGAACATATTGGCGAAGACATGAAAAGCTCCGGCGTGTAACCACATACAAGATACGAGTCGCCATACTTCCCGCTCGTTCACCACTTTTTGTACATCCATTGCCCCTAGCGAAAGAAGCCTGAAATTAATTTCACACACCCATCATTATTACTAACATCCACATAATTACTTATATATTCTTCTTATAACTCATAATTAATTGTTAGTAGATTATCCACAATTTTAGATGGGATTTTTAAAATGGTTTCGAAATTGAAAAAAAAATAAATACATTTAGTCACATGTCAAAGTTTTTGTAAAAAAAATATATATATATATATAGACGGCAAGGACACGTGTCCTTGCTGTATATATATATATATATATATTTATGGAAACTTGGACATGAGATTATATTTGTCGAGTTTTCTCAATTTTGGGACTTTATTGAAAATTCTGGAGGATTAAATGTGTTGAGTTTTTCAATTTTGGGATTGTTTTAAAAATTTTGTAAAGTAGAGAACTAAAAGTGTTGAATTTCCATTTCTATGGGACTAAGTGTACTTTTGCCGAAATATAAAATAATATAGTAAAGAAAATATAAATTTTAATAGTGTTAAATTATTCAAAAACTCCGATATCAATTTTAGATGTGCAAATTTGAAGAGTAAATTAAAAAGCGTCCATTTGAACAAAATTATTACAATGATGATAAAAGAGTCCAAAATAAAGTTGAGTTTATCTAACAAAAAAGAGCCAAAGCAGCTTTTCGTTCTAAAGTGTTTTTTAGCAGATTTAGTAGTAACAATTAGCATTTCAAACACCTCAAAATTATTTTTTTTAAGCCAAAAATTGAAAAAAAAAAAAAAACTTTTCTAAAACTCTCGACAAACACTCTCTAAGTCTGATTACGAAATTAATAATAAAACAAACCCCCCCCCCTAAAAAGATAAGGTAACACGGCCCATGAACCTATAAGAGAAGACAATACAACTCCTCATCTCGGAGGTAATGAGCTTCTTTTTTAAAAATTTTAAGATCGCACTACTATTTTTCTTTTTAAGAAGATTTTATATTTATTAGTATTTTCACGTGCGGTAACATGCAATAAACCCTTTAGGCGTAATTTTGAAAATTTTGAGAAAATAAAGTACAATTACAATATTTTGGAAAAGAAAATCTAAAGTAAAATTAACCATAAATAGTAACGTGTATATTTATCCTTAAGGGGTGGCTTAGAACTTAAGGAAATAATTAATAAATTGATTTCTTTGCCACAATGGTCCAAACCCCTTTTCTAAGACTTTTGCTGAAAAGGTAGTTCAACAAATTATTTTATAGTTATTAGTCATTACTGGAGAAGGCAATATATTTCAAGCTACAAAATTGCAAAAACAATAATTTATCTTTGAAGAGAAAAATTTAATAATCCAAAGAAAGCAAAAAGAGGTTTAATAATTTTAAATTTTAGAGAAGAGGAAAAGAAAATAAATATTTTTATTTAAAAACAATCAATTTAATCGCGCAAATATATATATATATATATACACACTTTCTTATTAAGGTTGAAGACTCAGAGTAACTATCTAGATATACATTACGTTTATGAACTAAATTAACTTTATTTGAAGGAGAAATCCATTTTATCCTTTTCTTTTTCTCTATTGTGCTAAATTTATCAATATTCTTTGTAAAGACATGGCTTTGAGTATAACTACCATGTTCATTTATTTAATTTTGATAATCGAAAATCATAATATGCATTTATTATAATTATCTTACCAATAGTATATACTTAATTATAAAGTCTCAAGCGAATTTTTATGAAATTTTGTATACATAGAACTCACGTGGAAGCAGAGGGGCCAAGCAAGGGATTCTCGTGGGTGCTCTGGAAGGCAAAGCGGCCGAGGACGGACACGCCGGTGCAGTTGCGGGAGCGGGCGGGGCAGTCATTGATGTACATTGAGATGATAAAGATGACAATGTTGGCGACAATGAAGGTGGGCATCAGCCACGGGAACCATTTCTTGGGGGCGTAGTAACGCGGCGGCGGGCGGTGCTGCGGCGGCAGCGGCGGAGGATAGCCGTGGTACTGGGCGTTAGGGTGGGGCACAGGATAGGGACTCTCGCGGGGTTGCACTTTGATCGGAAGTCCGGACTCCGGTGGAGAGGTGTACGGAGTCCTACCCATCGGAACCAAAGGCTGCGCGGGGGAGAGGGAGAGGGATGAGAGAGGAAAATCAAATGATGAGAGAGAGAGAGAATGCTTATGAGATTGAGCCGGAGATGTTGGGCGCACCGCAAGGAATGGAGAATGCTTTGAGAATGAAGCTCATCAATGGTTATTTTTAGTGCGTATGAGGCCAATGGTTGTCTTTGTTGTAATACTTGCTTCGAATTGTTTTGCTTGTCAAAGTTAATTTGTATTAAACTTTTGCAATTGCTTTTGATATGCAAGTATAGGGTTAAATATGGACACCTCAATCTATACGGATAAGGTATTTTGCCCCCTAAGCTTTTAATTTATGTGAATGGGTATATTTCAATCTTTGTAAAATATTACATTAGGTATCGTGATTCCGAAATCAAAGAAAAGTGAGAATGACGTCAAGTCATCATGCCTCTTATGCGCTGGGTGACACACGTGGTCAGGGCAAAGGACTGCTATTCCACAAGGGTGAGCTAACCTTTTTGGTGAATTAATATTTCGTTGAATATTTTGAAATAGTTTAAGTTATGTGTATATTGCCTGCTAAATTTAAAAAGTATATGCATTTTAACGACCTAAACTATTTAAAATGTTACGTGCCATCATTGAAATTTTAGTTTTGTTGAAATTAATGGAACATCTCACCAAAATATTACCATGTGCTACTTGTTACTTAATGTACAAACATATTAATTATTTTACAATAATAAATTATGTTTTCTACAAAGTTTGGGTATATTTGCACAAATTGAAAGTTTAGGGAGCAAAGTGCATTTTTTTTGTTGAGCTTGTGCATATAATAAAAAGTTTAGGGAGCAAAGAGCATTTTGTCTAAGATTGACATTGATTTTACCTTTCTTTTGGAGTTTGTGTGTATGAAAAACTTTGATAAAATATGTCACGTCCTATCTCCTTTAATTTAACTTATCCCTATTTGAATGATGCACGTAATATTATCTTCATAATTGGTACTCTTGGATCATATTCATTATTAACCCATGTTTATCTTTGACATGTTCTCATGCCTAATTTCAGTTACATTCTATACTTGTTCCATGAATTGTTGCAATTATTTGTGAATGATTTGAAGGTACAACCATCAATATTTATATGACCGTAGCAAATGTAATTCGAAAAGTTTGTGATGATCAGTGGAAATTGCTACAAGCTAATCGTCACAACAATCGTTCATAAACCAGTCTATTGAAATCGTGTTTTTGCAATGGTTGATTATTGCAAATATTGTTCCAAATAGTCACAAATTATTTATTGTATTTTCCGTCACACCATTGAGTAATACGATAGAACTGACTACTCGTTGCAAATACTTGCGACAGGGTCTGCTGCGACTTCTCTGTAGCCATCAGAAAGCTTTGCAAACATTGAGTTGTGATGATTTTTTTTAAAATATTCGTCGCATTTAGACGTTGTTTTTATAGTACTCCGTTGCCTACAACAAACATCAATAAGGTTAACGTGTATATTTTGTTAAAATTTGCTTACACTATAATTAACGAATAATAAGAAATAATATACAGGTAGCATTTTTTCTCAAGCTATTATTATATATAAAGGTTTAAATTCTACATGCATGATATATTCTTTTAATAAAAATAATCTTGATATAGATAATTAAGTTTCTCATTTCAGCTACAAATTAAAAGAGAATACAATTTTATTTATTAAAAATAGAGAAATTATCTGTCAAGTACAGATTTAAGTTAAGAATACCACCACTGAATATCAACTGTCTAACTTCAACCATTCACCCACCGTTTTTCCTCCAACAGTCTCACTCCCATCTCTATCAATCCTTACCAATTCATGTCCATAGCATTATTGTAATCCATTTTTTTTTTTTCTTTCGGAACAAAACACAAACACATTGAGTGATGATTTAGTTCTCACTGTATGGGATATATTTCTACCTCTCCCGTCATGAAAAATGGTGCAAGAATTTGATGAGCCATAGCAGACGGCTCCACAGACGAAGACATCGCGCGATCATGGAAAACCATGTTCTTGCCAGGTTTCGAAACAAATTCTGGTTCTTCATCTTCGTTTTGTTCGTTCTCTGGTATTTGTTGCTCTATGGTTTCGATTGGTCTTCTTTCTCCGTCCTCTCTTCCGTTTCTCGTGATCAACAAGTGAACTCCCTCCAATCCCTGGTTTCGAATTCCATCCCCAGGTCCGGTGACATACAGAAACAGGAAGATTCCGATGAATCGTTGGATTCGGATTCCGATTCCGATCCCGATCCCGAGAACCAAGAAAATCCCGTTCCTGAGTCTAATGTTACTGTGATTTCTGATGTGAATCATAAGACGGAGAATGTGCCGATAAATGTGAAAGCAACGGATCACGAGGGGAGAGCCACAGAGCATGATGGAATTGAGGATCTTGCGGCCCTGGAGAAGGAACTGGAACCGCTGTTACCAAAAGAAGAAGGAGAAGAAGGAAACGTTGGTGAGAAACCAAGAAAAGCCCAGAAATCATGTGATGGTAGATACATCTACATTCACAACATTCCGAGTCGATTCAACGATGATTATATAAAGCAATGCAAGTTGATGAATAAATGGCATGATATGTGCCAGTATTTCGTCAATGGAGGATTCGGGCAACGCCTGGGGAATCCTCGAAGGCTCTTCCAGCCTACGGGTTGGTATGTGACTCACCAGTTCTCTCTGGATGTCATATTCCACAGTATAATGAAGCAGTATGAATGCCTGACGAATGATTCATCCATGGCCGATGCGATCTACGTGCCTTACTATGCGGGGCTAGACATTTCACGATATTTGTGGGATACTTACAGCTATTCAGTAAAGGATAGTGATGCCCATGAGTTGTTCAAGTGGCTGAGAGGAAGGCCGGAGTGGAGAGTGATGGGAGGAAGGGATCATTTCTTGGTTGCTGGCCGAATAACGTGGGATTTCAGGAGGGCAATCAAAGATGATTCGGCGTGGGGGAACAACCTCATGCTGCTGCCCGAGTCTCAGAACGTGACGATGGTCACAATCGAGTCGAGCCCTTGGGACCAAAACGACTTTGCAATACCTTATCCGACGTATTTTCACCCCTCAAACGATGAACAAGTTTTTGCATGGCAGAATAAGATGAGGAAACAGAAGAGGAAGATTCTGTTTAGCTTTGCTGGTGGCCCTCGTCCCAACATGGAGGACTCAATCCGGGGAGAGATCATGACCCAATGCGCTGCTGTGAGGCGAAAATGCCGGATGATAGAATGCAAGGACGAGAAGCATAACTGCTTAAAACCGGCTAATTTGATGAGAATCTTTCAGGCCTCAATTTTTTGCTTGCAGCCTCCGGGGGATTCGTTTACAAGGAAATCCACCTTTGATTCGATTGTAGCTGGTTGTATTCCGGTTTTCTTCAGCCCTGGTTCTGCTTATGTGCAATACTTATGGCATCTGCCTAAGGATTATGAGTCATACTCTGTTCTCATATCAGAGGAGGATGTGAAACAGAAAAAGGTGAGCATCGACAGCGTGTTGTCCAGGATCCCAAAATCGAAAGTGGCAGCAATGAGAGAAGAGGTGATAAAGCTGATCCCAAATGTGATCTATGCTGATCCAAAGTCGAGACTGAAGAAATTAGACGACGCGTTTGATTTGGCAATAAGAGGCATTGTTGGGAGGATAGAGTCATTGAAGAAAGACATGAGAGAGGGAAGAAACTCCAGTGCTGAATTTCATCCAGATAACAGTTGGAAGTATTATACATTTGGAACAACGGAACCGCATGAGTGGGATCATTTCTTCAAGAGACCTAGAGGTATTCACTATTAGCATCAAGCATGGAAATTCATTTTCAAAGCCAAAAAGATGTAAAGGAAACACATTTGTATAATGTATGAATGTCAAACAGTTTTGCAAAAACAAGAAACTACTTGTTGAAGTTAGAGTAGTCCACAGCTAGCTGATTAGATTGGCTGCTTTTTATACGCTCTTTGTTCGTTTGTTTTTTTGGTTGTGGTTCAGTTAGGGTAGTGTTGAGCGAGCTGGTTAGATTGGCCTTTTTTTACATTCTTTTTCCTTTTTTTTTGGTTTAGTTAGGGTAGTGCTCGACGAGCTAACTAGGTTGACTGCTTTTACAACTTTTGTAACAAGAAATTATTTATCCATTGTCAATAAATTAGACATTTTTTTGTCATATTCATTTTGCATTAAATAAAATTTAGATGAAGAGTTATATATATCAAGCATATTTTATGGGTGTACATGAAAACATTCATGCATGTATATGGGTGTTTTAGGACATTGCGTTTACCTTGATGTAATAGGTTCAATAGCACTAATAATGTAGGATTATTCCATGTTTACATTACAATACAAGGGCCCGATTTTTGTGGCTGGGCCTTACTAATTCACTGTAGAAGGTGGGTTGAGTTATCCGGCATTTAATAGGGAAGAAAAGTGGTTTTAAATTGTCAAATGTGACCTTAATTTACCTTTCCGAATTACACAATTTACCCTCAACTACCCAATAACACAGTTTGTTTAAATCTTACATAATATAAATTTTAAAAATAAAATTATTATATAATATAAATTTAAAAATTTGTAAAATAAATTTTAAATTTATATTATGTGGGTTGTGGCTGTGGGCCTGGGGGTTTTGCCTTTTGTTTTAAATTTATATTACATAAAAATAATAATTTTCTTTTTTATAATTTATTATTATAAAATACTAATTCAATTTTAATCGATTAGACTGGGTTTCATACAATATAAATTTGGAGATCTAAACATAAAAGGGGCATAAAAGTCATTTGAAAGTAAAAAATAATCTATCCATCCATAAAAGTAAACAAACTTACTAATCAGAAAAACAATATCCCACAATGTAAACAACTTATAATTAATCCAGGGCTTTTTTATTATACATATAGTCAGATTTATCATATCATCCATTTAATCGAACACTCAAAGTAAACGCACCCTGATTCATATATCTATATGCTTGTTCAATGTTCATTGAACAAATACAATTATAAATCTCAGTTGGAATTTTTTGTTATGAAATTGTACTCTAATTCGCTATTCCACTCTATGGATGATTAACATTTGAACTTTTAAAAAGGACTGGTTAACCACGTGCTGTGGGTTGAGGTCTAGGTTGGAAGCCCACGTTAAATGATCAATGGAGTCTAGTCTACTCCTAGTCCTCCAACTGAAAGATTGTGGTCTGCAACATAATTTGCGAAATTTATTGAGATAATTATCATTTAAAATCCATTTATGTTTAAATAAAAATTTACTATGATAAGTCAAGATCGTAAAACTAAATCTCAAAGTAATTAATATATATTGCCAAATCACATCGAATGTCGTTTACATTCTCACGTGTTCAAATGATTGGCACAAAATCGATATAAAAAGAAAAAAATGATTGGCACAAAATCTGGGCAAATACTAGATATTTGAGCGGGAAATGAAAGCCCAACCTCAAAGTCAGGGGCATTTCCGTCATTCAAATCTCTCTCTCCTTCTTGTGGCCACAAATAATTCCCTTCCCACTCCACAAAATAGGAAAGGCCAAACAGATCTTTATATTCCAACTTAAAAGCAGAATCGCTTGCTTAAACCAGTTTTGGGAGTTCATGGCAGGCACGTGCCCCCGCGTGACGCCTCACGTGATCGGCTCCACAGTCGGCGAGCTCCCCCGAACCGGTTGCCGAACTGGAGCATCGCTCTCCGTCCGTATCTCCTCAAGGAGCTACGCCGTCGCCGCCGCAGCCGCCGCACGCAACGGCTGTTATGGAGTGGAAGGACCGTCGTGCATCTTCGTCGGGCCAGTGGAAACCGCCAGTCAAGAAAACCTAGAAGCTCTATATCGTCAAGTGCGTGTCGCCTTCGCTAATTTTGAATCAGTTTTTAGTCAGTTTGCTTATTAGCATTTCTTCTTTCTCCTTTTGTTTCTTTAAGGCTCGGGAGGCTTACTATGGCGGAGAACCGTTGATAGTGGATGACATGTTTGATAGAGTTGAGGTAAATTTTGCTTAAGCTTTAGTTGTATTCGTATTAGTAGTTAAATTTGGTCGTTGCTGACGGAGAAGATTTTACTTTTACAGTTAAAACTGCGGTGGTATGGGTCCAAATCTGTTGTGAAGTATCCACGCTGCAGTCTCAGGCGGCAATCCACATATGCGGATGCTGAGGTAATTTTGCTATTAATTTGCATCCTTTGATGTTAACTATCTATACTTTTGCGATATTATTTTGTATGAAATCTTAATCAGTATTGAATAAATTGGTACCAATTGAGTATGGCTGTTTCAGGGTAAATTGAGTATTTAATGACAACGTAGCCCAACTACTGCTGGTTGCATTTTTAGTACTACTGTTAGAAGTATGGTTTTCATCTTGGAAGCATGATGAACAGAATCTCTTGTCCTACCTGTACGCTGGTGAAATTTAAAATTGACTGTTAGTACAAGGATGGATGCACCCAAAGGACGTAAAATTGTGATATATAAGAGATTGTGGACAGTATTCAGCTGTGGTGATTACATATCTGTTACGATTGTGCACAGTATGGTGCTAGGGACTTGGGAAAATGGGATTGTTTCTTTGTTTTTGGTTCCATATTTGGTGGTTAGGTTCAGGAAGGAACCAGAACGAAAACTCATAGGAAACAGTACATTCTGTGGTGATTCAACGTCTTCTGAATTTAGCTCGTCTGGGCAACAATCCCATTAATAAGATCATTCTCAAGTACTCAATCTGTCTCCCTTTGACTTGACCCTCTGCAGAATGCTTGGATCCTACCTTTCTCATTACTTCTAAGATCAAATTGTGGATAAATTATGAAGCAGAATATATTAGATTTTCTATATATTGTTACACAAGTAGTGTGTTGATCCCGTAATATACTGGGCATGGGATGTACTAAGTGCGGGATAGATGTGCACTAGTTCCAAATCTGGCATTGTAGTTCTTAACTTAATGTTATATCAAGTATAGTGGAAGAGGACAACTGGCTTCTATGCGCCGTAAAGTAATTTTTTATAATAGAGTCATGTTACTTTGTCTAATGTAATAGTGGATCAGTCTTCTCTTTCTCTGCACTTGAATATTGAATAACATGCATGTAGGGCAGGAAGATCCTTCACAGGTTTTCGCATTGGCAAGCGTATGGCTCGTGATTCTTGGTTTTGGATCTTCAGCTTGTCTTCTGCCTATAGCATACACTGTTTTTCAAGCTTATCAAGACGCATTCGATTCAGGAATTTCTTACACTAATCAAGCCTCTACACTAGAGTTTTTTGCTACACTTAATGGCATGCTCTTCATGTTGTTCGGGTCCATGGTTGGCTATCCAATTGCATCAGCCTCCGGTAATGAATATTACATCTTCATCAATATTCTTACACTTCTATTTCGGTAAAGCATTGCGTTTTTCCCTCTTGTTAAAGATGGTGGTGGTAAGTTGACTTGATATATTTATTTCTAGCCTTAGTCCTTTCATGAAGGAAGTAGCTGTGTTTTACCCCACCTAAGTTATTTGTTCTCTTTGTTGGTTAACTTTCATATTGTACCCTTTCTTTCGCTTATCTGATACCCATATGATGTAACCTGAAACAAAATCAAATTGGCCCCTATTTGGTTTAAAATTTGTTGGTACTTTATTCATCTGAACAATCTTTGATGTTTGATCTGCAAATCATTTCAGTAGCCAAAAACTGGAGTTAATAAGTATTCCATAAAGTTGACCATACACATCAACTGTCGTTCAGTTGCAAGCCTTATAATAATGTGTCTAATAATTGGTTTTGCAGGAAGTGTTAATAGGAAATTTCAAACAAACATGTTTCTGGGATTTACCATGACAGTATTATCAGCTATTTACTTTACAGAAAATCCTTCTATCCAAATATTATATTAAGTTTTCATTCCGAAAAATCAACTGTTCGCTTTTTCACTAACCATGTTGAGAATTAGTCATTTAGGACCAAGTTACCTTGCTTATTAGAGTTGTCAAGGAAAGCCTTTGGATCACTTAGTACATCAAGAAGGCAACATGAGAGTCTGAAGTGATGCGAAATCACGAGCTCCTAATATTGGATTCTGTTTGATCTCAAACTTTGAGATATTTTTTTCAGTATTTTTTGCCATTTTACTTAATTGCATACTATTCTATTATCGAGTGTTGAAAGAACGACAGGCTCAATGACTATTTAATGAAAATATTGTTAAATGTGTTAATTTTAGAAATTAATAGGCACAGTTTGCAGGAATTAGGATTGTTCGGACATTTAAGTTATTTGCCATTAAGTCCATTTAGGGTGAGTATTATCCATTGAGGTCTATATTTTAATTAGATTCAGTTTGTTAGGTCATGCATAAGCACACAAAAATAATGTTGAATCTGTCAGTCTTGTCTCTTCAATTGCTCTCTGACTGGGGACTTGCTTGTAGTTGGAGCACTTCAAGGACTCTGGAAGAATGACTTGGTGGCCTTGAAAGGTGTATGCCCTAATTGTGGTGAAGAGGTAGTGTCTCCTCGAATTGTCAGCATTACTTTTATATATAACAATGTGATTGTCAAACCTGTGCAGATGGATCCTTATAACTTGAAGATTTACATTTCCTTGCAGGTGTTTGCATTTGTCAAATCAGATCGGTCCATTCACTCCCCGCATAGAGTGGAGTGTCATGTATGTGAGAGCTCCTTGGAGTTCCGCACAAAAGTTGAGGTTCGTGACTCGCTCCAGTTTTAATCTTAATTCATTACTAGTCGTGGTTTTAGATTAAGGAGCTTACCTGTTACTAATACTTGTCGCGTTAGCTCTTAAAAAGAATTGGCATATTTCTAGAAAGTTTTTGAGAAATTTTGGTACTTTGAAATTGTTGCATTCTAAAGGTAAGTAGAACCGAGTAAGTAGTTAAACCTGAGACTTAATGAGAAAATGGACGAAGTCTCTCTCAAGCTATGTCTTGGCTTCTTTCCCAACTGCTGCTGGTTGTGTGAGGCAACGGGATAGAACTAGTTTATGGAAACAGGGTGTTGATAATGAGCACTAAGCATCCATTTTGATTCTTTGAGTTTTGAACTTACTCCGTTCTTCTTTTTCGTCTTGAGTGTTTCTAATGAGTGTGCTGATGTTTAATGGATTTCAGTTGTCAAGATCGAGAAACACGTCGCTGTCTATTTCATTCTTATAGAGTGGTGGTTGGAATTGGGATTTTGTACTTAATAATGAAGAAATAAAAAGCATGAAAATTATCCTTGTTTATGCTGCTATGTTCATGTGAGGGGAGAATGCATTTTATCCACTTAGAATGTTGTTCAACCCTAAATAAATATCTCTTATTTCACCATTTAGCAGCTTTGTGCAAGGAAAGTTGATTCAAAACTACTCTGCACAAGCCTTGCAATGCTATCATACTAATAATGGATTAAAGAATATTATCTTGTCTGTTTGATGATTGCAGCAGTCCATCTCAAGACCAGGTAGACGATGGGTGTATGGTCGCATCTATTTAATTCGACCTAGGGGTAGACGTCAAAGATGGGCATAAGATAGAAACTCTCAGCCTTATGCTTCATTAACTGGACTGGGATCCTCTTGTATAGGAACACATTCAAGCTATTGCTTCTTTTCAGTTGGCAAGTCGTGGCAGTACTGGTGGAAGTATTTGCTACAGATTACAAACGGCAACATGTTTTTGTTGAAGTTTCATGCCATAGAGAACAGTCTGTTTATCTGGAAGATCGTGTAGGATCCCATAACACTTGATCTATATTCATTGGTGCATTGCTAATATATTTTTGCAATTGGAGTCTCGCTATTGTGCAGTTTATCGTACTAAAGATGACTTCTGAAGTTCTAATACATTAAGATCAAAATATGCATTGCCCGCAATGCAAATGGAGATGTTGCAGGGACTAAAATATTGATTTTCATTTGAGTAAGACTCTTTTGGTACAGATTGGGTTTGGATTCGAAGCTAGGTGGATGTATGTACCCTTCGAATATATATACTAAAAATCTAAAATCTCATGGTTAAATTGTAATTCACCTTTAGGGCATAACTTCATTCTGAGTATTGCCAAATGACTTCATTTGTAATAGTGTGCTGCTCAACTGAATTGCCTCTTCTTTTGAAATGCATGATTGGTGTATTTGTTTTAAAGTCGAGCACAGATAGAAATTTAGGTGAGACCCAATAGTGTGAAATATGTACGTAGTATCGGTTAATTAACACAACCCTCCCAGGGTTGGATGCGGGAGCCGTGGGGAGTTTGGAGGACTGTAAGTGTGCTGTTAGATGATTATCTGATGGTGGGAGCTAGTTTGCGAGTTCAGCCGTGTGCTAGGTTCTAGTGGGTGCTTAGTTGCTGTGGCTGATTAGTTTGTCTTGTGCTAGGTTAGGCTCTGTTGGCAGTTTAAGTTTTGTTGTTCATTTAGTTTCCTGTTGGTGGTGTAATTCATGTTGAGGTTGTGTCTTTTTTTGTTTTCTGATCGTTTGTTTTGGGGCCTGCTGTGGTGGCCTAGTGGACATTGATGTATGTTTTCGTTTGATGTTTTAATATATGTTTTCACCGCTTTTTACTCAAAAAATTAACACAACCCTCCCAGATGAATGCACATGATAATTGAATCCCTATGTTTGCTAGAAGAAAAGCAGCAAACAGGTGAATCATGGTTTCCCATGTTTCTAGATTTGTGTGGATAATTCTAAATTCAAAACATTTTAAATCCCTCGTATCTAATTTGAACTATATTTTATTAAACATTAATAGATTTCAATTCTTCAATAAATTCTTTTAATATGGATATCAAATCATTTTTAGAAATCCTTAAATCCAGTCCCCAAGGGAACTAGTGATTTTGAACTCAAGTAGGAGGTCTTGGGTTCGAATTTTGGATGTGTGCATCTGTGGGCATGTTTACTAGAATAGAATCCTTGAATCCAAATGCAACACAAAGCATCTATGAACTTCGAGATCAACTAGTTAGGAAATAGATTTTGCAGACAACCATAACAAGAACGGAAAGGCAAAGATACCATGCACGGGCGGGAGAAAGGCTTAAATAACACAGCTAGAAACTCCAAATCTGACTGGTTACAAGATATCTACATCAAAACTAAAGTCTAACAGCTTCACCGAAATTAACCTTCAGCTTCCTTTTACTTCCAGAGATGATATGGAGTACTCCCAAGCAACAACGTCAAATGTGCAAAATTTAGGAAGAGAAGGTAACAGGAAAATAATAGATAACAAAGCTGACCTGATATTGAGTCATTCATACACTTTCAACAAAGCTAAAGATATCTTTGAAATGCAGTCGTCACTGTACCTCATCTTTCTGACTCGCAACATCGATAACAGCTGCAGGGGGCTTACGGTAGTTGCTTTCAAGCTCATCAACACGTGTCCTCAATTCTTCAATGGTGTTACTCAAGTTAGCAATAAGCAGGCCAGTTTTGCGCTTCTCGTCAACCACCAAATTACTAATGGTTTTCAGGTCTCCATTCTTCTGAAGATACTCACCCAAGGTACCCTTTGAATTGTAATCATCGTCCCGGGCAACCCAACCATACAATTCATCTGCCAAATGAGGAGCTGCACAATAATCTTTCTTCCCATGACGATCAACCTCAAATTCCTTCTCGAACATGATTGCCCTATAAAACCCAGACCAGTCTTTCTTAAATTCCACTACTGCATATCCGCCACTTGACAGTGGTCGAACTCTGACTGGATCAAATCCTCTCTCAGCCAGATCATTCTTCAGTCTAGAGCTTTTCTCAGCATCAACATTTGCTAGAATTCCCATCCATGGCCACACAAACAACTCAGACACACCATTTCCGGTGGGCATCTCAAGAGCTAATCCAGCTAATGCAGAAGATAGGTCTTCCTGCGCAAGATCATTCTTAATGTGCCTGACAAGACCTAAGTGCTTCCCTTTGTGCTTGATATCCCTGTTCTGAGAGCCCTTCCCGACGTCAGAGGCATGTTGTAGAAGGTCCTTGAGTGCATAGACCAACTTCTTTTTCCCGGGGCAGTATGGGCACCTATACACCTCATCTGAAAACTTCACCTTCTGACTGCCATCCTTCAACTGTTCATAGCATCGATCAACATACTCGTCCAACTCTGAATCACTTATATCAGTTTCGTCTTCAGATGAATAAGACATCTTTCACAGAATCTGAAATCAAATGTTGGAGTCATTAAATATCAGACAGTAGGAGAGAGTAGTAACTTCCCTTCTATTCTTTGCTCGGTGTGAGAAAAGCATACACAGAGAAAAATAAATTAAACATCACATTTATCTTTACTACATACTCTAAATGAAATAAATAGTGACAAGAAAATGAAAACTAAGATGTCAAAAAATAGCATCTTGACCTTCTGACGGCTTCTTGCTGAACATATAACATGAGAAAAATCTTACAATACTTTAGGCCTGATGAAATTCTTGCCATTGTGCTTTCATAATATATCTACCCCTGTCAGACATAAATGTCTTTCATCCAATAAATTTTCGAAAAAGCTTCATCCCTCTAATTCCCGTTTTCGTTCAGGTAATTTCCTCACACATATAAGATGCAAAGTACATGAATGAGCCTCAAATTCACTCAAAAGAAAAAAAACAACCCTCTCATCACTTATTCTCAGAAACCTCCTATACAACAATGTCTATGAACTCAAATGAACAATGAAACATCAAGTGCAAAAACAACCATTATTTTCTCTGAAAAATATTGGATCACGGAAGAAAAAATGCAAATGTACAACTTACATTAGAAGAAGAAGGAAGAAACTTCCACCTGCAACTCCATGCAAGCACTAATTCTTTTAGCTGCTTAAGAGTATCTTACCCATCTCAATTTTCCCAGAAAAAAAACATATCCTCGGAATGTTTCAAAAATGGATTTTTTCTCAATGTCTTTGTAAAACTCAAACAAAAGAGTTGCATACACATACATTAAGAGAAAACTAAAGAATAATAAAAAGGGAACTTGCAGCAGAAACGAAGAAAGAAAAATACAGAAACCCCAACTAAACCCAAATAAGAAGATTTCATCTAGTTTTTTTTTCTCACAGTTGGTGAGAAACACATTGCGTTCACTTTCTGGAGCAGTGTATCAGTTACGGAGAACAATGGTAATTATGAAAACAAAAAAGCAGCAGCAATACTACCCAGACATTCAAGAAAAAGAGTATAACTTCTTCTTCGTGATAAAATCAAACACGAGAGAGAGGGGGGGGAGAGCATTTACCTTTGGAAGTTGAAACCCAGTTCTTGCGGTGGATAGAAGTAAAAGAAATCAGTAACAGCCCGACATGGAATCAGATTTAGGGTTTTTAAAATCTTTAGCTAATATTCTTATGTGGAAGAACCCTCCACCGGCGCTATTTATTCAGGGAGAGAGGCGACACTATTCAAGATTTCCAACGTGGCCCAACACTATTGTTGCAGCAGTAGATTAGTATATATTGTTGTTAAATATAAAATATTTAATATGAATAATAATAATTAATTAATTTAAAATAAAATAATAATTTATCGTTTCACCTCAAGATAACCACAAAAACTTATAAAATATAGTAGGAATTCAAGAAATACAAATTTGGATTTGAAGTTGGTGTTTTGATTTCATTTACAAAATATAAATTCATATTACGGGTGAAAAATAAATATTCTATTAAATATGCAAAAACAAAAAAATGGAAAAAAATATATTCTTAGTCCTCAAAACAGGAGTGTGTCACTTTTTAGTCTCATAATTATCAAAATAATCAATTTTAATCTTATATATTAAAAGGTAAATAATATTCATCGTTTTGAACTACCAATCAAGTCGCAAATATACTATAAACTGTTATTATAGTCGTTTTAAAAAAATTGACATAGTAGTGATTGTTGCTTCATATCCATTGGGGTTGGGCGTTATAAATTAGCAACCAAATATATTATCAATTCAATAGTCTATAAATAATTGAAATAGAAGAATATAATTATTTGGAACAAAGTGTGTTTAATTGACCCCATCATAAGAAGGCAACCTCTTAAATATTTTAGAAAGAAAAACAACAGCATAGTTTTTTAATTTTTTTTTTCAAAATACCCAAAATGATTTCATCCTTTATATGAAAAATTGGGTAATATAACTACCGATCATATCATCGTAAGTCATAACAAAGTAAAATAGGCGTATTTTGGTATCAAACAACATGGTATATTGGTAATGTTTTGGTTAGGGGTGTAAGTAATTCGAGTCGAGCCAAACACATTATAATTCAAACAAGTTTGAATTAGTATCGAGTTTTAAAAATTGTGTTTAATTTGGTTCGGTTATTATTCTAATTGAGTCCAAACGAGCTTTAATTGAATCAAACACGAGTCGATTTCGAGTAATTTAATATTTTTAAGTATATTTTATTATTTTGTTACTAATTGAATTGAGCTCGAGCTGAGTTTAAAAGCTTATCGAACAATTTTTTTTGTTTAAATTTGATTTATTAAATTTAACAAATCAAATTCAAATGAGTACTTATCAATAAATTTCAATCAAATATCAAATAATTTAATTATTTTTTCAATCATAATTTCGGCTCCAAAAAGAGACAAAATAATAATAATAATAATAACAATAATAATAATAATAATAATTACTTTGGACCAAAGACCGTACTATTCATAGCATCGCAGCTATTATACAGTGGTAATACTTCTTTTGGATTTTATTAGTCTGTGGAGTTCTAACCTCGAAAGCAACTGCTTTTCAATGGGAATCACTTTTACTTCAATTGGACACATCGCCTGATTGATCAAAATTAGGGTTCCAAGTTTTGATAGTACTGCTGATGCACTTCTACTCTTGATTTTTGGGAGTTCAGGAAATTGAATTCGTGATTCTATATAATTGGATTCATACTCGGTTTTTGTCCGATTTGTGTAAGGTGAAAATGGCAAGTCCGGAGAGGATTCAAAGCAAAGGGCGGTTCCTCGCGGCCATGACGTCGAGATTGTCGTTGTTCAGCAACGCTATGCATAGATCTGTCAACGGGTATGTACATATAACTGTTGTTCAAGTTTTTGACTGGAAAAATGAGGTCTTTTTGTGATTGGTAGTTGCCGATTTGAATTGGTAACACTCGTGAGCGGGAGTTGTATTTGTTAGTTTGTGTTCGAACTGCGTATTGTTATTTGTTCTGGTTTGCATTATGTGAGCTTGAATTTGGAAGTTTGCTGCTGTAATATCTGAGACTTGGAGTTCATGATATTAGTTGATTGGATTGATTATGAAGAGTATTCTGCCAAAGTTGCGTTCTTTTGTGAATAGTATCTCAAATTGTTTTTGCATACAAAACTATGAAGGAAATTTGGAATTTTTGGCCTTTTCTAAGGACTAATAGATATTTAACTGCGTGTGCATTAGAGTGTACGATGTGCAAACAAAAGCTTTCAGCATTTTACTTTATTCATTTAGTAATAATAATAAATGATCCTGCCCTTACTCGACTTCTTCTTTTGTTGAAAATATAAGGGATGTAGAAGGAGGGTTTCCCTTGTACGTTTATTCAGGCTATTGAAGATTTATTGTCTTTTGTTCCTTTAGTGAATCAATGTCCAGTGATAGGACTTGATGGTTATCCAGATATCAATACTGAGTAGCCTATGAGATGATGTCTTCCGTTATTTTTGGTTGGATGAAGCATAACATGAGAACATAATTTTGTATGTCTTGGTGATTTTATTTGCATAGGACTTGACTTAGCTCAAACCCTCATGCTCATAAATGAAAACATTAGAAGTTGATTATTTTGGTCAAATCAGAATTCATTTAATTCAGCTGATCACCTTAAACTATGAGGTAAGTCATAAAAGTACAGATAAATTTGGAGAAAGGTCCAGATTTAATTGTTTCTTTTAACCATGTGTAGGAAAGCATAAATGAAAACCTGTATTTAGTATATTACCTGTAAAATTTGAAAGCCAAAGGTCAGTCTTGTGCTTTTCTACTGCTTAATGAAAGATCAGAAAATTCCATCGGCACTTGACTCACTCAGAGGAGAGATTCTAATTCCAGATTTTGCCACCCTTGCTGTTTATGAGTGGCTACTGGCTATGTTAATTTCTGATGTAGAGATGTTATCATGACACCATAAAAGTACAAACTCCTGGCTTTGCAGTATGGAGGTTTGCCATACAAATTATAGAATCTCCGTCCTTGTTCTAGGGTTAGATTTTGTAACCTGCTTCGTCTTTTATGCATTAACAAGATACAATCAAATGATGTATCCAAGTTTCTTCGTTAGTTATCTTCTCCAATGTTGGCTTTTGATGTAAGTGATTATTACTACTGAGTACACAATCATAGAACAGTTCTTCCGGCTTATCACTAGGAAATTCCTTGATGGTTGTCTTTTTTTCTTTGAAACTCTTGGGAAATTTTAATTTGTAGTAATAAGCAACTTGCTGATGCTCGTATATCTATGAAGTTCACTTAGACTGTTTAGTATCTGTTGCTTAATTGCTTCGTTTTTCTTGATGTCACAAGTTGATACAATGCTTTGTAAAGTATATACTTTTTACCCTGTTTTTAGGTTGCTTGGCTATGAAGGGGTGGAAGTTATAAATCCTGAAGTAGAAAGAGAAAATGCCGAAGAGGAAGAGCAGAGAGGGAGATGGAAGCAGGAGGTGGGTTGTCTTTGTGATTTTATGCTGTTTTTTAATGTTGATTTTGATGCCATTTCCCAAAATCATGCTTTTGCCAAGTACATGAAGGAATAAAGTTAAGGAATTTTCATTATGCACCTTGAAAAAAGGCTTTATGATGTTTTTGATGAGATATGAAACTGAAACAAGTACTGACCTCTGAGAACTGCTTGCTCTCTCATGTATTAGGGCCAGAGAGTCTAAGGTTGTTCAAACATGAAAATTGAATTTCTGACTATCAGTATAACAGTCACCAAAATGGAGAAATTATCTACTTTGGTACTGAATTCATATTCAGGATATTAATGAAACTGTGTGTGGCTACAGAAACCAAAAAGAATCATCACAAAACTTCAACAGAATCTCTACCCAAGTTAGTGGAGGCTTAGTACAGAAATTTCTTATAAGTAGTAACCTCTTTCTTCATTGACCACAGTATGAGCTTTATTACCATCAACCATATTAATTGAGACTTGGAGTTTAAATACTGTGTAAGTACTTTAGTACGAGTTAGTACTATTAACAATTTCTATTGAGACTGGGAGTTAAAACTGAAATAAACATTTCTTCGTTGTTGACTGCTTATTTGGTTCTCATGATGTATGTGATGTTTTCAAATTGAAGCTTATTTCCTATGGAGAAGCTTTCGGAGAACAAATCAAGGATCTGCTCAGGAAAAAGAACTTCAAGGAAGCCATCACCTTAATTGAAGTGCTTGCGGATGAAGGTGCAATGACAAAGGAGATGCTATCTTTCATCCATGCCCAGGTCGGATTCCTCTTGCTCTTTGACTTGCAGTTCAAGGAAGCAGTAGATCACTTCCTGCTTTCAGAGAACATGCAGCCTTCTGAACTTTTTCCATTCATCATGCGGGACCCAAATCGCTGGACCCTGCTGGTATGTGCTAAATGCAAGAGACATTTTTTCTGTATAGTGCTTTTTAGATAGCGTACATGGTTTCCTTTTGTTCTGTAGTATGTGTGCAAAGCATTGTGTCATATGAGACTTGTTTAACAAATATCTTGATGCTTCTGTGTTGTGTTCCAACATGCTATGAATTCTCCTACCTCAAGCTTAGGTGCCAAATGCATTTTTTTGTTCACTTTCAGGTAGTTACTTTTGGGCCTCATATAAAAGGGTATTTATCCTGCAAGATTAACCACCTACAGCTAATTCTTACAAAATAATAAAATACAGTATATATCATCTTTTGAGAATTCTTGTTGTAATAGTAATATTGTCGTATATAGTGTCTTTTGAAATGTAAATGCGCGGAGGTTTCCAGTGACGATAAAGTAAGTAAGTTTTAGCTTCTGCAGTTTTGATGTGTGTGTTTTTGCTCGTATGGGCAACTTATGTGTCTGGGGTTTTGGCATTGCAATACTTGAATAGTATATCTCCTCTTCATTCACATATCCATGTAAGTATGCTTTTCATTGTGTGTGGCATAGTTTAAACTACGGTTAGTAATATAATGTTTGGATATATTTGAGAAATTCCAGGCACCAAGGAAACGATATTGGGGCTTGCATCCTCCTCCAACACATCTTGAGAATGTAATAGATGATGGATTGGCAGCTATTCAAAGAGCTGTTTTTCTTAAGAAAGCAGGTGTGGAGACTGCTGTCAGTGAGGAGTTTCTTCTAAATCCACCTAGTAGAGCTGATCTGTTAGAGTCCGCCATAGAAAATATGATAAGGTGTTTCTGATTTTATTTTTGGTACTTAGCTGATGTTCATTATGTTCAACTTTTTGTTTCCGGATGAAAAAGAGCGTTGATATTATGTGTGCTTAAATTTTTCTAATTAGACTATCTCAAGTGTGTTGCATGACCTCCTACTCAAGTTCTAATAAAGTTCCATTTTGTAACTGTCACTGATTTGCTATAGATACTTGCAAGCTTGTCGAGAAAGAGATCTGGCTGTCTCAGTGAAGGAGGGAGTTGACACCCTTCTTATATACTTGTATAGAGCTGTCAATCGTGTTGAAGACATGGAAAGACTTGCATCTTCTGAGAATAACTGCGTAGTGGTATGGATTACTATAACTTTTTCCCTATCTGGCCTAAAGGGCCTGTTTATGTTGGTTGGTCTCTCTTTTGATTGTTCTATTTGGCTTCCACATTCCATAGTGATGCAATTTTGCACTTCAGGTACTTGAGTTGCTTGGTTGAAAATTTGTTCCCTCTAGTTATAAAATAGTTGAAAAATGCACACCTGAGGGGGATGGCCCATAGAGGGAGTAAGGGAGCAATGACTATGGAAATTTGAGTGGAAATGTCATTGGTAAAATGGAGTTTCTATGGGTGTTATTAATAGCATAGTGTGTATTCAAGGTGATATCATCAAGCCTCTTAAACAGTGACCATGGAAATTTACTGGGCAGTGCAGGAGGAGCTAGAAGCACTACTCAATGATTCTGGGCATTTACGCACACTTGCTTTGTTGTATGCTGGTAAGGGGATGAGCTCCAAAGCTCTTTCTATATGGCGTATATTGGCGATGAATTATTTATCAAGCAGCTCTCATAAAGATCAATTTGAGGAAACTGATTTACAAGATTCCTCCAGAAAGCTTAGCTTTAGTCAGGAGACTGCTTCAATAGAGGCAGCTAAAATTCTTGAAGAATCTTCTGACCAAGAACTGGTACTTCAACACCTTGGATGGGTACGAAAAATCTTCTATATCCTTTTCATTTAGTTATTTATTTGGGTTTCCTTGTGGTACATGCAATTACATTTATTCCCTTCAGGCAGATGTCTATATAAAAACCCTAATATTTTAGACAACTGGACAAATGTATTCTTAATCAAATACACACCTCCCTGAGGTATGTCCAAGACTCCAACATATAGAACCTCACATGGAACTTGGAATATATAATAAGCCCCTTATACTGCATCCTGAAGAAGAGGAAAACGAAAAACTTAACTTCATTGTTCACCGACACTTTTATCCTTCAATTGCTCATATCACATACAAATTTGTATGCTTAGACTTATTTTAGGGGAGTGATGGATGCTCGAATCAAACTCATTGAATTAATTACTCTTCTATTTCTTTTCTTTTGATTTCCACCTCATAATGATTGGGAAAGGTTATCTATAGTGGTAATTGGAACAAGTGAAGATGGTCCAAAATCTTGAGTTGGGAGGTTAGGAGAATAAATTATTATAAAGATATTATTCTTTTTTTTTATTCAAGAATGCAAATACTTTATTTTTTCTCCATTCGTGGAAGAAAAATGAGAAATTAAAATTAAAAAATTACATGTATATCATGATAGAAAAAATACGTATGGTTAATTAACTTTAGATGACATAATTTGATAAGATTTTTGTAATTATATGTATTCAGAAAAAATGTGAGATTTTTACTATAGTTTTGAATCATTAAAGTAAAAATTACAAAATTTCGAAGTGCTTTTACTAGACAATAGAGAACAATTAATAGTCTATGATATCTAAAAAGTATTAAACCTCAAGGAAAGATTTTGTAATTTGGACAAACTTTACAAGGGATTCTGTAGATTGGATTTTTACTAATTATGTTCATTGATGTCATCTTTATTCGTCATGGTGACATAACAGAAGCAGAAATTCCTAAACTAATATCAAACCTTAGGGTAAGTAAATGTAATTGGACATACCATAGGGAAGGTGCTTGTATATTGGAAGAACCTCAACAGAGGTCCTTGTAGTTATTCCTATTTGTTTGACTTTTGTAAAGTTCATTCATATCTATGCCGAAGGATTGGGCCCTGTGAGTTTCAGCCCTTGTGTTTCTATATCTGATTTTTTTTTTTATTTTATTTTTCAGATTGCAGATATCAACCAGGTGCTTGCAGTCCAAATTCTGATATCAGAGAAAAGAACCAACTTATTATCACCAGGCAAGAGTTCTCACATTTGTAGCAAGTGTGTGCTATTTTTATATGTGATTTCAATCCCAAGAAAACTTCTCCTGGAGCTTAGGTATAAGGGACTACTAAGTTCTGGTATTCTATATAAGTTATAACGGTGCCTTTTACATGTAACTTACTAAGACAACATACTAAAATGATGCCTTTTTAAGTTCTAGGGACAACTACCCATAGCCCATTCTAGGGCCCAAGATATTGCTCGTGGAGGATTAAAAAATGATGCCTTTTTAAGTTCATCATTCTTCCGCATCTCTTTTATGTATCTTTTCACATGCATCACAAGTCAAGCAAATCTTCCTTTGCAATTTTACCTCTTTTCTGCTGAAGTTATCGTTGCAGTTATCTTTTTAACAAAGGATATTGTTTAATAGCCCTCTGATGTTTGTTGTGTATTTTAAAAGTCATGAATTTGCTTGTTCGTTAAGCCTAATTTTGCATATGACTTTTCCAAGGATAAAAATTGTATCTGAGCTGGTTGATTTTGAGTGAATGAAATATTGGTACAGGTTCTGGCTGACTTGTTACATTAGTCTCCAACCTCTAGATGTTAGGTGGTAGTTGCCTTTTTTGAAAAGGATGCATATTCTGGGTCTCTGACATCTTTTATCTGTCTGTCACTCATCCTTTTGCCTGCTTTTTTGCAATTCAAATGTCTTCTCCCTCGTGCTAGGTTGAATGATGGTATGAGAATTGTTTCCGAGGTGGTATGAGCCGAATTCTTATTTACAGTTTTCTATGTTCTCTCATTTTGGTGGTTGGTGTCTCTTTTGGTTGGTTAGTTTCTGATGTAAGTTTTCTTGTGCCAGACGAAGTAATTGCTGCAATTGATCCCAAAAAAGTGGAAATTCTTCAAAGGTATAGCTTGGCAATTCCCTCGTGGTTGAATTTTCTGGAATGTGCAACTTTCACGTTTTTGGAATGTTTTTATCAGTTAGTACTTTTGGAGTGAAGTACAAGGACAGTGGGAACGAATGAAAGGAGGCAATATACCGAATTACGTTTCATTTTCTCTCTATATATGTATTTGGGGGGGGGGGGAGGGATTGTGATGTTCATCAAAATTGGAAGAATTCTACTTCCATTAGTTAACTTGTGTCTTAGCATTCTCATTCTTCGCTAAGCTTCTAAAATTATTTTCAGTAGACTGACTTTGGTCTTTATATTCAATCAACTGCTTCAATTAGGAAGTTGACTTTGTGGTACTGCTTAATTAGTACCTCAGATTGACTTTAGATAGATGATTTTGTACTATTTTTTTTTTCTTTCCTCTTCTATTGTTTGTGTGTGTGTGTGTGTCTTTTTGGACATAGGTGTATTCTTGTTATGCTAGGTGTAGTTTACACTGTGCTGTCCATTGGGGCAAAAGTTTCTCTTGATGTATTGGGACTGCAATGTCAGCCATCATATGTGTTGCCACTAATCCTACTAAACTGCTTGGATATTATAATGCAGATATCTCCAATGGTTGATTGAAGACCAAGACTCTGATGATTCGCAGTTCCATACAGCATACGCACTCTTGCTTGCTAGGTCAGCACTTGCAACTTATGAGGTGGAGCTTTCAACTCAAGATTCTGTGGTTGGAATGCCAGAAAATGAGATGAAAGTTTCTGAACTTGGAAGGACCTCGATTTTTGCGAGTCCTGTTAGGGAAAGATTCCAGACATTTTTACAGTCATCAGACTTATATGATGCAGAAGAAGTCCTTGATATGATTGAAGAATCAGAACTATGGCTAGAAAAGGTTCTCTAGCATTTCTCTTGTTGTACATTCAGTATTTATGTTTCCTTTTAGACATAAGCATCAGAAGTTTTTCTTTGTTAAGGAACTGAAGCTGGTACTTTTTCCACTATTAACTGATTTAGTTCCATTGTGTTTGACAGGCTATTCTTTATAGGAGGCTTGGTCAAGAGACGCTGGTGCTTCAGATTTTGGCCTTGTAGGTTTTTCAATACTAGTCCAACAGTTTGATTCCTTCCTTCTGTCTTTCCAAGAAGTTTCATTCTATATGGTGTATATTTCCACAAATGCTGAATAACAGCATGTTTGGTGTTGTGATTATAATACATGAAATCTGCAGAGAATCAGTGTACATAATTGCATTGATTTGTCATGATATAGTGGTGGAATTATATGGTTCACCTTTTTACTTCATCAGGAAATTGGAGAACTTGGAGGCTGCTGAACAATATTGTTCGGAGATTGGTAGACCAGATGCTTATATGCAGTCAGTCATTTGTCTCTCTCTTGCTATTTCCATGACTGCTCTTCCTCACATTATAATTATTATTCTTTCTGTATGGTGTTATTAGATTACTTGAGATGTATTTGGACCCTAAGGATGGCAGAGAGCCCATGATTAAAGCAGCTGTCCGTCTTCTCCACAATCATGGAGAAATGCTAGATCCGTTGCAAGTGTTACAGGTGTATTTCTATTTAGACCAATTATTCGTCTCTCTCTAGCCTTTTTGTATAGTTAGAAGTTCCTTGTTTGTGTTGCATGTACGTAATATTACCTTAATACTTTCTAGAGTTTAAGAACTACTCTCTGTCTCTCTCTCCCTCTCCCCCACTTGCATGAGTTGATATCCCTTGTTGCTGTTGCATGTATGACATTACCTTCTTTTTGTGATTATTAATGTAATGTAGTACTTTACACCATTTTGTCGCTACTTTGATCTTGTTCTGCAGAAATTTTCTCCAGATACACCCCTCCAGGTTGCCTCAGACACAATATTAAGGATACTGAGAGCTCGACATCATCACCATCGTCAAGGGCAAGTATGTTTGTGATGTACTCCTGTCAGTTTGTTATTTGTTATTCTTAACTTTGTGACGGTGTAAACCACATATGCCTTACAAAAGTTGCCGGTGACAACTAAAATGGGATTTTGGTCCTGCTTGCTTCAGGTTTCTCTTGGCAATGCTTATCATCATTGGTTTGGTGTTATAGTTGTTTTCTAGAGTCATTAATATTAATATTGAGCTAGTTGCTTGGTCGAAGGAATATTGTTTGTCAAACCATATTTTATGTGGTAAAACAATTCCTTTTGCTCAAATATACTCTTGCAAATACCTTTGCCTATCTCCTGTCAAATATTTCTGCAATTTGGCACATATGCTGAATTATGCCTTGGAAGCTGCTAAGTCCTTGCTTTTGACAGATTGTGCATAATCTATCTCGTGCCTTGGACATTGATGCAAGCTTGGCGAGATTGGAACAAAGGGCGCGTCATGTTCAGATTAATGATGAAAGCATTTGTGATTCTTGCCATGCTCGTCTCGGTACTAAACTATTTGCAATGTACCCAGATGATGCCATTGTTTGTTACAAGGTTTGCCGTTCCCTAACTATTATTTTGGTTTGATTTTTTTCTGCAAGTCTGGTAGTATCTATGCTAAGGGAGATTTAAAAGATGGCACTGTAAGGAGGAATTGAAATTTCCAATTTATGTATGAGATTCTTTTGGCTTCTTTCTGTAGCCCATCCTCAATTGAAGAGGATATGTAACATTAGATAAATGTACTGATTCCGATACATAAACACACAGATGAAGGCATGCCCTCACGTGCACACACAAGGTCCCTCCCAGTCCCGGAGATTAGGTTAATTATACTAACTGATTAATGGGGGTACCTTCCTTGCAGTGTTTTCGTCGCCAAGGTGAGTCCACTTCTGTCAGCGGTCGCGATTTCAAGAAAGAAATCTTAGTTAATCCTGGCTGGCTGGTTACTCGATGACAGTGCGGCAACATGTATTTGAAAGTCCAGTTTTGGTTAGAATGGCAAATCTGATAATGATGATTTTAGTCCTGGAAAGTATGTGGTTGTTGAGAGAGGTGCGGTTCTCATCTTTGAGCAAGTCAATAGATGTGTTGGATCTACTTTCCATCAGATGTATACGGATGGAATCTATTAGGCTCCTTGACTTAAACAGGTGAGCAGTTTGATGGATCTGAGACGGCTCGTGAAATAGAGAATTGGTTGATTGAAAACCATGGATTCCAACCACAATATCCTGTGCCTGAGCTCACTGAAAAGAACCTCTGGTGAATTTTTAAGAATGGTCTTTATGAGCATTGCAGGTGGAAGTGTGGAGCAGTTTCTAACAGGAGTGTATTGCGAAACAAAGAACGGTAGAAAAAGTAAAACGAAAGTAGCTCAGGAAGCGGAGCAGTGCATTCTTGAGACTCTAGTGCGGAAGCGGATTAGCCTGGGGAATGTCGGCCATGGTTTTTGCTAGGATCGGCATACTTCCCTTCTTTTTCTCCGAGTTGCTTATGATATTGACATCCATAGTTTACTCATATTGAACCATGTACTTAAACTTGGGCAGGGAGTGCATACACACACACACACTCTCTCTCTCCCCGCCCCGCCGCTGTGCTTATTGTGTTGATGCTGTCATGTTGTCCTCGTAATTACGAGAAACTGTTGCTTTTTTTTAAACTTCTAGTCGGCTGAGCACCTGATCCTTTAAATTACTGAGGAGGCTGTAACGATTCTGAGGCAATAAAAGAAGCTATATTCCGAGGCTGAACGCTTGCGCAGTTGATTTTAATTAGCAGTTGAATCTATTTCCAGCACTGCTGTTCCCATTCATTACAAGATATTTGGGTCATCTTACAATTATATCGCGAGACCTCAACATTGAATTAGATATGGATGTCTTAATATGATAATCCATAAACACAAAACTAACATCTGATATGATAATCTGAAACAGTGTGAATATCTTATACACTTGGTTGGTGTCGCATGTTGTATGCAAAACTAATAAGCAACTTGTAATCAGAGCCGGGGGGGTGATGCTTAAATATGGATTCAATTCCATTCAAGGGCCCTCCTGTGAAGCCCAGGTCTGATTATGATACACTTATGTTGTGATTTGTACTTGTTCAATTTTTTTTCATTGAGTCGGCTTTTGGACATTCTGACTTGTTAGGACACACTGTGAAACATTTAAAGGGGTGTTTGTAATGATTTAATTTTCAAAATTTGATCCAATTTTTAAATTTTCCACTCATACATATTTGATTCGATATATTTGTACTCTATCCCATATTATTTCCTTCATATCATCAAACACAACTAAACAATTAGTTGTGTATGTCAAACCATTTGCCTCACCTAATCAAGGCATGCTCGACTCCCTAGGACAGGTCATGACCAATTAAACACAATTCGACACGATTTTCAGGCTATGTAACATAAAGTAGTAAAGTGCAATAGTAATTTAGTTCTTCCTCGACCTTCCGTCCTGATCAACATTGCCTCAATCAATAACTTGCCTACACATGTTGACTTGTTATCTTTTTTATTTTTATTTTTTTCCAAATACACCATTACATGTAATTATTTTTTCCAAATACACCATTACATGTAATTATTGATTATTAATAAAATTATGTCAGTTATCATCAATCAAGAATTTGATAAGCACACATTATTCTTGGCTGTCTCAAATCCCAACGCACATACTTAAATATTACTTCGACATAGCCTATCTTGCATTGAATTATAATGCCCACAAAAGAAAAGGTATGAGAACACAATTTCCACGAAAAATAATATACCCAAAGACAATTACAATTATAATAGCTCTCGATCGGTTTGTCAATGTTACATTTTTCTTTTTGATCGTGCTCTTTTTAACTATGTACTTAGAAATGATTACTTCTCAATTGACGAGAAATAATAATAAATTCATTAATGATACAAAAATTTTGTTATACCAATATAAGAATTTTCTTATAATATATATAGCGCTGGAAATGTGTGGAGTAAAGTACTTTCGATCAAATAACATATGTATGTTTCTTTTACGAAATAATCATATCTTTAGCCAACTAGCTTTATCAATAAACTTTCACTTGCACATTTAAAGTCAATTTTGCTTAGTTATTCATTTATTTTCTCTCTTGCTTTTGATTAAATAAACATAATAAAATTTAGCGTATGCATTAACATTCAGTGAACGTCTGTTGACCTCTAGTATGTATATGGAACATATAGAGCACAAATAATCAATAATTAGTGAAGAACTGAAAATAAACGACAAAGGCCAATGATCTTGATGAGGTTAATTAAAAGGTAAATAAAACTCAAAAGTAAAAACAAAAAGTTGAAATGGTAAAAATTCTCTAAAGTGTAATATGTCAAGTACTATTTAAAAAACTAAAGCTAATTAGTTTCTATTAGGTAGCTAATTAAGCTTGATTGATCTTCCTCAACACTTGGCATGTTCCTCATCTTCATTCCTGAAGAACCTATGCCAAAACCAGTGTTTCTTCCACACTCGTTCATTCATTTCATCAATCGGAACTCCCTTCGTTTCCGGCAGCAAGAACACCGCAAAGCTGCCCATCACAACGATCCAGGCCGCGAAGAAGAAGAAGATGCCGGCCCTCATCTGGCACAGCATCGTCAAGAAAGCCTGAGCAATGATGAAGGTGCATATCATGTTGCAGCTCACGGCAAAGAAGAATCCCGCCGGCCGCGTTTCCAATGGGAATATCTCGCTCGGAATCAACCACCCTAAGGGACCCCATGACCATGCGAAACCCATAACGAATACGCAGATAAGGAACACCGTCAAGTAGGCAAATGGCATCGGGATCGCGTTTGTTGTCTTCAAATGTTTCGCAAGAATCGCTCCTACGAATACCTACCAAAACAACGACGTTAAGTGATAATTTTAAAGTTGTCACTGAAAATATACCGATGATCAAACATGATACCTGAGAAATAAGCATTTGGATAGCAGCTTGTATGAGCAACTTCCTCCTTCCAAACTTATCAACCCCAAACACCGCTACCAATGTGGAGGCGGCGTTGATGGAGCCAGTGATGACAGCCGACAGCAACGATGCATCGCCGCCGAGACCCATCGTCTGAAACAGCACCGGAGCGTAAAACATGACCACATTGATCCCAGTGAACTGCTGGAACACCTGCAGTATAGTCCCACAGAAGAGCTGAGGCCAGCTCGATCGCTTCATGATCAGGTTCCTGAAGGGATGCTTAACCTTCTTGGCATTCTCGGTGGCTCTCACTATTTCCTCATACTCTTTCTGCACGTCGTCTACGCCCCTCGTCGTCTTCAGAGCCCTGAGGCCTTCCTCTGTCTTGCCGCGCTCAATAAGGCTGGTGGGAGTCTCGACGATTAGGAGAGACCCCAAGCCGAGGAAAAGGGCCGGAAATCCGGCACCGCCGAGGGAGATTCTCCAACCGTAAGGGTGTACGTTGGAGGTGAAGTAGTTCACCACGTTTGCGATCAGGATGCCGATTGTGATCAGCATCTGGAAGCAGACGTTAAGGCCTCCACGGTACCTCGCCGGAGCGATTTCTGATATGAATAGCGGCACTGCCTGTAGTAGGAATGTGATTAAACTGTAATTATAATTTATATATCTGAATTTTCTATTTCAAATTATATTGCATCTCCTGTCCAATAAGATTTGAAATTGAAAATCCAATTTGAATTTTCTAAAGTTTTAATAGGGTAACTATTTCAATAGAATGTAATTAACCCTATCAATTTTCGAAAACAAGTTGTAAATTCAAAATATAAAAAAGAAACGAAAGAATTAATTAAATTAAATGCTTATCCTAAAGATATATAATCGAAATACAGTTGTTTTATTGTTAAAAAATTTATGTTTTTATGCTATACTATACAATATACATAATCAAGAATGAATCCTGCATATATATTAATCTTTTTTTTTAAAAAAAAAACTTCAAATTTAACAATGATTTCCTAATTTAATTTCTGATGAATGCAATTAGATTGAAAAATTGAGATTTAATTAATGAATTAATTATTTGTGAAATTAAATTAATAAGTAGTCAAATTAAAATTAGATTGTTCATTAACTGCATGAATCGACCTCCTATAATTATGGATGGAGAGAAATTATTTCTAGCTAAGATGATGGAAATATAGATACATGCAGTTAGACTAATTATATATCGATGATCAACAGTACGTACCTGATTTCCGAATCCGATGCCAGCACCGAGACAAATCCGTCCGGCGATGAGCATGTAAATATTGACGGCGGCAGCGTTGAGAACAACTCCGATCAAGAAGAAGGCGGCCGCCATCTGCATGGTGCGCTTCCGCCCAAATCGCTTGCAGCAAAAGGACGCCGCCCAGCTGCAGACCACCGCCGACAGGTAGAGCGAGGAGGTGAAGAGTTGGAGCAACTGGTTATCGTATTTGCAGTAGTTGTTCTCCTTCGCCCTGTGCTTCTTCTCGTAAACACTCGGGAAGAACTTCAACAAGAAATCATCCATCGACGTCACTCCGCCTGCGCCGATCAATCAATCAACCACTCAAATCCCAACCATCCGCATAAACATCATATATATATATATATATATATAGAGAGAGAGAGAGAGAGAGAGAGAGAGAGATTACCTGATATGCCAATGTCGTAGCCAAACATGAGGCCGCCGAAGGCCGCGATTAGGGAACAAAGAATGACCTGTCCTGTGAGTTTGGCCGGAAAATCACTGCCGCCGCCATCACTGTCTGCCAGTACCGCCATGGTCGATTGGATTTATATATTGCTGCCTTGATGATCAGACTGATTTCGAAGGATCGTGAATATTTGGATTGGATATTGTAGTAGTAGCTCTGTAGGTAATGAAATCAACTGGTTACATGATCCATGTATATATATAGAGAGAGAAGAAAGAGAGAGTTGGAGTTTGATGAGTTATGAGTGATAAGAGTGAAATAGAAGTAGGAATAACAGTTCAGATAGGATTGGAGTTCTGTTGGATAATTGATCCGATCCTTGTTCGAGATCTATAAAATTTGTTGTAATTACACATAAATTTTTAAATTTAATTTTCTTGAAGTTTGTTTTAATTTAATATATAGATCCATACATCAGTTAAAATTCAGTAAATTTACTGATATTAATAAAAAGAACTAGTAAAAATTATATTTACCTTGTTGAAACTATATATAAAAAATATATTTACTTGTTTATCTTCATCAATGAACTAGATATGTTTTATTTGAAAATGTACACTACAAAAAAAATTATTTTATTGCATGGAAAGATTTATGCGGCAATTTGCAACCGAAGTTGCAATAAACTTGGGACGACAGTTACCAATAAGTAAAAATTGTCGAAAAATATGGGGACCAATTAAATTTATTTGTTTGTATCCAATTCAAAATAAAGTGAACTTATTATCAAAACAAATATTCACATTTTATATTTAATATATATAAACTTGTTTAAATGAATTATACGATTGACTTTGCATAGTTTTACCTCTTCTATTTTTACCACATCAATCATATACCAAAAGTTAAAATATAATTAATTAAAGTGTGTTATTACTTTGTTACATATAAATAAATTAAAATTTTCGCTTTATGGAGAAATTTCATACTTTTCTTGTTCTATAGATTAGAAGCATTTTCGTTTATTTCTCCCCATCCCCATGTATTACTTGGTCAATCATGCAATAAATATTCACGTTAACGTTATAATTATTTGGTAAAAGAAATAGCAGAAACTTTTAGTTATCCATTTTGTCGTATATAAAATTATGAAAATATAAATAAATTAGTATATGAAACACATGAAAAAAAATATATGTTTTTAAGTAAACTGACTACCCCTATCTAAAGAAATAATATCCGTATGTTTTCATTATTCTTATTGGTAATTTATGGCACACTCTATGTGTGTGCAACTTCTATATATAACTAGTCGTTTCTACGTGTATATCATAAATAATCTTTCACGCATTAAATATATTATAAATAATAGTAAAAAAATATAAACCAACACATCACATTAAAAAAATAAAAGAAAGAAAATAAAAACAGGGGAAAAGTTAATGAAATATTTGAAAAGTTGAATAAAGTGGTTATCTGGCAATTTTTTATATCACAAGAATATGATTTTCTTTTTATATTATAGAGACTATTTAAAATAAAATATTTATTATTTAATAAAATATATACAAAATAATAAGTTAATATTAAATTTATACGAAAATGATGACAAAAACATATGAATGAAAATTAAAAAAAAAAACTATTAAAAAATAATATAAGAATGGAAAGTTAGATGAGAAAATAAAAATAAAAAAATTAAATGTAAAAGAAAACAAACCAAAGAAGGGAACAATATGAAAGAGGTGCTCTCCCTTAGTATCTCGTATAGATATTTTCTTTTCTCCTTTCGTGTTATTTGATATATTTTTCTTTTATTTCACATCACGTATTATTGAAAGAGGATCAAAGTTGATTCCTCACCAAATCCTTCAGAACTCAAAACTCGTGATTTATTTTAAAAAAAAAAAAAAAAGTGCGACCATTGAATCACTTAAATCGTCCTGCCGTCTCATCTCTATGCATGAATCAATCCTCAATCCAAGCGGAACTGTGAAAGCATGAAGCCATCTTTTACGCCACCAGTCCATTGCATTGCAAGTGGGCCGAATAGAAGGCCTACACACGTAACTGGAAATTCTAAATCAGGTTGGATTCGAATAAATTTAAATTGATTATACGACAAATATGATATACTTGTTATGCGATTATTTTAAAATTATGAAAAGTGATCAATCATATGAAAGTGTAACATTTTTTTTTATTTTATATTATATATATATATATATTATGGCTATACCAATACATTCAAATTCAAATACTAATTCAATAAATCAATAAATATTAAATCAATCAACATATTCAAAAACAAAGAAACAATACACTACTCTTAAGAGTAAATTACTAACTTATATTCCTGGAACTCGAGCCCACAACTATATGATTGCGATGACTCAATTTCACTACTCATACAAGACATCGTTAATAAAAATATAATACTTATTGTGTAATTGATTTAGTTTGGTCTATTTTGATTCGAATATGGATTTTTTCGTAACATTATTCCACCTCGTCGACAATCCACGCGCCTAAGCATTGACTTCATCCAACGCTCCACATCGCGACATCGAGACAAGGTATCAACGCCGTGCTGTCGAGCGTGCACGTGGGCTCCACACATGATATGTGGCACCACCCATCTGGAAAAATTAGAAGGCACGAACCGCCAACTAGCTCCATTGCAACTCCTCGCTGTATATTTTATGCTTCCACATTCACCCCCACCTATTTATCATTATTACGCTACTGCCACACGAGTTGTGATTTATTAATCAACCTCATCAATCTCAAATCACTTTCACTTCTCTTGGATAGATCGCCTAATTGATCAAATTAGGGTTCCAAATTTGATAGCTGATACTCTGCTGCTCTTGATTTTTGGGAGTTCAGGACGTTGGATTTGTGATCCTCTCTAATTGGATTCGTATTCCTTTTGTTGTCCGATTTGTGTAAGTTGATTTGAATTTTCTGTTTTCGTGGAAGAAGATGGGAAGTCCGGACACGAATCAAAAGAAAGCGGGGTTCTTCGCGGCCATGACGTCGGGGTTGTCGATGTTCAGCAACGCCATGCATAGATCTGTCAACGGGTATGTACATATAACTGTAATTCAAGTTTTTTACTGCAAAAGTCAGGTATTTTTCTGATTGGTAATTGCCGATTTGAAATTGGTAACTTTCATGAGTGGGAGTTGTATTTGATAGTTTGTTTTGGGACGGAGTTATGTGTATTTGTTCTGATTTTCATGATTTGAGCTTGAATTTGGAAATCTGCTGCTGTAATATCTGAGAGTCGGAGTTCGTGATATTAGTTGATTGATTTGATTAATAGTGTGTTCTGCGAAAGTTGGGTTCTTTAGCGTTTAGTATGTCAAAGTGTTTTTGCATACAAATCGATGAAGGAGAATGTGGAATTTTGGCCATCTCTAAAGACTAATGGATATTTAACTGTATGTGCATAAGAGAGTAGGATGTACTAATAAAAGCTTTCCAGTTTCCACATTTTACATAATCATTTATTTATGATAATAAATGATCAACCCTTACTCTGTTTCTTCCTTTGTTAAAAAAATGAGGGATGTAGGAGGGGGGTGTCCCATGTGCATATATTCAGGCTATTGAGGATTTATTGTCTTTTGTTACTTAAGTGAAATCAATGTCTAGTGATGGGCAGTGATGGTTATCCATTTATCAATACTCAGCACCATATGAGATGAGGTCATCTGTTATTTTTGGTCGGATGAAGCGTGACATGGGAACATAATTTTGTATGTCTTGGTTTTTTTTTTCTTTTGGCATAGAACCTCATACTCATAAATGAAAGCATTAGAAGTTGATTATTTTGGTCAAATCAGAAGCCATTTAATTGAGTTGGTTACCTTAAAATGTTAGGCAAATCATAAAATTACAGATAAATATGGAACGGACTAGATTTAGTTGTATTTTTTTTTCTATTAACCATGTTTAGGTAATCATAAACGAAAAACTATATTTAGTATGTTAGTAATTTGAAAGCCAAGGTAGGTCTTGTGCTTCTCTACTCTTTAATGAAAGATCAGAAATTCAATTGACACTTCCTTACACAGAGAAGAAAGATTCAAATGCCAGATTTTGTCACCCTAGCTGTTTTTCAGTGGCTATGTTCATTTCCAAATGTAGAGATGTTATGATGACTCCACAAAATTCCAACCTGTGGCTTTGCAGTATAGAGGCTTATCATGCATATTAAAGAATCTTTGTCCTAGTTCTAAATAGAGGTAGATTTGAATCCTGCTTTGTCTTTTATGCATTCGCCTTTTGGGACTGTTACAGTTTTCCAGTTAATTTCTTACAAAAATCTTAACAAGATACCAATCAAATTATGTATCCAAGGTTATCTATTAGCTATCTTCACTAATGTTGGCCTTTGATGCAAGTGATTATTACTACTGAGTACACTATAAAAGAACAGAATTCTTTTGTCTTATCACATAACAAGTTTCATGATGGTTGTCTCCTTTCTTGAAAACTGTTGGGAAATTTTAATTTATACAAATAAACTACATGCTGATGCCATTCTATTTATCAGGTTCACTTAGACTGTTTCGGTTTGTGTTGTTTGATGATTCTTTTGTCTTGATTTCACAAGTTGACCCATGTTTTGAAAAGTATGTACTTTTTACCCTGTTTTTAGATTGCTTGGCTATGAAGGGGTGGAAGTTATAAATCCTGAAGGAGGAAAAGAAGATGCTGAAGAGGAAGCTCAGAGAGGGAGATGGAAGCAGGAGGTGGGCTGTCTAAAATGTATTTTATGCTCTTTCGGAATGGGGATTTTAATGCCATTTCCAAAAATGCATGCTATACCCAAGTAGGCGAAGGAATTAAGTTAAAACAATTTTCATTATGCACCCTGAACAGGATTTTTGATGTTTTTGATGAGATTAACTTTATCATTATGTTTATGGATGGCTGATTCAGCATTTGTAGAAAATACGTATAGATCATTTAATTGTCTTTGGAAGTAGCATTTATCAATTAGAGAGTTTTAGACATTTCTGCTGCAGACTTGTATTTGCTACTGGTAAAACTGAGTTTTATTCCAAAAAGTATGTGGAAGATTTTGGAAAGATTCAGGGAAATTGTAAGTGAGATGGCAAATTCCTCCTGTTGGGCCGAGTTAAGTCACATGAATGTGTTATTTTATTAGTTTTACTTTTTTGTGTTATATCATTTTATGCATATTTGATGAGCCCTTTTAATAGTACCCCTAAGTGATTGTTTCTCTTATATTTTAATGCATGGTGTGTATACTGATAGCTCTTTTTCTTACTTAAAGGAACGAGATAGTTACTGGAAGATGATGCAAAAATATATTGGTTCTGATGTCACATCAATGGTGACTCTCCCTGTCCTCATATTTGAGCCGATGACAATGCTTCAGAAAATGGCAGAGGTTGTGCAGTTTACTTGCATGCTCTTTCTGCAACTGTTGTGTTATGAACTTCGCCTCAACTGATGCTATTTATCCTATTACTATGGCAGTTAATGGAATACTCATACCTTTTAGATCAAGCAGATAAATGTGAAGATCCCTACATGCGGATGGTGTATGCTGGTAAGTATTTCTTGCTGTAAATATTATAGGAACTCAATATTTTGCTGCCTTGGAATACTTTTGTTATTAACTAATTAACTTATGGGAAAATTTTATGATCACAATGATACATTATTTCTGCTATTTGATGCAGCATCATGGGCGGTATCAGTTTATTTTGCTTACCAACGTACTTGGAAGCCTTTCAATCCGATTCTTGGTGAGACTTATGAAATGGTTAACCATGGTGGGATTACATTCATCTCAGAGCAGGTGAGTAGCTGTCTATTAGCTCTATGGTTGACAACCAGTTTATCCATTTGATTGATGTCTGGAATCCTTTGCTTGAATTCAGTAGCTAGAATGAACCTGGGGTGTTAACTGAATTTTCTTATTTATTGTAATTAGAATCTGTGGACATATAGCTAGTTGCTTCTAGATGCCTCATATTTGTCAATATGATTTCTTTTCTAACATGTAGGTCAGCCATCATCCTCCAATGAGTGCTGGTCATGCTGAAAATGAGCATTTCACTTATGATGTGACATCTAAGTTGAGAACTAAATTTTTAGGCAACTCTCTTGATGTCTATCCTGTTGGAAGGTAAGTTTTATATGTTGTTTTATAACGTCTTGTGATATTGATCTGATGTACCACGTGTAGTTGACATGAATACATGAATGTCGATCTTTTTATTTCTTGCTGTTGCAATTCATGTAATTAATCTTGAATTTTGGGGGGAATTTACTCTACCTGTGCAGAACACGTGTGACTCTTAAAAGAGATGGCGTTGTCCTGGATTTGGTTCCTCCTCCTACCAAAGTTAACAATTTAATTTTTGGGCGAACCTGGGTGGATTCACCAGGAGAAATGATCATGACAAATATGACTACAGGGGACAAAGTTGTTCTCTATTTTCAGCCTTGTGGTTGGTTTGGGTATGTCATGTTTCCTTTTATCTGGCAAAATTAGCTGTGTTATTATGTAATGCAGCCTTATTATTCTATAATCAACTGCTCTCCAATTACTCATACGTTTAATTAAAATGTTTGATTTCATCGACCCGCTTCTTTCTTTATCATGAATTTCTGATTCTTGAACTTGATGATAGACTTGCTTGTTCGATTGGATTATGGTCTAGTGCTATTATGTGAAAGAAAATCCAGTATGTACTATAGATGTCATCCTTTTTTCTTTTTATTGTCTCCTCTCTCCTGGATGGATTCTTGTAACAGTACCAGACAGACATTTCTGTAAATGCATGTGGTGCTGATTGCTGTGAATTTGCTTTAAAATATAAAAAATAACCAAACAGTAGAGTTAATTCTTTAGATGATGAACTGCCTGGAGAAGCATGTCTAAAATTAGGATGTTCCCAAGTGAGAAGATGTAACATACTGTTAGTTTTAAAAATCTGTTTGGATGGCTCCACCAAATGATTCCCCTACTTCCAGAAATAATCTGTTCCTAACCAATTCCAATATTCATATTGACACCAATTTCAACCGAGTCAAGTAGTACCTGAAAGTATCTTGTTCTTGATTATAGATGAGGCTTTTATATTGACACATATTGTTGTCTGTTCTATCTATATATTGGTCAATTATGCTTGAGAAGACGATTTGCAACTGTTTCTGATGTGCATAAGATCATTTGGATGCAGTGCTAATAGATATGAAGTAGATGGATATGTGTACAATGCTGATGAGGAACCTAAAATATTGATGACGGGGAAATGGAGTGAGTCCATGAGTTATCAACCATGTGATTTGGAAGGGGAGCCTCTTGCGGGCACAGAACTGAAAGAGGTGAGTTTTCTGATATTATCTCATCCTTTTCTATCTATTAATGGTATTGCATTTTCAAACGATCACATTTCTGTTATTTTGGTGGTAACTATATAAAATCATGCCTAATTCTGAGATGTCGAAATATTCTCTTTAAGGGCTGAGATAATGTGGTTTGATGTATTCCTGGGATTTTCTTCATGTTATGTATCTTTTGTCTTCTAACACATAATGAGGCAAATCTTGCTGGCTGAGAATTTATATTGCGGGAACATCTAATATCACATAGTTATCTTCTGGTTTTCCTATCAGGTCAATGAATTCTGGACTAAGTGGTAAATAACCGACAACAAATTTTTATGCAGGTTTGGCGTGTTGCAACGCCTCCGCCAAATGACAAATTTCAGTTCACCTACTTTGCACATAAATTAAACAGCTTTGACACTGCTCCGAAAAAGTTGTTGCCATCAGATTCTCGTTTGCGTCCTGATAGATGGGCACTTGAGAAAGGTGACCTCTCCAAGGCTGGTGCTGCAAAGAGCAGGTGTCTCTCTCTCTGTGTGTGTGTGTGTGTGTGTGTGTCTGCGTGTTGTGGGTGTGAGCACTGTGTAAGTGTGTGTGCATCTGGTTCTGTCTGTCTGCATGTCCTTTCATGTATATTTGCTTATCTCTTTTCTTACCTCTATATGCACATGGACATGTTGACCAATGCATGTGCTCTCTATGTTACATTTTTCTAGTTTGGAGGAGAGACAGAGAGCTGAAAAGAGAAACAGAGAAGCAAAAGGTGATCAGTTCAGCCCAAAATGGTTTGACCAAACCGATGAAGTTACACCTACCCCTTGGGGCGACTTGGAAATGTACCGTTACAACGGAAAGTACACAGAGCATCGGAATGGCATTGACTCTTCAGATGCTGTCGACACGGGTGATGTCCAGTCAATAGAATTTTGTCCATGGCAGTATGCTAATTTGTCCGAATGAGGTATACTTTTATTCATGTTGCAAGTTGTTTCTTACTGTTGCAGGACAACTTTTTGGTGTGATGTAGAATTATTAGCTGTTTGTGGGCATATGTACGTTGTAATCCAATTTCGTGATCTTATCTATACTATCCATATTATTGTAGATTGAAGATGAGTGAATATTTTTAGTAATGGCCAGTGCCCAGTAGTTTTAGCCTGGCATTGAACTATGAAAAGTTTATAAGTGTGAAATTGAATTTCTCCTTTCCCTCCTATAAGTGTCTCTCCTTCTCCTTCTCCTTCTCCTTCTACTCGATTGATTTTTACCGACCAGTTGATGGATGATGTTAGTATTACTTCATTTCAGATGATTTTGTACTCTTAATATTGACCATTTAATAATCTATTGTATACCTTCAAGTTTCTACTCGGTTAATGTGCTTCTTGCGTTTGATTAATTTTTGAATGCAAAGGCTGGTGAAAGCAGTGTTAGCGGTTATTGCATTTCACTCTTCTGGATCGAATGTTGTTATAACCTTCTGTAATTAATTTCTGAGAATACTACTATACATAATTGAATTCAATGAAATATAAATAAGTTTGTTTTGTTTCAAGAAGATTGCCAAAATAAATTTGGCCTAAAAGTAATTTTATTCTATTACTAATTTTTTTTTTTTTTTTTTTGTAATTATCAATCATGTGAATAAGAGTCATTGGATGATCTCACATTCTTAAAGATGAATGGTTTCGTTTTAAGATTATTCTTAACCTATTATATAGGGATGACAACGGGTCGGATGTAGGGTGAGTTTGCAAAAATTCGGGACCTGATTGACCAAAACATTCTTGGACTTTGAACCTGCTCCACGTCGAACTCAACTGGTTGGACCTGTTTGACCTGATTTATTATTTTTGAAATGTTGAGAAACAATATTACAAATAGCATATTCTTACCAATTGGCAAACAAGCATGGGCGATGTTCAATTTTTTATTTTATTTTATTTTTGTTCTTGTGGCCAGCGACAATCCTATGAACCAAGAGAAACAAGAAGCACTCCCTAAGTTTGAAACAACGAGGTTTCTTAAATTCTTGCGATCAATTTGTGTGCTTCACATTGTAGAACTCACAACATGGTTGGCATGATTAAGCATTTCCTACGTATTTTATATACTACAAAGAAATAAGAGAAAATTAACTGACAATTTTTATTTTATCACAATAATGAATCTAAGCTTGTTTATTTGTCTTGAGACTTGAATAAAAGTTATTAAATAAAAGAATGAACAACTGATTTATAAATTCAAAAAATAACAATTCCTTTTTTTAATCAATTAACACTCTTCTGGGTACTCTCTCTAAAAAAAACTGCAAAGAAATGAAGAAATTAAAATTTATTTTATCTAATAAATAAAAATAGACTACAAAACTAACAAAAGAAACATGTAGGTGGAAAATCAAAATACATAAATTCAAAATAAAAAACAGTAAAATTAAAAACAAGAGGGATTTTAATTTGGGATGGAAATCACAAAATGGCAACCGAATTTCTCCTTCTTGATGTGTTGGAAAAGCTCTACATCAATATCTCCTTTACAGCACTCTCACAAATATCTTCCTATGGAAAATTCCCCCATACTTTCCAACAAAAGAACATCGGAAGACTACGAAACTGTGGTTTTAACCCAAAAATGTGGTTACTATCTCTAAAGCTAAAAGACCTTTGTAGTCTTTCTATACCTTATCTGATTGGAAATATGAATTTTGATCGTGCTTTATGTGATTTGGGTGTTAGTGTGAACTTAATGCCTCTCTATATCTATACCAAGCTAGACTTAGGAGAATTGAAACCTACCTCGATTTTGTTACATGCGAAATGTCATGTTAGTATTTTTGAGGATATACAGAGTAGCTAAATTCTATATTCCTGTTGTGATCGATACGGAGGAGGAAGCCCAATTCTCATTATTCCTGTTGTGATTGATAAGGAGGCGGAAATCTCTACACTTAAAAAACATTGCTTTTGCATGCCTTCTTCCTTTAGTTATCTTGATGGATTTTCTGGATTTCTACGAATCCCCATCCATTCAAGTGATCAAAAGACGACCACTTTTACATGCCCGTATAAAACCTTTACATATAGAAGGATGCCTTTTGATCTTTGCAATGCTCCGACTACCTTTTAATTTTGCATGATGGCAATTTCATTTGATTTTACTATGTTGTAATTTTTTTCTCTACACGGTGCTACTTTTATTGATTGTTTGCACAATGTAACCAAAATATTACAGCATTGCGGAGGATTAAACTCATGCCTCAACAAAAATTGTCATTTTATGGTAAAGAAAGGTACTATTTTAACACATTTTAGCATCTCAAAGAAGCGCAAAAATTGAAATCATTGAAAATTACATTAAAGATTTCTTTCAATAAAGATTTTTTGAAAGTAACTAAATCGTATCATTACAAGTAAAGTGTAAAGAAAAAAAACATCTCTAATATGTGAGGGTTCATCTCAAAACCCCTGATTTAGGCACAAACATTTTGACTAACAACAAAGAAAAAAAAAAAAAAAACCCATCTCCTAAGATGTGAAGATCTAAATCTCCTTGGCCCAGAGTTCTCCAACTGATACATTTCTCATTCTCAAATGAAGAATCTATAAATGTCAAAATTTCCTTACAAATGTGTAAACATTCTCATTACAAAACATCAGTACTACTGTGCAAGAATGGAATGAATCTGGTATAAATATACTAAGCTGGTTACAGTTGAACTCACAACAACAAACCAAGAACTGTCCCAACACAAAGAATCGAACCAATCTCCACAAGAGAAACCTTCACATTACGAAAACGACATGCCGGTTTCCCAGCACAAAGAATTCTGTTAGCAAAACTTTTTATTCTGTCACTCATATACAAGTGCTATCCTCCCATATCATATTGTATTCAGAGCTATAAATATTACATCGACTAATTTACTTTTTCTTCACGTACCTTTTCGTTTTTTTTTTTACAAAGCAGTATATTTAATCACACGAAATAGTTAAAATAGAGTAACGCCCCACCTAAACATGTCAGCACTTATCTTCTTCGGCAACTAATGCTAGAACGAAGAAGCTCTTCAGAGAAGAAGGCTAGTATCTGGCTGGGACTTGAGCTGCTGTTTGGCTTGCTGCTGAGACCAGTAAGCATGGGCAGTCAAGACCCTGTCCAGGAGTTCCTGGGGCACGGGCTCCCCCCGTCTTTGCTGAGGGGATATTCTAGCCGTATGGACCAATGTTTTCCACTTGTCCTGGAAAATAAAACTCGATTTCATAAACCATCAGATCAAGGAAACAAATCATGCAATGTGAAGGTACAGTTTATTTATTTTATGTTTTATGTTTTCCATGGGTTAATTGCGTTTTACCCATGTTTTTACTTGAATGTATTTATTAGACGATACATTGTAAATAAGAAAAACGTCTAATACAATATATTGCTAGATGCCAAGTCGAAGGAAGCATAACGGTGGAAAGAAGGGAAGCGTGTTGTGTAAATACACGAACAAGGAAAATAACTCAGTTACCTTCAAGTCCACATAAGTTCTATGTTTTGCACTATCAAAAGCTCTCAGCTTAACGTCGCGCCATCTGCAGCATTAAGAGTGTGTTGGTGAACAGATAAAACAAAAAACAGACAAGCGCAACAAAGTAAAACTGCTAAAAGTGTATATATTAACACATTCAGCACTTTCAGCCACCTTTAAACCACGCATTCAACTTCTAAGAAATTAGTTGTGAAGTTTCACCAGATATACCTTCCTGTTCCAAGCTTCTCAACAGCCTGAACTAGAGCTTCCACTTCAGCAACAGTGAAAGGTCTACGGATGCGGCGTTGTGCAGACTCGGATCGCTTTGATTTACGCAATGGAACTACGGCTAACGCGTCTTGTTTCGTTGAAGGCACAGGGACCAGTGCTTTCGATTCTGAAGTCGTTCTCTGTAGTGACATACCAGGAGGGGAAGGAGCCGAATCATGATCACTTTCTATGAAATTGTTGAAACTCGTTCCAGGAAGATCTGGAGGAGTATCTAGATTCCTCTGCTGGCCACCGTTTTGAGTGATACTGGGAGCTGGAGGGTACCTGGTGGCCGACCAAGGTAAATTGTCAGCAGGGAAACAAACTTCCATCAATGTGGAAAGTGAAGCAATTATGACGAGAGATAGCTACCAAACCAAGAAATTACACTAGAAATAGAGAAATTAAAGGAATACCTCGCCAGTGGTTGTGGACTGTCACACAGCAGTTGACCTCGATGATCTTCAGGATACAGTCGTATTGGGGCGGGAGTGGGGCTGGGCTCAAGAGTAAACCCCAGGGTGTCCATCTTGTTATCTTGCGAAATTCCAGTCTGCAATAACGTTTTGTTATCGTCTCTAATCTTCTTACCCTGAAGAAGTACTCCGACGCGTAGCCCACCACCAAGTACTGCATTTACTGCTTCCAGAACAGTTCTCTGCACAGTATTAAAGCCACTAATAGTGTGATGTAGTGCTTAAACAAGAGAATGTACTGCATTGTCTCTAAAGCTAGAGAGACAAATTGAGGTTGGCTAGAGAGTAAAGAAAAAGACATTTTTTATTTTTATTTTTATCAAATCTGGGAATGGGTAGAAATCACAAGCCCGTTCTTGGATATATAAATAAGTAGAGAAAGATATATAATGAATGAAATACCTTCAGAGAACCAACAGTTGCATTTTCCGGAATCTCAATGTATAACTCTGGAACCCTAAAAGACTTGATCTTAAGCTTCACTGAGTAAGGAAAAGCATCTCGACATGAGTACCTATTTGAATATCAGGCACTGTACAAGCCACAAAAGAAAAAGAAATCATCGCATCAAAAGCTCCCATACCTTGAGAATTCCTGGAGTGGAAGGACGCATTTCCACCTGCTGCAGGAGTTGGATTCGGGATTGCTGCATTTGTGTCGAATTAGTCAAATGTAATGTTGGTCCATATCCAAGCAAAACCCAGAGTCCATATCATGAAGTGTGTGAGATTGTGCGTGCATGAGTGTTCAAGGGGAGGTGGGATGAAGAGTTACCTCCAGGCAGCGTCGGCCCAGGACCAAGTCCACCTCCATTGGTGCCATTTTCAGGCACCATACATACTCCATCACTGCTAACGCCTTCTTCTGAATTAGAAACCGAGCTACAATCATAGAGCTTCCTCTTTTTGAAAGGATAATCCCTCATAGACCTTTGACGCTTGATATTGTTCTTCCTGTTAAGATAATCGCATCTTTCTGTATCTGCAGACATGATAGCACAAAAGTTAACAGCCATTAAAAATTTAATGACCATACTCTAGCAACCATATAAATTTAACTATTAATAGCAACTCACCGGCATTATAGCGTTCATCATCCTTCACATTTGGAGTTATTTTACAGTGCTTGGATGCTAGCAACTTCCTAAATCTACGATCTCCAACACGTGGCTGTGGCTTAAAGGCCTTATTTCTAGTGCCAGGTTCGTTGCACTCAGAAGAGTTTTCGTCATCATCTCTATTAACTAACTTTACATTCTCCTGATTACCAGGGAAAGAACCACAAGGAGTGTGGTCCCTGCAAAACGGAAACTTTAAACTATCGACTGGACTAACTAATGCGGAGGGTTTTCTGTCCCAAGCCTCCGAATTCCCTGAGCTGCACAGAGAAACCTTATTACTTACTGACAAATTCCTAGTACTTGCAGAATCCATTTTTATCTGTTTTCTACTCTCATCCTCTGATCCACAATTAGCAGGTAGTCTAAAACCAGAGGACTCAACATCTACTGAAGGAGTAAAAATTCCAAGGCGGAGCTTGCAATCATCATTAACCAATTGTTCTGCAGGACCAACCTTCTCCGAGCAATCAGAAGTTGTTATTCCGGAGGCAGGCCTCGAGACAACATCATTTTGAGTGCATGCAAGTTCATCCGGACAAAAATTTGGTTTGGGGGCTTCTGAGACAAGTTCAGTAAATAGAAAGTTCCTTTCATAGCAATCTCGATCACAAGATTTTTCTTCTAAGGGCTTATTTTCATCCTTCGCTTCCTTTCCGATGGAATCCTCCAGCGCTGCAGGCTGCTCCTTTCCACAAGATGTATGCGCAGATACTGGAGATTCTCCATCCAACAGTAACTTTCCAGCTACAGTTGCCAATAAGTCAAACGCACACATTTGCTGGTCATCAGCTTTTCTCTTAAATACACACCTTCTCTATAACAAGTAAACAAAATAAACGATTAGAGCAGGTTCTTATATAGACACAGGCCAGAAAGGAAGTTCAACAGCGATGGAATTCCGGCAGAGACTATGATTACCCGGACTGATCTGGCGGCTCGGGGTGTAGGAGGCACCTGATAGCCATTAAATCCATAGTCTAATCTCTTCTGCAATGCCATGTCTTAGAACCATGCCCAAGAAAGCTCATCAAGCAGACAATACCAGATTTCTTGATCTTGTTTACAACAGAACCCCAGAGCAAATAAAATCAGCAGACTCCTATAGACATACAATGACCTGCCAACGAACACACATTAGCAACACGAAGAAGCTAAAGAATTTTCGGGTAATTCAAACTTGCCAAAGCTCTATAGGGGTGATATTGTAAAATCAGAATAATACAATGTCATGTACATAAGACCAACATCCTCTGTAATGCTTATGTAAGGCTTAGTGTCATAAGAACCTTACAGAAAAGTGGGGAAAGGGCAGTGGCTTGTTTGTCTAAATACCATATCCTTTTATACACATCAATACTAAGAGCAACAAAGAAAAACGAACACTAAATGCAGGAGTTCATGCCAAATAATTTTTTCAACAATGGACGATCATCACCAGGAAAGGAGAGAAAGTGCCGTTTAGCGTCAGGCAGGTGCTACTTAATATATTAGCAGTCCAGACCTATTTAGAATGGCCAGAAAGCCTTTATAGCAAAGCTAACCGTATAAACTGTTTTAACTATTTTCCCTGCAAACCTAACAGATTTCCTACAAAACCATCTGACAAGAAAATGTTTGCGGTACAAGATCCCATGCAAACTTCCTATATTTCTTAGAAACCAATCAATCAAAGACATCATACACATGCAGTCTAGAAGCACAAAGAGTTGTACCAGATCAGTGAGTTGAAGATAAACATAAAGATCCATTGGGGCCTTTAAAAAAATAAACCAAAAACAGAGTCAAGCAAAATTGGGTAGCATCACAAGATCAACCGAAGTTAGGCATTTCAATAAGAAAATGCTTTTAAACAATTCCAGTGGTGCAAACAACAATGTTTAATCCTCAAAAGTAGACAGAACTACATAAAATGAAAGAAGAACATCAGCTTTCTTTGCTAAATCAGATAAGTGACCGAATTGTTATCCTTCTGTCCACACATAACCTCTTCTCCTCTACAGGCAAATAAAGACATCATGACGAAAGGAAAATAATTTTTTTTTTTTATTTAAAAAAAAGAAGAAGATAGAAAGAGAGAAACCCTCAGAAACCCCCCTCTCAACCCATCGAATGGAACTTCAACAGCATTTGTAACAACAAACACACTACCATTTCGTGCATCACTGAATTTATTTTATTTTTTTTAAAATGCAGTTGCATGCATATGATCTAAAATCAACGGAACACAGATCAAAAAATGACATGCCCAGTGGATCAAAACCATCTAAAAACTTTCAGAATCAAGAAACCAAAATTCTTTCTGAAAACCATGAGGAAAGATACTTTGCATGGCCAAATCCCAGATCAAACACAAAAATTCAAAATGCCCAGAAAACAAGAAGCATGTCAAAAATCAAATAGAAAAAGTTTACTTGGAAAAAGAAAGAAAGAAAGAAAGATGAAGAAAACAGCCCTCTTTGGTTGCCTGATAAACTCAAAGAAAACAAGAACAAGGATTTCAATTGAAAAAAACATCCTCCTTACAAAGAGAGCCAACTCTCACAATTTCAGAGATTTTCCCTTTAGTTTTCCTTCCATGATTTTGCTTCAACAAAAAGAAATGTGTATACCAAAGACTCCAACTTTACCCAAACTATGAACAGAGTGAGCCCAGAATTTGATCATCTCACCTTCAAACAAGCAATTTTCCTTCCATGCCACCATCAATTCCCTCCAAATTCCACATCATTTCCTTCAAGAAAGCAAAATCCATCCAGAATTCAACCACAACTACACTAACAACAATGCAAGATCAGATTTTTTTCCCCTCTGAAAGAACAAATCTTCAATCTTCCACAACCCAAAATCCTCAAAACCATTTTACACTCTCAAGAACCAAATCTAAAAAAACCCAATTAACAAAAAAAAAAAAAAAAGAAAGAACCCTGAATTTCCCATAATTTGCTGGTGTTATTATCCCTTTTTTTCTTTTTTTTTAAATTTCTCTTGTGTGGAAAAGATAGCGAAAAACCCTGTGAAAACCACCCCCTCCACACCATTGCTTAAACCCCAACTCTTATATCATTGACCCCTGTTACCGGACCCATCGGTAGATGCCTCAGCCCCCACCTGCTATACAAGGTCACCGCAGAGAATTGCCTGAAGACCTGTTCTTTTGTGGGCCATACCCCTCGAGGATTCCGCCACGTGGAAGTGAGATGAGTATCCTGTGGTCTTTCCTCGTTTACACCTCGAGAAAAACGTTGCGTCACCAAGCCACGCCTTTTTTTTTTTTTCCCCTTTCAATTTTGTGTTAATTATTATTATTAATTCACTGTCCCTCATTTTTCCTTTCTCTATCTTTTCCCATTTTTCATAATAAAATAATAATATTTTGTGGGGTATGATTTTCTTTGAAAATTCATGTTTAAAATATTTCCTATTATTATTATTATTTTTTTTTTGGAAATTATTACCAAAGGAATCCGACTTGTAAGGTGGTTTGTATAAATGTCCCAACGAAATTGCAACTGATTTTTGTTAGAGTTTTTGCCTTAAAACTCACCAAACTCATGCCTAACCAAAGAAACACCTGTGGTTTAACTAAAACTTAGCATAAACTCTCTCTATTTCTTAAATTAAAACATCTATATATATTATCTAAAAAAATATTTAAATGTTTCAAATAGTAACACACACACCTCTACTAAAGTCATTAAACCCACTGCAATCCAAATATTATTATAAAAAAAAATAGATCACACAAAATAAATAATGTAATATGTAATAACGTCTAAAACTGAACATAAATCGTGGTTGTCTCCTTGTTTCAGAAAATATAGTTTATTAATAATGAGGCTTGACTACCTTCGTTGACATAATATTTGATAAAAAAAAAAATACTCTTAAATATATTTATTTAATGAATTAATTCTATTCATATGGGATTTTCTTTTTTTGTTACCAAAATAGGTAAAATAGGGGTATTATCCTACAAACACATTAAGAAAGACTGTGTTGTGTCTGCGCCATGTGTGTCAATCACGATTATTATAACTAACTTACTGTCGCCAAAAATCAAAGTCTAACCATCAACGCACATGGTAGGATGTACATTTAGCCCGAGCCAAACCCCCCCGGCAATGGTTCGAATCCACGTCGTAGTTTGACAATATTCGACTTTAACCATTAGATTAGAACGATTGGTCGTTATTTATACATACTTAATAAATATTCATATTGTCAGTTTCCTCCCATTATTTTTATTTTAATTAAATAAATATAATAAAAGTATAAATTATGCAAAATTACAAGAAGGGCATGAGGATTCATTAATAAATCACCAAATTGATTATTTACTTTAGGAAAGGAGGAGAATGTGATGATGGCAGAAATGAATGAGTTGTAGAAATATAGGTTAGTTATTAAAGGCACGTGCATGTAGATCTACTTCCACTAACTATTTTTGCTTGTCTTGATTAGTTTTAGTTGGCAAACAAAGATTCCTCTCTCACCCTTTAGATCTATATTATTAAATTTTAACAATTTCTTAAAGTTATATGTTGTCCTTATTTTTTAACCACGATTGTACAATGATTATTAGTTGTTACTTTTACAAATGAGGTCAAAATATTATCTACATATAAAAATTATGGGAAATAACATATTGATTACCTGAGATCAAAATTTAAATTTTTGTATTGATGGTATTAGATCATAGTAAATAATATTAATTTGACTGAATTTTTGAGTTTACATATAATATAGGGAATAATTCTTTTTTTTTAATGACATGGAGCTATATTAATCTGGGAGTCAATTTCAGAGTCGGTGGTAAGTATATTTTAGAAGTTGGTGTGTTGGCGTAGATGAATAATTACAAAATAAAATATAAAATTTATTATAAATTGACAGGTCAGATGAAGGCGGAATCCTACGTGGCACTAAGACAGCCCTTTATTGGGGGCTTTTTCTCTCTGGGGCTTATTATCTGAAACAATGGAAAAATGAGTAATGGAAAAGGAAGGAGGGAAACGGAGTGACGGCAATATGTGGGGTGGGGGGCCAAGATGGTGCAACGGCGTTAGAGACGGGGGGAGAAGGTGAAGGGGGAGAGTGGGGCCCAGTTTTTCATTCATTGAAGATGTTAGAAAAAAGACAACATATTTTATTAGACGGTCAAAGGGAGAGGAGTTTGTTTTGACTTTTTCTCAATTAGGAACTGACACGTGTATGTTTTCAGAAGAAAGGTGCCCGTTTTAACCCTCTAACATTCACTTGGATTTTTGCCTAAAATTCTGGTTGGTGTAAAAACCTCGTATTGTACGAGTATGTACAGAGAGTTCAACTGTATTAATGTTTTTGTACACATTGTCAATAATATTTGTACTAGTAGTAAGAGCTAAAGTCAATGCTTATAAATAGTTTTTGAAAATTTTAAATTAAATTTATTTTATTGTTGATGGTGCAGAAATTTAGCCTAGAGACCAAGATGTAAATTTCTGAAAGAGTAATACGAAATTATCGAGTCACCCCTGGCGGCGGTTACGTCCACTAGGATAGTTGGGTTAGTGGGCGGTTGGGGGACAATATGGGTTTTACGCTTTCTAGTATATATACAACTTTAGAGGAATTGTAACGGGGGAGGAGGAATTTTGAATAGGAGATGGATTTGCTAGAGAATTACTGGTATTACATTGATGGAAGACTAATTTTGGTACCATCAAATTGGCGCCGTCTGTGGGAACATTCGGAAATGTCTTTTGAGTACAAGAGATTTCTGAAAACCCAAATGGAGAAGCCTGTCGGCTCAGCCATTACGTCGCCATCATTTGGCCGCCGATAGAATTTTCCGGCACGTTACCGACTACGCGCACCACCTTCGAGCAACCGCTAGGAAACCGCCCAGTTTACTCCCAAAAACCGCCCAGTTCTCGCCCAAAAATAGCCGGTTCTCGCCGGCTCTTCTCTCGAAGATTCTGGCACCATGTCGATGAGTTACCGGCCGGCGCGCATACCATTAGACTCCTCACCGCAAGCCGAACAATTTCGTCCGATCAATTTCAGTTTTTGTCCACTCCCTTGTTTGGGCTCAAAATCACCTAGTGGTACTTTCCTGTCGTCAATTCGCCGTTGCCGGAATGTATTTTGGTCGCGGAACAACACTGTTACACTCGCCTCCTCTAGGCGAACCTCCCCCACCGATTGGTTTCCATCATCGGCGCTTCGACGAAAACGGCTACTTTGACCCGCAACTCGGCCGAGTTCCCCCTATTCTGCACTCAAGTCCCAGCTAACTCACCTACCGAGTCGACTTAACCAGCACCCAAACCTTCCCTTTTTTTCCTACTGACACAGAATTGTTGAGTGGCTCTTCAAAAATTCCGAATTTGGAGAAAAGAGGGGCTTGGATGTATCCACGGCTATTCTGGGAAATTGGAGTGCTTGGCCAAGTCTTGTATCTTGAAGCCCATGCGGTTGGCTTTCTGCTACTGGAATTGGTTGCTTTTTTTTATGATCCTGGTATGTCATCATTTTCAATGTTCTTAAAGTTCATTCGAGCATTTATGTGACCTCCTTAAGGGGATTTTGATGTTCTACCAACTTATTGTTTTGCTAACTTGAAAATATCACATATGAACTGTTAGTGGATGGTTTGGGCCACATTTGTTGATCCTCATTGAATTGAATCTTAAAAACCAAGAAAGAGTGTGCAGATTTATATTTGGTGAGTCCCTATCAGTGCACATTGAACTCCAGGATAGAAGTAACAGAACATTTTTTGTTGCTAGAGGCTATATGTATCTCATATTATAATACAGAAGCATGGGTATATAATTTCATATGGTGCTCTGCTTGTTGCGAAAGGTAAAAAATGTGCCGAACGCAAATGCATCCTTCTTCATAAACGCTAATAAGTTGTATTAATTTGGATGGAATTACATGAATGATGAAATTGTTCCTAGTAGCAGTAGAATTAAAATATTTTTATATGGTGTAAACAAATTTGACCTCAAATTTAGAAGGTGGAATCCCTATTTGTTGTTTTCTTTCATCTTTTGGAAGGTTGTAGATGGGAAGACAACCTTAGGTGTTGGAAAATTTTAAGGAGAGAAAAAGGTGGCTATACTTGATTAAAAGCATCAAGAACTTCACCCTGATTTCCTTCAATGAATGAGCTTACAACTTCAGATGGTTCAGGCTCTGTTCATTTCTCACCCCTTTTTTCATGATGCTATAGTCTTCAAGTTGACCAAGGCCAAGGGATGTATAAAGGGAATAATAATCTTACAGTGACTAATGGTTTTTACGTCTTTTGATACATATGTTTTAAGTCATTTTTGCCAATTGTTAAATGCCTCAAAAACGCCATTATTAGCTTTCGGAGCTTTGCTTACTGCGCTTTATTCTTCAAAAGTTCATGAGTCGGGGGCTACGATTCCTGCTTTGCCAGTTTATGTTGTGTTGTTGTGTTTTGACCACCCATGATTGAGTTAATTATTCGATAGACCATCTTTTTGCTACACTTTATTGTACTTTACGTAATGTATTTTTATGACGAATGGTATGAAAACGTCTCTTGAAGTAGGAATGTTTGTTATCTGTTGGTGCGTGAATGCCTATAATTTAAGTATGTAGATATGTGTGGGGAGGTCCACTTAGTTTCCTGCTCTGTATCCATGGCATTGTACTGATTGATGGGGACAGCGGTGTGTTGTTCCATACCCTGCCACTAATTATATGAGCTGAATGTGTGTCAATATATTGTGGGATGTAGTTTAATCCTAATCACAGACACATTAATCAGTACTATGTATCTTGGAGCTTGATACTTGCAAAGTGAGTGATGTTTTTCGTATTGATCAAATATACGATTTTTTCTAATCCCAAATTTATGTTGTATGTGAGAATTGCCTTGAGGCCCCTACACTCTCAATGAAGGCCGAAGTGAATTTGACCGTGTGGAAAAGTGCAAGAGTTCTCGGAAGATTCGGTCAAGCTCCCAGTGAATACAGGATCCCGAAGGAATAAATATTTTTAGGGGGAATTAGTTGTGGTTTTTATTTAAATATTCTGGCATATTTGTTAGCATGTATATATGTACGTCGGTGGATGGTGGTATGAGTTGGAAGGCTCATATGTTTGTATAGATTACATCCGTCGGGATAGGAGCATCCATCTGACGGAAAAGCACATAATAAAAGAATTATTTTCGTTTCGAGGGGGAGATGGTATGAGGATTTCTCGGCACACAGAAGCCCCGAAGCAAAAAGCTTCCTTGAGGCATACCAAAGAAAAGCCCCGGAGCTAAGGTTTCTTGGGGCTTACAACGAAAATATAAAGGGGGTTCTTTTTCATTGACTAGATTCCCATAACATTGAGTTGATTGACATTGTTATTTTCAGCTATGCGATCAAATTAAACATTTTTTTCTATGTATTTGCTTACAAAAATTCCTGAGGATTGATCGGGGTCCCTTCGCGTGGAAAAGAAATTAGTAGAAAAACGAGTTACTCAAAGAGATACATGTAAATGTGCGAGGATCAAAGGTGCAATGGGCAAGGGATATTCTATACTTGACTGTCCATAAACTTGGACAAAATGAATTCACAGAAAATGAAAATTATCTAGTTTACGACATCTTATTATTTATTAAGGTCAGTAGTTAACCATCATCTGAACATGAGCTTGTGTTAAGGGCCAAGAGTCCAACTATTATAGTATACCAATTCAATTACCATGTAAAGACCTACTATACAGATTCTCAAGTATGGAGAAAGAAACTAACAAAATCTAATAGATAGTTGTCTTCTTAACCATGGAGTGAATCAAAATAAACCGACTTCTTTGAAACTGTGTACAAACTTTGCACGGGTATACATGAATATTGGAAAGGAGTCAATCTTGCAAATTAACGAAACATATGCATTTGATTCAACTCTTAAATATTTCCCTAAAACATTTCAGAGTTGGAGGGCTACTGATAGTGCAGGAATTTAGCCTAGGGACCAAGATGTAAATTCCCTAAAGAGTAATACAAAATTACCGAATCACCCCTAACGACGATTACGTCCACTAGAATAATTGAATTAGTGGGCGATTGTACGATAATATGATCTTTACGCTTTCTAGTATATATATATAACTTTAGAGAAATTGTGAGGGGAGGAGGAATTTTGAATAGGAGATGGATTTGCTAGAGAATTACTTCACATTGATGGAAGACTAATCTAGGGGTGCGAAATTATGTTGTAAATAATATTACAAGAGTAACTACAGTCTAAATTGAAAGTTTTTGAAAACAAAAAATTAAAATCAAAGTATTCATAAAAACATTTCAAGTGTATTTGAATTGATGAATTTAGACTTGAAAAAAAAATTTGAAGAGAGAATTTTAAATGACTCCATTTGAAAAAAATTAAAATCCATTCATATTTAACAAAAAATAGTTCAAAATTAAAATGAGAAATCCTTTGAATTTAGAACTATACAAACAAATTTAAAGAATTTGTTATTAAAATTTAAAATCCATGATTTCAAATCTTTCAATTCAAATGCAACCTTCGATATCTGTAATATTATCAAATAATTTGTAGAAGTCTACAAAAACCTACTCACAGCTTCTGTCTTAAATCAGCTTTAATTTAATCAACTTAAAAATAAATGCACTATTCAACTTATATTTGGTAAAAGACTAAACGCATGGAGAAGAATGGAAAGCAGAAGCAGAAGTAGAAGCAGAGAGCAGCTTCCCAGTTAACATACCGGGACTGGTTATTTTTCACTACGCAGGAAAAGGAACTGGAGAAATCAATTTGCAAGCCATGTCCAACACAGATTTAAGGGATATCTCAACAAGACATCGATAGCAACAAGACATCGATGGCAACGAAATAACCTGATTATCGCCTTCAGAACCCGCATGCAATAAGGAGCAAAATATAACCAGAAATAGTAAGAATACGGGAAACACAACACGATCACATTTAAAGAACTGTTATATTAGGCCAAGCAAGAAAATTGTTGAATTTTACCATACATAAACATCCCTCGGCCATTACCTAAGAAACCAACTCCTCCCCCCAACATCATCATTTGTACAGTCACTTCGCATCGTAAACTACCTCACCTTTTATATTACACCCTCAGCATAGCATTTTCGTATCTGTCGTTTTTATCTCTTGTGCACGGGCATCAGGAACATTCGGCCTCTGAGCCTCAAAGCTTACTAGACTCTATGTATAAACTTAACACTACACAAAGTACAGGTTTTTTTAGTACAGGCAACAACTTTATTTGCAATCGGCTCATACCCTCGCGAAAGAAACGCATGAGCATAGCACCACTTACGAGATAAAAGAGAAGAAAGAGAGGTAGCCCAAACTAGCCTCAGTTAGCTGTACAACAACTTTCTTTCCTAGAGCATCTACGCAGGATGCGGGGTCTGAGCTGCGATTCTCCTTTCTGTCCACAAATCAAACAATAGTTAGTTAGTAAATGCTAAGTTGAACATCTAGAAATTGCATGAAAACTTACTCAACATCTGCCGGCCTGAAATCATTACTAATATTTTATAACACTTTATAGCCTTATTTTATCCAAATAGTTCAAGACCTTACTTTAAAAATAAGATCAAAACATCTTATAAGATATATGAACTTATACGATGATAAGCTTGGCCAAACACGTTCTAAGTTGAGACAGCTAAATGACCACAATGGGATGGGTATCAAAATTGAAGTCAAAAAAGTTAAGAACCACGTACCCCCAGCAGCGACGAGTTTTTCTACACGAGCTACTATATGCTTCCCGTAAGTGTACTTCTTCAGTGCATTCAAATGAACTTTTATTCTAGACAGGATGAGTTCACGCTGCTGATCACTACAAGTTTCAAGGACTTTCTGTACGACGTAATTTGCAAATTGATCTTTCATCATAGCCTGCTCGCAGAAAAAGATAACACAAACATAAGTTTGTATGCGCGGACAAGCATTTGATAGTTGGATAGATATCTCAAAACGCCTAATCCACCCAAATCTATAAAAAAACAGATACTCCAGTTCTTGGGGTTAATTTAACCGATATAGTTCTTGTCATATTATTATAACAATCAAAGCAAACAAAACCCAGAATCAAGATTTTATCACATGCTGCTCAGGAAAAAAGTAAAGAACACAGCAAATAGAAGAAATTGAGTAAGACCATACATCAGGAGCACAAACTTATTCCTTACTGCCAACCACTAAGAATCAAATTTCATTTACATTCATTGTTCTGACAAGTTCCCTAGATGCCGCAGTACATTGAGGACTTCGTATTCCATCCCAATACATGTCTAACCAACTCTCTGTTGTTGTCAAATACTTTTATAACTGTTCAAAAGATCATCGGTAGAAAAGACGAACATTGTTCGCTGAACTATTTTGTGTTTGCCCTCAGAAATTTTTCAACAAAAGCTGGATATATCAAGTCCTATAAGCATTTTTACCAAACTACCGTCCCTCGAATCTGTAATTATACATAGTAAGTTCATATGGCAATTTCCTGTAGTATAAGCAGTGACTGAGCTGGAGAAGGCCCCGAATAATGGTTATGTCCAGATCACTTCCTTCAAACCAAGACGTGCAGAAAAGAAGACGAGGATGTATTTTACTCTTTTCTGTCCCTCTTTGGTTTCTTTAAACTAACCTTCACTTCCGATCACTTCCGACTGAAAGGTTTTGAAAACAAGATTTTATCTCATATTTGTTTCTCCACCCATCATAATCTCAAGTCAAAATCCACGCTCTATATACAAAACTGAGCTTTAAATTTCTCCCATGAAGCTCTAGGAAATATGTAATGTCATTTTAGGCGAATTGCATGTTAGCGTACTTTGTCATCTCCAGGAGACTGATGTTTTAGGTGTTTCCTATTTTGGATTTGAACAACAGAATGGGTTTAAGTATATGGTGCAGAAGGTTATCAACATCTTCAGACATAACACAGTCCAAATCCAAATATAAACTCCTAACATAACTGTAATTGCTGAAGTAACACACGTAATCACATTAAGAATTAGTTCAATCTGACACTATGCTCAGAAGCATAAGAATGTAACAAACCTGAAGAGGCTCATTCTCATCAGTTGTTCCAAGCATCTCATTCACCAACAGTTGGCGTTCGCTTGGATCACCAAAAGTTAAGCATTTCTCAACAACATTTGATGCAAACTTCTGCTGGCTCATCTGAACAATCTTTCCAGCTAATTCCTGAATTATTGCAGATCGTTCATCTGGCTTTCCATGCTCCAGTACATGCTATAGCAACGACAGAAAGCCAATTAGTGAAAAGCTCCATTGTGCTTTCTGCTGATCAGCAAGGTTGCAAAGACACCTTAATGTATACAAGTACTTCAATAAAATAAGAACATTCACGAAGATATGGCATTTTCAGCAATGCAAACTCTTGAAAAATCTCAAGACATTCCTACTCCATCAATTACCACAGAGAATACGTGATAACATAGGATTCGGATTTCTGAAATTATGCCAACCGATGCAATATCTGACCATTTGTTACAAAGCACAAATTACTTATCCATTTCTCAACCAGTATCTTTACATGTCCACTTTTCAGCAAGCAAGGATAAAAGGTCAAACAAATCGACTTCAACACAACACAAATGATAATTTGGACGCAGGGAAAGGACGGATAGAAGCAAGTTAAGCACTCTAAGTAGCCAAGTCATTCTTCTACTGTAAAACTGAGATTGAAAATAAAGTATCAGAACCAATGAAAGGGAGACCCCTTCCACACAGAGGTAGAGCGAGACAGAACAAACAATAAAATATTGAAGCAACATGCAAGAGAAACTAAACTGATCAGACATTCGAGCAAATTTGAAACAGAAACTTCAGCTTAAAACTGTGTCCACATTAGACTCCCCAAAATCAAAGAATACTTCCACAAGCCTACAGCTTACACAAGGCTATAATAATCATATGAAATTATTCACAAACCTGCACAACATAATTCCCATACTGATCCTGCGCCAGCATGCTTACAGACCCCAGAATCTCTTCCATCACTTTGCTCTGGGTTTTTTCTTCCTTACAGTGCTCCAGAACTCGCTGCCCCAATTGAGAACATTTCATCAGAACATATATTGATGTATTTGCAAGTGGTCCAAGCAAAAAATGTTAAAGTAGCATTCACACTTTTCTCTAACCTGTATCACGCGGCAACCATACGGATGAGTAGAGAGGGTCACAACTTGGTCAAAAAATGTGGACACAATAAACTGAATGTGCTCCTCAGGGACGCATTCAATGCACTTCTGTATGACGTGATTGCCATTTTGATCACGCACACAACGCATAACATGTCCATCTAGCTCTTCCACCATTTTGATTTTCTGATCCACATCAACAACTTCTATTGCCTGAATGATCAGACAGCATTCATTACTTTAATATTTAAAGAAATACGATTCTATGTAGCTGCGGCATCTAGGATTCACTAAAACTGCACGAAATACATATTACTACTTTATGTCTGAGAATTTATGCATTCTCCAGCACCAAAGAACTTTATTCTGATAAATTCTTGAGGAAATGCCTTTTGCTAGATTGAACATATGAAACGAGGCTAAAGATACCTTCTGTATCACCCGACAGCCATACATTTGGAGGCTTAGGGTAAGTACGTGGCCAAAAAGCTTTCCAGCCAACTCCCTTCTTTGAGACGCCATTCCATGCTCAAAAAACTGCTAAGACATAAAATTAGCACCAGAAGTAGACTAGCATAGTCTCAAAGCTCCAAGTAAATAATATAGAATCAAAGTTGATCAACTGAATGGCTGGCCACCACATATCTTGATACCTTTTGGATTACATAATTACCAAACACATCAGTCATTAATGTAAGAGCTTGAGGGAATATTTCCTGGAAAACCATGTTCTTCTCTTCTGTTGTCGCAGTTTCAAGCTTTTGTTGAATAAAACGGCTTCCATATTGATCAGCACTGTTAAAGATGTAAAGATTGGAAGTCAGATATCAACCTTCAGAAATAAATCGCAATTGTTGACATAAAACCCCATACCTAAACTCAACAACATGACCAGCAATCTCTGAAAGTTCAAAACATTTGGTTTTATTGCTCTTGAACTCCTCCAGCAGAGAAGAGGCGAAACTATTATCCATGTTATCCAAATGCCATGGTCCAATGACATTCCCAGCTACATTTCTCAACCCACCAGGGAATCTCATATTAAATTCACCATGCCTCATAGGGCTACCAGGTCCTCCAGCTGAATTCGGTATAACTGGACTTGCCAAGGGACTTCCTGGATATGACAATCCAATCCCAAATGTAGGATTTGCATAGTATCCATGAGGACTAGATGCACCAGTCTTGCCACCCAAGGGAACATTATACTGTGATTTTGGTGGGGATAACAAATTCCCAAGATAGGCTTTCTGAAGCAGATCCATGTATGAATTACCCATGTAGTTCCTATCAACAGAAGGATCATTAAGCGCTGCAACTTGTGCAGCAGCATATTCAGCTGTCCTCAAATATTGCAGATACAAAGGGTCAACAAAAGGTGCCTGCAGTGCACTCCCTGCTATCTGATTTCCTAATCTACCTAGGTTTTGGTCTACAGAAGCAGCTCCAAGATTTGATCCCCCCAACAACCTAGAGTCCATTCCAGGTACAGCCATAGCAGACGCAGCAGCTGCATTCTCAAACAACGGCGGCAAATTGGGGCTGCCAAGTTGACCTGATATTGGACTCATAGGGTAGCCACTTAACCCATAATTAGAAAATGATGAATTAGGACTGTCCAAATGCTGATACTGAGAAAGTAGGCCAGCCCCACCATTAACCGCAGTATTGGAAGATCCTTTCAGATATGAGTTATTAGAAGGAACACCATTTTTCTGGAGCTCAGCCTGAAGTGAAGTATTACTGATATCTGCCCCGCCACCATTGTTCACACCAGAATCAGAAGGAACCATTTTCCCTGGCTGAGGAACAGATGACATGTTGAACTGCCCCTCGTGTTTTTTCATATAAGTTTGCTGTCTTGCATTATTCTGGCCTCCCTGAAGATTAAAAAGATAATTCTTATGGTCATCAGCATCTTGCTCAATGCGAGACGACCGATTCTCCTCATCCATAATGCCATTCGAAAGATTCATGCCTGATAAAGCAGCAACAAGATCAGCAGATTCATTTGGGTGAGAAGATGCACCATTAAAGGAACCAGGACCATTAATGTTTCTTTTTTCTGAATTTGCTGCCCTGCCTCCTCCAATAGGAGTTGGGCATGGACTAGGAGCTCGTGCAATTCGTTGAGGATCAGGAGTCGAGCTCCTTGACAAGGATGCACCCAAAGCAGCAGCATAAGAATATGATACAGGTGGTCCAGCATGCTGAGCAGCAGATGAGCTCTGAATATTGGAAGGGGAGTGTACTGGATCTGAAGATGCCAACTCGCGTCGGAGAAGAGCCAGCTCAGCCTCAGCTGAACCCATTGCACTTGCATTCTCATCAAAAGCATTTCTGCTAGCTGGGCGTGAAGGGTGTCCAGAAACTGGTGTAGCACGGTTCAAGTCTTCCTGCGCAGATATAAAGAGATAAAAAGTGAAACAAAAGGGCATAAAAGAAGACAAGTCTGATTTTGCAGAAAACAATCAAATAAGAAGATGATATTAGAAATTCTCTGCAAATGCGAACCCTCCTCAATATGATATGATTGGAAGTAAAACCTAGGACATACCACAAACTGGATCATAACAAAAGAGGGCATCAAGTACCTAGTTGTTTTCCATTTATCATAAAACTTTAACTTGTCTGTCACACAAACATAAGTTAAATCATCAAAAATCTATATCTGAAACTGCTGAGTATCATCCGAGAAAGAAATTTGGGAAACTACTCCATACTGGAAGCTGCACACAAAACCTTATGCCTAAGCCTTTGACCATGCTAGAAATAAATTGCTTCAATCAGAGAGCAAGGAAATTTAAACATTAAATTCAAAGATTGGAACAAGAGCAAGCCAATCAAGCAAATCGGCTAACAACAGAAAGAACATAGCTATAAAAAGGCATAGGTGCAAATGATCCACAAAAACAATCGTTTCAGTGTCCAATCAAATCAAGAACTACATCAGCTGATTAAGCACTAGTTCATTGACACTCGGCTGCAGAACAATTGAATTTGTAAAGAAGCAAATAATAAGATGAAGCGAAAAAGAAAAGGAATTGCATGCCAAATTCAAACTGCATGCGCCATTGGCAACATGCTAAAGATGTCCAATGGAGATCCGACCATGTTACAGATATGGTATCAGCTTGAAAATACTGTCAATAACGCTAGGATGTGTAACTTCTGCAGCACAGAAATAAAAGAGGTCTGATTTTCAACAGTTAAAAAATGAAGACCACACAAACAAACGGGTTCCACCAATGATGTGTATCCAAACCAGTGAAAATGAACGGAGACAGGAAGGAAATATAGAAAGTCTCTTACAATTAAAGTAAATTATCAATCCACAGGCAGGAAGATGTTTTCAAATACTAATTTTATGAAAACCCAGATAATGCATGTGAAACAAAAAGTGTATGCCAAATCTGCAGAGAGTCAGCCATACATGTTAAGGTGGACCAAGTTTCAGCAACTATAAAGTAAATTCGTTTGAAGACATGACATCGTATAAAAGAGAAGGTCAAACAAAATTTCAGAAAATTATGTCACACCAACCTACTAAATCTGTGCAAGCATAACAGAGAAATGTTAGTCAATTCAAGTATCACATGCAAAGTATCAAATTTTTATGTGGAAGAAACAAATGTACAAAAAAGAAATAGCATCTATACAATTAAAAAGGAAGTATAATGCAATTGACTAACCTGAAATATCTCCGCAAGACTCTTCTGCTTGCTACCTAGTCCTAATCCAGGCAAACCAATTAGTCCATCACCACCCCACTCCACAGAACCTTGAAGTTTGTCCTTCTCATGCTCAGTCTCTTGCTTCTTGGAATTGAAGCCCGGCGGCATTGAGAAGAGGGATCTCCCACCATTACCACTGTCATTCCTGTTCACCTTCCTTCTATCCCCAATTGCAGAACTCCCTCCTTGTAGCCTCTGAGCAAACCGCCAATCCTCTTTCGACAACAGGGGAGGTGGAAGCCTCGGGTTCAGATTGACATTGGAGTAATAGTAAGACAAATACGCAGGATCAGACCTAAGTTCCTCCTCAGACAAGAACCCATTGCCGCTCTTATTTCTTGCAAACTCAGCAAAAGCAGAGCTAACGGTACCTCCACCGCCAGCGACTCCATGGTTGAACAACCCACCAACTGCACTCAACGAACCCTCCACAGTAGGCGGCGCAGATCCACTCCTATACAAATTGAGCTCCTTTTCAAGATCATCAGCATCTTGCCTCCTCTGCTCGCGGAGCAGCAACCCTATCTCCTTCTCAAACTCATCTCCAAACGAATTCTCATTATTCCCAATCATCGGTCTCCTACCCATTTCAGATAACATGATTCTTCACAAAATTTACAACCCAGCTATTCACTGTTCATTCCACAAAAAAAAGAAATATTAAATTAACAGCAGCAAAAAGCACTAACCTAGAAACCCTAGAAAGCTATCAAGACAAGAACAAAAACTTAATCAATCCAACACTAGAACCAAACAACGCCATAAACACAAATTGAAAACCAAGGTCCGAGCTGATTAAAAAAAAAAAATCGAACCTTTGACCATCAAAGTTCCAAGAAAGCTCAGTCCTTGAAGATGGGCAAAACCATCGAAACGATTTGATCAAACAAAAAGGAAGTGACTCTCACGACAGGTTGAGTAACCGTAAACCAAAAAATTAAGTCTTGGCAAAAGGGTTATGTTCCTTCACATTGAATTTCAAGAAAAACAAACAATTAGAAGTGCTTGTACAAAATAAGACAAGAAAAATAAAAAAACAAGAATCGAGCAGCCAGTTCCGAAGTGGGGTGGGCTGAGAGCTTGTGTAAGAAAGAAGAAGAAGAAGAAGACTGTGTGAAAGAGAGGGTCACAAGTTATATAAGAGAAAAGATCAATCTGGCGGCGAATTGTTCTTGCAAAGAACCCCTTTTAGGGTTTTGTTTTCTCAACTAGTACTACAGAAAACAAAAATAAAGAGAAAGAGGAGAGATGAGGTGATTAAATACAGTGACTGGATTTACTTAACCTACTATATATATAGATATATATTTTCTTTCTATAAATGCTTTCTTTATTTCTTTTTTCCTTTTGTTTTTTCACTTCTGGGCAGTGTTTTATTTTGTCATAACCAAATTCCCCCAATTATAGGGGCCCCTAATTGACTCAGTGATGGATAACCGACTCCATTTTTATTTATCTATACTTTTATATAATTAAATAAATATTAATCTATTTATCTTTTTTTCACTAACTCTTCATTTTTCTCTTTTCTCAAGTTCGTATCTTTTTTTCAGCATTTTATTTAATTATACACGAACATTTGAATGTATATCGACGGTATTAATTATTTAATTAAAATAAAAAAAAAAATTCACTCAATCTCAAAATCTAGAGAGAGATAGAGAGAGAGGATAATGATAGATATAGAGAGAGAAAGTGGGGTAAGTAAATGAAAAATGTTGGGAATTGGGGGTGACACGTTTAGTCTTTACATTCGGAGTAGAACTTGAAACTGCTCTTGTGTGGTTAAGGCACTACCTAAAAGCGGGCAGGCTTCTTTGCTCTTTACTGTTTTCCTCTCAATTCTCCAAACTGCCCCTGCTCTGCTGGTCAACATACTAATACTATCCTTCTTTTTCTCAGCTAAATATCTATGCTTTTTTTTTTTTAGTGCTACTTAATTAGATTAGATTTAACCTCTCTTTTTTTTTGTTTAATTTTTTCATATATATATATGTACTTTTTTTGTACTTGAAGAGGGTAAATGTGTTTTATTTCTCTCTCAAATAATTTGCTTAGACGTCACTTTATTTATAAGAAACTGATAAATACTTGAAAGATGATATTTGTCTTTTTTTTCGATGTGTATCTTAATTTGTTTGTTCCAAACGTAATTTCAAATTTATTTAACCAGATAAAGGAAAAAGATGACAAAATAAGTATAACCAGAACTCATAAAATGAAATGAGCATTTTTCTTAGGATAAATTACAGTCACCTTCCCTAAGATTTGGTATCATTATAAATACTTTTTTGTTATTTGAAAAATTACAAATATCCCCCGAGGTTTGTAATTTTTAACCAAATGTCTGAAATTGATTATTTTGCCTTTAAATTTTTTATTAAAATTGTAGAAAAATCAGTCGAGACAAATTGTGTTATTGCTCCTCTGTGTAAAAAACTTAAGAAACCACTCCTTGCACATTGGAGTCTAAAAAAATTAAGAATTAAATAAAAAATAATTCAGTGCATAAGGGCATTTTGGTCAGTTCACTCCATAAAAATGGATGGAAATGGGTTATTTGTTGTATAGTTACAAACCTCAGGGGGTATTTATAATTTCTCAAACAATAAGGGAGTATTTGTAATTATACCAAATTTCAGGCGATGTAGCTGTAATTTACCCTTTCTCTCGTAATAAACTTTAAAAGCAAGTGAATAGAAAGTTATTGACAAAAAAAATAATTAAATAAATGACTATTGGTGGAAGAAATAAAGTATATTATTCATTTTTCGCTGATAAAGAACTAAATGAACGAAACACACTCAATGCGTATACATAATTAAAATTTTATTATGTTTAATTAATTAAATAAAATTATTAAAATACTAAAATATTTTAACTTTATTATGGTTAGAAATTACAAACTTTAGGGTTATTTATAATTTTTGAAACAACGAGGGAATATTCGTAATTATACCAAACCTCATGGATGGTCATTGTAATTTACCCTTTTTTAATGAGGTTTTTTCTATTCGTGTTTTTAAAGGAGGATCGGTTGGATTTAACCTTTACTTAATTCTATTAAACATTAAGATTTGGATTCGGTATTCATGATTTTTAAAAGATTAGTAAAAAAATTGAGAGGATTATTTATATGTTTAAGTAGAAGATTAACTGATGGAAAAAACTTGTTTCCAAGTCAAAAGGGTCAGTCCAAAATTTCAAAGAAGGAGAATTTAACAACATTTGAAGATTATAACGCCCATAAATACTTGAGAATTTAATTTTATAGAGTCAGCTAAGCATCCATAGGATCATTAATATTACAGTCTTCTTGTTGAAGTTCCTTATTGCTAACAATCCAAGAATGCACATTCTAACCAATATTTTAAAACTTGGACAGTTGATCCAATAAGAAAATTGATTAGGTTAAGGGTCATTGGTTCAATTATTGAATGAACCATAGTCGAAGCAGTGACTAATAGTCGAACCAGTGCGTCATAATTATATCATAATAAAAATTAGTATATAAAATAATAAAAAAATATATAAATACAAAAGTTTTAAAGTTACTAGTGTAGGAATTAAAAGTTTCCCAAATTTTGATACAAAATGAATTAATATGTTAAAATTTCTAGGTAAAGAATAAGAATAGAAGAATAGGATATATTTACTATTAGAATTAAGTTACAATAACTAAATTCTATTGTCAATCATATTATATTATTTAAAATGATAACCCACCAATGTTTCAATCTCTTAGTTGGATGATTAGGTAGATAACTTTTTTTTTTCTCCAAATTGCCATTGACATATTTTCATATTTAATTTTAATTAATTAACATTTATAATTTTCCAATATACCTTATTTAGATTTCAATTACATCTTTTTAATCAATATTCCACGTTTTAATGTTTGGTTTTGATTAAAATTTTAATATAAGTAGATTAAATATTTTGACCTATTCATCACTTCAAAATATAGTATTCTCATTTGCCTTCTCACTCTTTCACAAAAGCAAACATATATTTGTTACTCTACACTACAAGAAAAACGTCCACTAGCAACGAAAAATAATCAGCGTCGAACTAATTAGCAAGTAAAATTTTCGTTGCTGATGAATTATTTAATATAAGAATTTTACTTGCTAATGAATTTAGCGACGAAAATTTACTTGCTAACAAGTTTAACAACGAATTATTTAAAATATATATTAAGTAGTGTAGATTAGCAATAAAATTTTTACTTGCTAATTAGCTCGACGCTGATTTCAGCAATAAATTTTTTCGTTGTTATTAAGCTATTTCCTTGTAGTGCTATGTCAATTATTCTTAATCAAAGTTAATTAATCAATTCCTTGATTAAGTTGTTTAAATAATTTTCTTAATTAAACTAATACTAATTACAACTAATTCTTTGATAAGCCCATTAATTCTCTTAACTTTATATGGTCGTGCACTTTAAACATTGTGGCATAATTATGTAATATTGTTTTACATGTCTTTCTTTAAATTTTGTCTCACTTCAATAGTTTTTGTTGAATATGTTCTAATTCCTTTTTATGTGTGTGGGGGTAGGGGTATTTATCTGGCATAATGGAATAGTTTCATGAACTGAGTTATGTGCAATAAATAATGTAAACTTAATTTATGTTACATCATCCTCTCAAGAAAATGATAATGTAATTAGTTAATCCAACATCAATATTATAAATATAGTCAATGATACATACTTGAAGAAATAAATATAATAATTATGATTTTTAAAGTATAGAGATTAGTAAATATATTAATTTTAGAATAATATATTTACTTTTCTTGATATTAAAAATTCTAATTTTCTCTGTAGCTACCCCTACACATATTCAATCATAAGTATAGACATATAAGAAAAAATAAAACACAAATAAACTATCACAATATAATAAAAATGAAAAAAGATGGGTAAAATTAAATTGCTTAAGAAGATAGATTTTGTTTTTTTGTTTTTTGTTTTTAGCATATCTCTTGAAATAGGTTGCTCCTTACCACTGTTCTTCTTAATCAAATCATACCATCTTTTTGCTTATTCGAGTAATAAAGTTTGTTTATTTTGTTTTAACTTATGTGTTTATAAAAAAATTATACTGGATCCTGATATTATATATTATCTAAGTGAATTATAAACTACATCTATTTTTGGAGACATGGTATAAATCAATGATGCAAGCAGATATGCAAATTTTGGTTCTTCAAGGTGTGAAAGTTCTTTAAACATTGAGTTATCATCACATATTAGTCAAAATATTGAGAACTGTAAACCAATTTAGTCTCTTTTTTTTTTTTTTTTGTTGGATGAATAATATCCACTGGAGAAAAAAAAAAATTGTATCAAAAGGTAATACGATATCAATTACCCCCATATGCTAAATTTATCGAAAACTACATATGATATCCATTAGGCTCACAATAAGGAATATGATCAAGATCACATCGATAATCAAGCCACAAATTTGAAAAATAAGTTTGGATAACATGTTTGGAGTACATAGTGAGTTTATTATACATTCTTCGATATTTATGAGTTTTAAAAATTTAAAAGAGTACTTTGCAAATAAATTGATATGATTAAAGTACATAGTAGTTCAATTGATCTTATTTTAGTTTGAACTCTTATAATAATGTACTTATAAGAACTTATTGGATGCAATTGTTTTGCTTTGAACCATTCAACACCTATTTAGCTAAAGATTTTGAATTTTTACTTTTATTTATTTATTAGATTTGTTATTCCTGAATTAATGAATTTTACATCGATGGAGTTTCAAATTGGTTCAATTCAATTTATTTGTTATGCATCATTACTTTTTCTGTTTTTTTAAAAAAAAAACCTTCCCATTATGCAAATATTACAAGACATTAAGGTATATTTTTAATTATGTAATTCATATATAATATCTAACACTAAGAAATAATTTGCAAAAAGTTTTGATTGTCAAGAAGAACTGAATACAATTGCTATCTTGATATTTAAAATATTAATTAATTCAGATATAAAATTAAATAAACAATATTAAATATTTAATTATATCAAAAATTATATGGTGGTGCAACGCACGGATTCGTAACCAGTAAATAGTTAGTATTCCCCATTCTTAATATAATATATAAGTATTATTCTATTAATTACGAATTTAATAACGACTTAGGTAATCATTGGAGACAAAACAATATAGTTAGATTGTGGGTGTGATGAGTTTGTTGGTTTATTAATATACAAATTCAAATAATTATTATAATTTGGTGTATTGATCTATTGTCAATTTGTCATTTCCCTTAATTTTCATATGAAATGAGTCGGGTTCAATATCAAATTATATCAATTTTTAAAAACTTTTAATAAATTGACTAGTTCACTTAATTCAAAACCAGGTCAACTGAATCACAAGTTCAGTTATTTTTATGGTACGATGAATCATTTTATTAACCTGGTCCTGGTGGATGTTCAAGACATACACACATAACTGTAGTTAGGTCCAAAACAGAGGCAGGAAAACATGCATGGAATCCATGTCGAACCAAGAGGGGAAAGCTGCGAGCTCGGCCATCTAGATTTGAGGCTTACTGGATTCGGGCGGAGGAATGCCAAACGTGGAAACAGAGATGCTAACCGGAATGGTTAAATGAAGGAGATCGGAACACAAATATTTTCATCCCTGGGCTATCAGTAGGAGGAAAAAGAACCGGATTTTGAATGCGTGATTGATTATCGGACATGCATGCAATAATAAGTGGATGTTTTTAGGATCTTTTGACATCTGGTGAGCCTTCCGATGAAGATATCAAGATTGTTTTGATGGCAATGCAGTCGCGGGTCTCATTGAAAATGAACCAACGCCTCATTCATAGTTGAAGTGGACCTCTTTTCTCTCCCAAATGTTTTCTCTTAAATCCGGAGGTCTAGATGACTTTCCCTTGTTCTTTTATCAAAATTTTTGGAGCAACGTGGGTTCTAAAGTGTCTTGTTGCGTTCTTCGTATTATGAGTAATCATTTTATCGTCCCTGATATAAGTTTTACTCATATTGTGTTAATTCGTATACTTAAATCCCTTGAGTTGGTTTCGCACTTTAGGCCGATTAGTTTGTGCATTGCCATATACAAAATAGTTTCCAAAGTAGTAAAACTCTTAGACTTAAAAAAGTGCTTAATTGAATTTATTTCACCTTCTAAATCTGCTTTCATTAGCGGGCATCTCATAACTGATAATGTTTTTAGTCGGTTTCATATGATAGTTAAATACTGAATGTTGGGATTGTGATAAGTATCTGGGCTTGTTGGCAATTAGGGGGGCGCATTTGGATGAGGGTATTGGGATGGAAAGAACTGAGTTGGGGGCTTAAGGGACAAGCTAGGTACAGAGCGATTTCAGCCGTGTAGTGTTCTTGCTTGGGCTTTGTGGACTAACCGAGACAAGAAGATGAAGGAAAATATTCCGACAGTAGCCCATGGACGTTGCCAATTTTGCGAGGAGTTGTCTGCTCGATGGCCTCGTCTCGTTGGATTCTTCCTCGGGTGAGTAGGTTGAAAATCAATTTCGATGAGGCCCTTCTTCTTAAAGACAAGGGAGACGGCTGGAGCTGGTATTTAAGGTTGTCCCCCAACTACATTCATTTTCTAAGCAACAACTTGATCATGCTTGGAGTACAAATTTCAGCTACACCTGATTCACTCACCATTGTCTTGGTTTAAAAGGCTTAATACATTTTAAGCTAAATTACAACGAGGTTTCCTCAAATTTTATATAATTATAAATATTTCGTCATTATTTCGGAACTTACGAATGTTCCCTTAATTTAATGATCGTCGAACAACTAACTTAATCCGTTAATTTTCGTTACGTTATTATTCATTTTTTATACTGAACTGACCAAAAGATTATCTTTTTTTTTTAATTTTTAATGGACTAAATGTATATTTTGATGAAACACTGAATAGTGGTATACTGCTGTAGCAGCAGAGTACACCTTGCATCGTCAACATGCAACAATGTTTTTGGCACCCCAAAATATATACCAACTAGCCCAAAATTTATAGATTATTCAATCTCCCCTAGTCTCTTTCAATACCAAGGTACAACCCACTCAAGCACCGTGTACCAAAAGAAGTCTCAAAACATTAATTTATGTAGTTTAACAGTTGATTGCGATGATCAAATCGTCGCCAAAAAAAAAAAAAAAAAAAAAAAAACAAATCAGCTCAACAAAATCGTTATTTTGCTATGACACATCGTCACAAAATGCAAGATAAATATGAGATACTACAAACTCTATCTTAAATAGAATCTATCCCAAAAAATTCTTTATCCCAATACGAAATAGGAAGACTACAAACCATACCACAAATATGAATGTCAATTGAATCATAAGTCCACAAACCCGACACAAAGTCCAACACATACAATCCTTTCAATATTGCAAGCAACTAATACCTTAGCAAAACCAACTTATATGACATAACTATATATGTAATAAAATGCAGTGCAGAGTTTGAAGACTTGCAATTATCCTAGTATGTGAAACTAGAACCACGGCTCTAACTAACGAACATTTGTGCCAATTAACTCAACAGGCTTGCTTATTTAAATGATGACATATCCTCGCACTATTAATTACTTCCAAAACATTTGCTAAAGGTAGCTTTGGCTATATAAGTAGCTTTTGCAGCAAAAAGCTAAAGAAGAAGAAAAGCAGAAAGGCAGGTTGAGGTCCTTCCTAAATTAAAAAAAAAAAAAAAGTGCTTTTTACATATATACAGTGAAGAAGTCGTGAATATTTTAAGACAATCCAAGTCCTCACTGACTCAGAACTCAAACCAAAAAGATGAAGAAAAAGCAAACTTTAAGCATTGGAGTATATAGTAGTTCAATAATTAGGTCAAGGTTTTCTCCTTTTCTTTCTTGTTTTTTGTAATTGGTGAAAAATAATTAGGTCATGAAGAGAGGGACAGTGCATTTCTAGAGACTTCTGAAAAACACTAGTTCCTGCTTTTTAGGCTACATTGTCCTTACATATCCTTATTTATAATCTTGTAATTGCTATATTAGTTCGGTATATATGTATGTGGTTGTGGTTGAATCATATATTTTTTTTTTTCGCCCCAAAATTTGAAATTGGGGTAAATATTCTTGAATTCCATTTTAAAAGATTAGATTGAGATGAACCTGGCGTGACTATCCTAACTAAATGACCCAATTGGCACGATATATTTTATTTGTCAAAATTTGTTAAGATATTGTTCAAATTGATTGTCGAAACCTCGTTAATACCTTAGTAAGACAAATCCAAGCTTTACTAAATCAAACATTATAAATTGACCACTGTGGTATCATATTACATTACTAGTAAATCAAACTCAATCTTCATTAGATCAAGGCCGTTCCTTACTAGACCTACATAAATATAATAACGAGTTCTACGCTTTGGATAAGATTCGAACTTGTAAGTTGGAAGTATAAATAAAGTTTTATGGTTTTAACTTAGAAGGGTCAAATGAGAAAAATACTTTATGAAGAAAGAAAATTGATATTCAACGTGTATTAATTCTCAAAACCTATTTAGGTGTCCTACTTCAATAAATTATACATCCCTACACAGTCACCATTGTATCACATCATTAACAAAGTGGGATCCATATTATCTTTTTGGTCATGCAAGACCAAGTAAAAAAATGTATCCTATCAACATATGAAAAATCAAAAAAGAACCAACCGTGTTCAGTTTGATAAATTAATTAAATTAAAAATTCAGTACATATTGAAACTAAATCGAAAATTTTTGTTCGGTATACGTTTTTCGTATTTCTAAAAGCTCAATATTCGATTTGGTTTTTATTTTTAGCTTCCCTTGATCGCACCGAATATTGGAATATTATTCCAATTAATTTTTATATACATAAAAACATACCAAAATTTGAATCCAAATCACACAAAAAAATTGACAATCATCAAAATTAAATAAATTTCATTTGATATTCAGTATATCACTTTAATATATGCAAAAATTTGATTCGATTTTAGCAAATGTACAGCTATACAATTAAACAGAAATGATAAATTTGGATTACAAATTTGAAGAATTTAAGTGTTACTTCATTTACAGTGGAATGAACATGAACATGAAGCTCTAGTGCCTTAACTTTTTACAATGCTGACTAACAAAACTGAATTCAATCCCTTTGAAATTTGAACTAATTGACTTGACCCACTTCACTGCTCCATGGGAACCGAATCATCCCTGCTCCTATTCCTTCTCAATACGTACCTACTAAAAACTGACCGACCCGTACCCGTGCCCGAACCCGGAAGGCTCCCGCTCCTTCTAACTGGAGCCCCATCGGAAGAACCCGAACGAACCCTCCTGAATATCGAACTCAAGTTACCGAAAAACCTGCGTACGCTACCACCTCTCCGCCGCCTGATCCAAGGTCCCCACTCAATTCCCCTTGATACGCCGCCGTTTAAACTCAAACTCCCATCCAATTCCGAGTAAACCGCCGGCATCTCCCCATCCCCTCCACCAACAAACCTCCCAACTGCAAAACCACCGCCGGGCAACCTCCATATCGTCAGCCCCACCGCCTCGGGTCGACCCGGAGTTCCATCTGGTTCATCGCTCGGCAGCTCGTGCCGACAGACGGGGCACGAGTTGTGGAGATTCAGCCACGGGAAAATGCAATCGGAGTGATATATGTGCTTGCAGGGCATTTCACGAGCTTCGGATCCGAGGGTAAAGGCGTCCGTGCACACGGCGCAGTGCGCGTCGGAGTCCACGTGGCTGGGCAGGATTTCTACCGTCGGTAACGAGGCAACGGCTTGTTTGCTGGCCGGCGGATTTTCGGGGCGGGCCCAGAGGCTGAACCCGATCTGTGAGAGGCGGTCGAGCATCAGTTCAAATCCAGATCCCAGTAAGGCCTCCGACATCGTAGAAGGAAGCGGACGAAGCCCCAACCCGGATCCGTCATCGTAGTACAGCTCGTAGCTCCTCTGGGCGGCGCCGGCAGGTGGAGACTCCGACTCCGAGGGGCTGCGGAGAACTATGAGAGGGTTGAAGGAAGACCCATTACGGCGGCGGCGACTGAAAGCACTAGGGGGGGAGACGAATCGCCGGGGTGGATGCTCCGGGGAGAAATCAGTGGGGTCAACAACCTGTATGAAGCCGCCATGGCAGTGTGGACAGATGAGGGCCTGGCCGGCGGGGGAGACGGTGACGATTCTGGTGCACTGGTAACACCAATAGGAGGGCGGCGAAAGAGGCAAAGGCATGGGAGTTGACTCAATGAGATCCATGGAAATAGAGAGAGGAACAAGAATAGGAATAATTGATTGGGGGGTGGAGAGTGGGTGTTGGTGTTTATATATTTTTATACGTATGTGAATGTGATTGTGAAGTGTGAGCTGTGAAGACAGAGAGAAAAAACGATGAATGAGAGAAAATTTCACACGTTATGTCCAAAATTAAGAATATTATACTAAACCAACATAATAAAGGACGCGTTCTGATGGGGGTGTTAACGGCTGTTGGCGAGTTAACGACGCGTTGCGTTGCGTTGCATTACGTTTTCTTTTTAAAATGGAGGAAAAATCATTCAAATTGAGTTTTTCTTATTTTATTTTAAATTTTGTTGTATTTTTTGTTTTATTTAATGTACACATGATATCTGTATAATTTTTTTCTTAAATAAAATAAACAAAGTGATTTTTATAGGCGTAGGCCTTGTTTACTTTGTGGATGGGATTTATATGTTAGATTAATGCATGATAAAATTAATAGTGATGATAGATTAGCTTTTCGATACTTAAATTTATGATTGAATTATTGAAACGAATTGGGAACCACTGGAAAATAATGCAAGATGATGGTGATATAATTGGGATGGAGTGTGTGAATATGAAAACAAAAGTTACAGTAAGCTTGTGGAGTGCAAAAAATGAGAAGAAAACGAATGTCACTGTTGCTGAGCGAGAGTAGAAACATAGTGAATATGAATAGAGTTGCCTATTTTTACTGCAACATGACCTTTATTTATATGGGGATTGAGAACGAAGGTCGTGAATTAGTTATAGTAAGATGCATATCGTTAGAAAGCCACAAATGCTAGCTAACCAACCAAAGTATCCAAATCTGTTGTGGACTTATGTTGAGTTTGAACGGTCATTACCCCGTCAACCTGGAGATCTGAGAAGTTGTTACTAGTTGTTTGATTTGGCTAATCCTGCTGGTATAGGGAGAGTTACTTGGAGATTTTCCCGCAGGAGGTGTCTTGTGACATGAAGAATTTATATGACATATTATCCCCGTTGTTCCTCGAGTAATCTTGTTGAGTCATGTCTGTTTTTGGGCCCTACCACATCAATTTAGATTCAGAAAATATAGATTTGCTACCTTTGGTTGGGCCAGCACGATTGGGTCTGATGGGTTGATCGATGGGCCCCACTCCTTTGCTTTGGCCTTTTGAAAAGTTAATTAAAGAAGACAACATCAAATATGTTATTCCAAATCGATCTTTTTAAAAGTAAACGAGCCACTAAGTCGGAATAGGTTGGATAATCCAACTTACTAAATGAGGTCATAGTGTATTTATATTAGATGGAATCGAAAATATAATAAAATTCAAGAGTAAAATATTCAATCTAAAACACTAGGTGATTTCATTAAATTGAAGTTGAGGGCAACCCTCTCAAAGATCATTTATATTTTCACTAGCAGTAGTCGCACGCGATCCCCGCACGCATAATTTTTTAAATACAGTCAACACACACGCGAAGCGTGAATAAATAAAAATAATAATATTATTATTAATATATATTAATCAGTATGTTTAGTTACACAATTTGGTCAATTTTAGTATGTATATGATCTACTTTAGATCAAAGTTTAGTAGATCATTAACCATATATTTGTTAATTGTGTGATCTAAAATGATATTATGTAAAATAATTAAGTAAATGTTTTATAAAGTTAATTTACAAAAACACTTAATGGATGAGTGTAATATAGCTATATTATTATAAAAGAAAAGGTTGTTTTCCTCTAATAAATGATAATTATATCATATTTTCATCTTTTTTCAAAATTTTGCTATCCAAAACAAATTGAATTTTAACTTGAATAAGTATATTTATTAGGATTTTCAAAGATAACAACGCTTTTAACTTAAAATTCAGTTTTATTTTAGAGACCAAAATTTGAAAGTAGCAAAAGTACGTCATTTATTAGAAGAAAACAACTTAACCTTTTATAATAGTACATATATATATATATCATTAGAAGACCCTTTAAATTATAATAATTATTTTAACGTGTTAGAAACACATGATTATACGTCAATTTCTGATTTGAAAACTCAATATTCGACATATATTTGACTTAAAATAAAATGTGTTTTAAAAAATTAGTTATCACCAAGCAGAGTGCATTGATCTCATACCAAAAACTCCAAATTAAATATTTCTAAATGAGACTTCATGTTGTATAAATTGGATAAAGTAAATACAAATTTAAATTAGTAAATTCACTTATTACTTGATAGAGTATTAACTATTTAAAAAAGCAAGTATGCAATATTTAGAAAAATTCAAATATATATGAAGCATAGCAGTAGTAACATTGAAAAAGCAAGCTTCAATCGTTATTGAAAGCCACTTACTATTACACAAAATGTTTAGAGTTGATAAACTGGTAAATTCCAAATAAAAATAAGATGGTGAGAAACAAAATAATTCAAAGTATGTCTTCTTGACATAAAGTTTTGATTAAGAAATTGTACATATAGCCCATGAAAATGCAGTAAAAAATGGTGTTTGATAATACATGGAAAATAATATGCAATTTTTTTTTAATGCCAGGTGAAGTTTAAGAGTACCAAAAAAAAAAGAATCATAACTACATCTTGATTATTGCTAACTTCATATTTTTAACTTTTGTGCTTTACTTTGATCTTTTATGTGTAAAAATGCAAATCAACGGCCTATGAGTTTATATATATGTAGAAGATAGCAGAAAAGGAAAAAAGAAAATAAAGAGCATATTAATTACATATTTTTTATTAAGTTCAAATTGTTGACAAACATATTAACATAAGTTTGTGAGAGAAGTTTTAGACTTTTAATTGGATTTTAATTTATAGAAAAAGAAAAAAGAAAAAAAATTGTGTGGGAACATGGTTGGTTATAGCAAATTGACATATTAGGTAGTTTAAAAATTTGGTATGAGAGCTACCAATATTATGTTGAAAATCTAGTTTTGCCCTCCATAAATTATAAATTTCACTTTGTAGAAAGAAATATGAAAATGAATAATGCAAAAGCAAAGGATAAATTTTGTAAAATGCCTAAAATAACTTCCATTTGTGACACAAAAGAGCCTGTTCTTTTATAATTAGTATAGACTAGACACTGTGGCACGCAGTACCTGTGCGTCTATCTTTTAATAATATTTTTATTTTATTAAAGCTCATAATTTATTCTTGTATATTTTGAACTTCTTATTGTCTTACAATCTCACGTATAAAAACTGTCCGATAATTTTTTCTAATACGTTAATTATCAATAAATATTTTACTCAAATTAAATTAAAAATTAAAAAGTTTCCCAATATCTGTTATTTCTATTTCAATCAACAATAAGCTTAAACAAAATGAGAGTAAATTTTAGTTTTTGAGTATATTAATTGCATGAAATTAATTTTTTTTAAAAAAAAACTTGATTGAGTGTAGTTCAATATGAGTCGGGAAGTTGAAGGATATTTTTGGTATTATAATAATTTGATGTAGTGGTATCAAAACTACCACTTTGAGTCTATAAACCCTCTTCTCTTTATAATAGTATAGATGTTAAGTTGGATAAATTTGGATTGTGTCTCAAATCTCTTCTTATCAAACTTTTTTTTGAATTATGTGATTTTATGTGAATCATAGATCTAAAAATGATCAAACGATCATTATGAAGTCCATACACCCCTCCCCCCAATCGTACCATAATCAAACAGTACAACCCGAATATAAAAGATGCGAATCATAACCTTTTTAGTGGCTATGAGAAGAGTTGGGTACATTGCAAATTTCTAAAACTTTTTTAAGAGCTTCTCGTTTAAAAATTAGACAATGCGAGATGAAACATAGACATTGCTAATAAATTATGCAATAAATACTTAAAATTGACCACCGATCACATAATTACAAATGGTGGTTGAAACTCATATCAATTAACACCCTTGATTGTCGAATCAACACACTCATACTAATCTATACCTATCAAAACAAGGAATTTTTCTTTCCTATTTATTATATCATGTCAAATATAATAATATCCATATAAGTTTGAGAACCGACTATATATTTCTTTCCTTTCTCAGGAAAATAACATATTTACTAAAAAAACGTGGAGGAGAAGAAAGAAACAACGCCGTTAAATGTGGACCGTTAAACCATATGTACATACAATTGCAAGTTAATTTTCATTAAATAAAGTAATGAGGTACAGTCAATCGCGCGGTAGTTTGAAACGCCGGCTGGTGGAAAATCGCGTTGACTAACAAATTGGAAAGCCGAGTTTGACGTATTTCCTCGAAAATAATCGCCGAGGTGGATTCTCAACCAACACCAAGAGTAACATTTGAAGGGGGTTACGCGTGCGTGATCGTCATTGTTTTTAAATTGGACCAAATCGGTGATTTTATTTATTCTAATATATAATGAAAAGACTTTTTTCATTCACAAATGACGGTTTATAATATCATAAAAATTAATATTTTAGTTATGTTAATAATGCCCCTAAAGTTAATTTTCTTTTATTTGCTTTCTTTTTTTTTCTTTTTCATTTTTTTTGAAATAGAATGTATTGATTTATATATATATATATATATTTATAATAACTTACAGTGTGCAATGTTATTTTCTATGCACTATGGGACGATGTGCCACAACGACTAGTTCACTTTAATTGAAAAACAACTAAGATTTTGGTCCGGTTTTTATTAAAGGGTTGAAAACAAAAGAATAAAAATAAATAATTGAATTGCCAAACCCAATTTTATCCGGTTCGCAACTGAAGATTTGAAAAAGAAAAATAAAAGTTAATTTTAAAATTCAACTTAATGTTTGTTTAATTCATAGGTTTTATTTGAATTAAACCAATTAATTTTATTTAAATACTAATTATGTGCTTTTCGAAATTCGGAATACTTTATTTAGTTAAGTAAGTTTATTCCAAATACGGATCTTATTATTTATATGAACTTTCTACTTTTTATAGTGTATGACTTAACACTAGAAGTTTAAGGACAATGAATTAAATTAGTAAAGTACAAGAGAAATTGGTTATTGTAACATATCAAAATTATTAATTTCTATACTATTTTGAAGTGGAATACCTCTCATATTAAATTGAAAAGTTTAGTTGAAGTTTCTAGTTATTTTACTTTAATTTTGCGATGTAGTTAATTTATATACACAGGGTTCATGATAGTTAATATATATGTGCATATGTTTCGGTCAATCGATCTGTTTTAATTGATTCAGTCAGTTGAACTAGTTATTCAATAATTTGATGACTTATCTCACTCAATTTTTTGGTCTGTTTTTCAAAATATTAGTGATGGTCTCTCAAAAAACAATTTGTCAATTTCTCATTGGGAAAAGTCTTAAGTAAATAATTAATATAATATTAATTAGTTGGACGTCAATTCAATAATATGATGCTATGAAAGAAACGAGGAGGAAAGAAGGATTATGATGTGATGTTATGACCATCTTATAAATGTTAACTAAATAAATATTTTTTTTCTTTAGGAAAAATAAATTCCTACCTATTTTCACATCAAGTAAAAAATGAAATAGTACATGGCATAACATCATCATCAATATTTGATATTGCACTTTAGTGTGTGCAAATATTTTAGGGCTATATTGGGAAAATGTTTGCATTAATATAGGAGTAAATTGTAATCTACCTATGATGTAGGAAATAGACAAATAGGCCCCTTGTAAAAAATAAAACGTCAATTCACCTCCCTCAAAGTTAAAAAAAAAAGTGCAAAAAACCCCTTCACGCTGGTGGTGTAGTGCACGCGCAATTTTTTCTCTTTTCTCTTATTTTGTATTTTTGTCTTTATTTCACAACCATTGGATCTTATTTAATATAACTCGATGATTCATATTTTGAGTAATTTACAGCCCAGATTCAATCGTACTTAAAACTTTGACCAATATCTTATTTTCCAAATCAATGGTTGAAATTTACTTTTACATTATATTTATATAAAATTTTTATAAAATATAAAAAATACAAACAATTAAAAAAAAAACTGCCATCGAGGGAAAGTCATTTTACCACTAAAAATTAAGCAGCATAGCAAACATGTGCAACTCACGCTCTCGTGAAGGGGGTATTTTGCATTATTTTTTAAATATTGAGAGGGTAAATTAATGTTTTATTTTTCATAAATGACTGTTTGTCTATTTCTTATATCACATGTAGATAGATAGATTAAAATTTAACCAAGAAATATGTAATTGAATAATGCAAAGTGATACTTCTATAATTTTAAATTACAAAATACAAAATTATCATTGTGTTTGGTTTTATTTTTGGAATATTTTGTGGAGATAGAAAGAGAAAAATAAAGACAAATAAGTGTGTGTTTAGGGTGTATATCTGTGTTTGTTTTTAAAATTAAATTTAAATAATGTAATAAAAATATTGTATGTATTGTGTTGTATACTGGAAGATAAAAAACGCTTTTCTTGTCAAATCATGTCTCTTTTATATATTTTTATAAATATATATTATATATAGTAATATTTGTTTGTCTGTAGGTGCACTAAATTATATAATATATTATTATACGAGGGATTGGACTAAAATCTTCCAAAATATCCCGTGAAAGTATGTTATGATTAGACCATATTTGATTTTATTTACGATAAAAAAAAAACAAACATAGTGTATTTATACTATTATAAAGAGAAGGGTATAGACACAAAGTGGTAGTTTTTATACCACTATACCAAATTATTATGATATCAAAAATGCCCTTCAACTTCTCAACTCATATAATTGAATTAACTATCCAATTAAGTTCATCTAGAAAAATAATTCCATACAATTACATGTACTAAAAAATTAAATTTACTCCCATTTTGTTTAAGTTTATTATTAATTGAAATATAAATAACATATTAATTAGTATTTGTGTTGCATGTATATCCATACTATTATCTATACTATTATAAAGAGAATGAGTCTTATAGACAGAAAGTGGTAGTTTTTATACCACTACACCAAATTATTATAATACAAAAAATGCCCTTCAACTTCCCAACTCATATAATTGAATTAACTATCCAATTAAGTTCATTTAGAAAAATTATAAAGAGAAGGGGTCTTATAGACAGAAAATGGTAGTTTTTATACCACCACACCAAATTATTATAATACAAAAAATGCCCTTCAACTTCCCAACTCATATAATTGAATTAACTATCCTATTAAGTTCATTTAGAAAAATAATTCCATACAATTACATGTACTAAAAATTAAATTTACTCCCATTTTATTTAAGTTTATTATTAATTGAAATAAAAATAACATATTAATTAGTGTTTGTGTTGCATGTATATATAATAATTGCTATCAATATATCATATACTGTACGAAATTTTGATTGTTAAATTAAGTTGAGTAAAATATATATTGATAATTAATGCATTAGAAAAAAGTTATCAGAAAATTTTTGTATATGAAGTTATAAAAAATAATAAATTTTAATATATAATAATAAATTATGAATTTCAATAAAATAAAAAGCATTATTAAAAATTTTGCACGCAGATCATACGTGCCTATGTTGTTAGTAATTTCAAAGGCAAAGTGCCAACTAACCTCTAATAATTGTTATGATTTAAATAAGTGGGAAAGGGACCCCCGTTGAACTGCAAAGTCAACCAGTCAAGTCATTAACCCACAAAAATGGCTCACTTCCTCTGGATTTCTGACTTTGCGTTTTCTAAGTAGAGATCATCTGCTTCTCCTTCACAAGCATAGAACCTTGTTTATGGATCATCGTTCTCGTGCTATTACCCAGGCTTTGCGATGGCCGCTGCTGTTGCTGCTGCCGATGACGGCCATGTTTCCCATGGTTTACTGTGAGCAAACTGAAATTGATTGCTTGAGATCAATAAAAGAGTCTTTGGAAGATCCCCTCAACAATCTGTCTGCATGGGAATTCAATGTTAATCCCGGCGAGAGCGATCGGTTTATCTGTGAGTTTCCCGGGATTGAGTGCTGGGGTAATCTCAATGGGAACAAGATCTTGAACATCGGACTCAGCGGCATGGGGCTTAGGGGTGAATTTCCCCGCGGCATCGCCAACTGCTCTGCTTTAACTGCCCTCGACCTTTCCGATAATCATCTTTATGGACCCATCCCTTCAGATATAGGGAGATTGGCCAGCTTCTTAACTTACTTAAATCTCTCCAACAACACATTTTCAGGTGAAATTCCTCCTGGGATCGCGGATTGTTCGTATCTCAATGTTTTGGAGCTCGACAGCAACCTTCTCACAGGCGGTATTCCTGCAGGGCTAGTGGGTCTGAAACGTCTGCAGATTTTCACAGTCGCTAATAATCTTTTGTCCGGCCCTGTGCCCGAATTCCCGTATTTGAAGTTTCTTCCTGAAAGCTATGCAAATAATGCAGGGCTTTGTGGCGAACCTTTGGACCCGTGTGCTGCACATAATCCTCACAGAAGTCCATTTATGAGTGGATTCTTTGTCGGATGGCCGGTCTTTTCTGCGCTGTTTCTGGTTATTGGATTGTTTACGCCTTTGGAGAAGGTTGTGATCAAATTCATAAGGAGAAAAGGGATGAGAACTCCAAGACTTGAATCCAATCCTTCAAGTGAGAGAATGGAGAATACTATGGTAACATGATTTTCATGTAATTTATTACGAGGTTCTGCAGGCTGTATCATTCTTTTACTGATATAGTTGTAATATATATGTCCACAGATATCAATGCTGGAGAAATTTGCCACTAGAATGAGTGTTCTTGAACTCAGCAAAGCCACTGACAGCTTCAGCCAGAACAACGTCGTTGCAGTTGATGAAATGGGAACAACATACAAGGCAATGCTCTCAAATGGTTGGTGCCTGGCAATCAAGAGGCTGATCTCCGCCCCTCATATCGAGCACGAATTCCAGACAGAAATTCTCACGCTCGGCAGATTGAGACATAGGAATTTGGTGCCTCTGGTGGGCTTTTGCTGTGAGTTGAATGAAAGGTTTCTAGCTTACAAATTCATGCCCAACGGGAGTCTCCACGATTGCCTTTCCTCGGATCCAGACAAAGCCAAGATCATGGAATGGCCTGTGAGGGTCAGGATTGCAGTTGGAATAGCAAAGGGCTTAGCATGGCTGCATCAAAACAGAGTTGTTCATCGTGGGATAAGTTCGGAATGTATACTATTGGATGAAAATTTCAATCCCAGAATATCAGATTTTGGAAAGGCGACAATTCTGAATGATACTTGTTTGAGTAGGGAACCACTGAGTACAGAATTTCCGGGATTAGGTTCTTACAAGAGGGATGTTCACTGCTTTGGGATGGTACTTCTTGAGTTGATCACTGGTACTAAATATAATGAAATTTTTAGCTCTTCAGATGTTCATATGTCCGAAAAAATATCTCATTTGTTAAACCAGCCGCAGCTTCTGGGGGTTCCTATTCAGTCTATGGTAGAACAAGGATTTTATGACCAGATCTTTCATTACTTAAGGATTGCAGGCAAATGTTTAGACTATGATCGAGGTAACGGTCCAGGCATGGAAGAAGTGTACCAAATGCTAAGTGGTATAAGCAGATGTGGGGCTATGGATGACTCTCATGATACCTCAATGAAGAATGAGATAGAATTTGCTAAGTGATATACAAACTTTTACTTGTATCTTCCGTTCAAAATAAGAGTTCGGGCCTGCTGATCAAGGTCCTAATTGTTAATCTTGGTGTCACCAGCAGACAATTATATTTGCATAGTTGGTAAATTAGGAAAAACTAGAGGTTCAGAAACTTTGGACTCTTGAATTCTTCCTTCATAAATCTTCGATCAGCAGCATACTTCTTAGTTTGAGCATATGCTTTTTCATTGATGTTGAGAAAGAGTGTTGCATAGATAACCTGAAGCCTATCAAGATCACCCGTAGTCGAGAGGAATTCCATTACTAACTGCATCAATTGTATAGCGAAAAGGACGGGATCAAACAAGAAACTGCTCGCATTTCACGTCATTGCCTCCATCATCATATCGCGAGGGAATGATAAGGGATGTGGTCAAAATGTGCAGATATTATTAGTTAATCTAATGCATCAAAGGGAAATATATAGCAGGTTGCATATATGTGTAGCATATCTTGATTAGAACAAATATTCTAATATCATTTTTTCCTTTCTTTAACATACTTCTTGATGTTGTCTCCATGGCCACCACACTGCCCGTATTATATTTTTATTGACATTTTATCCAAAGATCCTTCATATGAACAGCTAATAATTATCGGCCAGTCATCCTTAATATATTGTTCGGGTTGTGTAGTACAATCTTGTAAAAGTCAAATCTGTACTGCAAATATAACTGGTTCTGGTACATATCAGCTGCTATATAACTCAAGTTTCTAGTACATATCAACCAACACAGAACTATTCGAACCTAGCTAGTTTCAATGGCTTCACTCAAGTCAACTTTCTTGATCACACTCCTAGTTTTAATCCTCCAATTTTCTGAGATCAGGAGCCATGGAGGCCATGATGATGGCGACGAACCAGCTACCGGTGCCAGGAGTCCACGCTCGAAAGGGCTGATTTTGGTGAAAGTTTGGTGTTTGTTAATCATGTTCTTTAGCACGTTTGCCGGGGGAGTTTCCCCATATTTCTACAGATGGAATGAGAGTTTTCTTCTGTTGGGCACTCAGTTTGCGGGCGGTGTGTTCTTGGGAACAGCTCTGATGCATTTCTTGAGTGATTCAACCTCCACATTCGGCGATCTTACCACCAAAAGTTATCCCTTTTCATTCATGTTGGCATCGGCAGGTTATCTTCTGACTATGTTTGCAGACAGTGTGATTGCGTATGTTGTGAGAAGCCATGAAAAGGAGGCTAGAGTGGACGTGGAAGTGGAGAGCCGTGCCGGCAAAGAGGCTGATTCCAACCCGTTTCTTGTGAAGACTACTTCATTTGGTGACACCATACTTCTCATACTTGCATTGTGCTTCCACTCAATTTTCGAGGGCATTGCTGTTGGAGTAGCAGGTAATCTTCTTATGCACAGAGAAGAAACTTTCTTTATAATTAGTCCATAAGCACATTACTCTAGTTTGACAAGTTGATATTCAATACGTACGCTAATTAAAGTCTTGACAACCAAGAAACTTACATGTGATCGGTCAGTCCCTAGCTTGAATGAGAGATTGTTTATGTATTGATGTCATATGCTGAAAATTAACCAAGGATGAGCAAATGTTGCATTGACATATAGCTAGAATGCTTGTTTTTCTGCAGTTTTCAAAATCTCATATATACTTCAATTACCTCAAGGAATTAAACATTCATTTGAGAGATCGATGTCCATTTATTTGATCAGATACAAAAGGCGATGCATGGAGGAATACGTGGACGATATCACTTCACAAGATATTCGCAGCCGTTGCAATGGGTATTGCACTTCTAAAGTTGATACCAAAGAGGCCATTCTTGGCAACTGTGGCTTACTCATTTGCCTTCGCTATTTCAAGCCCTGTTGGAGTAGGCATAGGCATTGCTCTTGATGCAACGACTCAAGGCCGTCGGGCTGATTGGACTTATGCTATCTCAATGGGACTCGCTTGTGGAGTTTTCGTCTATGTAGCTATCAACCATTTAATAGCTAAAGGCTTCAGACCACAGAACAAATGTCGCTTTGACAGTCCATTTTTCAAGTTCTTTGCTGTGCTCTTTGGTGTGGGAGTAATAGCAGTTGTTATGATATGGGACTAAGTCTTTTTCTGCTCAACTCATACTGTTAAACAAGTTATATAGTTTTCTTTCCTATTTGATCTGGAATCTGCATATGTATATGGCTTTAATGCCCTCTCTTACAAATAGGTTGTGAAGAACTTAAGTTCTTGTGTGCTGATTTATTCAAGTATAAATGAAGATGTTTCTTACTAACTGAGAAGACTTGGTGCATACTTTAATGCTTCAGTATCTCTACTCTCTAATGCTATCTTATAATGACATTGTTAGAAAGGATTGTCATAATAAAAGACAGTAATCGAATTAAATGCATCTTTAGGACATTAAATTCATTTGACATTTTAGTTGTTTATTTTGTTAGGGTTGTAAAATAATTATGTACCTTTTTTAATTTTTTGATTTAAGAATATTTTTGATTCGAAGATTTAAAATCGATCAGAAAGTGCTCGGTCAAAAATTGAGGCTTCTCACTAGGGGTAGCCTCGGGACACGCCCCTCCCCACCTCGCCCCACAAAACCTGTCGGGACAAGTTTGACCCGATAGATCAAGGTTTTTATATATATATATATATATATAGTTGTATAGATAAAGAAATAGAGAGAGCAACAACGACAACGAGCGACGAGGATGAGGGATGTGCAGGGAGAGAGGGCGAGAGGCGAGAAATGGAGAGAGAGAAATTGAGAAATCGAGAGAGAACTAGGGCACAATAGTGATTATGAGTTTTCATTCAATTTTTTTTTCTAATATTGCTAAATTCGGTGAATTTTAACTAACAGAGGTATTTATTTGTTAGACAGAAATAAATGTCAGCAGTACTAGATGAAAATTTTCAAACTACAAAAAATTTACGTGTAATTATAAAATATCTTAGGGGAGAACGGTGTAATTATAACGTACGTTAATAGTGGATGGTTTGTCATTGCTTTGAGTACTCTACACATAGCTTATAGAAGCAAAAATGAGAAGAAACAAATGTGAAGTATAAATATCTAAGTGCTTACTGTCTGCCACAAGATCCGTAGTTGGTGTAACTGCAAACTCACCCTAATTAAAAATTGACTCATACTTGTAATTATCACAGTATGTGACAATGCATAAAATGAACTTCCCACCTTAAAATACTAATTAATTTCTACTGATCATAGAAATTAATAAGTCTTATTCACAGTATAACTGCAGGAACCAAATAGAATAATACTCTTGGGCACATATACATCATTCTTGTCTTCCTTAAAAGAAAGGTAGATCAGAGGTCAGTTTCAATGCCCTCAACCCTACACAAAATATGATCACAGCAGTATGGTTATGGGGTTGGCATGAAATTAAAAAGTTATTAGTGCCTTATTCAGGAAGATTTATGGTTGAAAGAAAGTTGTTAAGAGGTTATTTAGCTAATCTTATTTCAAATATATAAGCTCATATATGTTATTATATAATTAAGATGTTAGATCATATTATAACGTTACATAATTTTTAAAGTGTTTTGGATAAAATAAGATTATATAGTTTATAAAATGTTAGCTGATGATGAAAATTTAGTTTGTAATTAATATAACCAAAACTAAAAGAGATTGTTAGACGTAATTTTAAAATTCACTTGAGAACTTCTTGCTTTTAAAAAATTGTTTATACGCCGCTACTAACATTTTATTTTTGTTGATCTTAAAAGTTTTTTTTTTTTTTTTTTTTTTTTAAAAAAAAAAAGTTTACCAAACATTTTTTGACATATTATAAGTTTTCAAAAGTTTACTCAAGACACCCTCTAACTAGTTTACAATCATCAACTTTCTCCCAAACTATAACATCGTCTACTCAAAATCGAAACAGTCCTAGAAGAAGCCATTGAAAATATGGTATCTTAATTGGGGGAATTCTAGTTTGAACCCAAGTCGGTCAAACCTGAATGAATAACATAGCAAGTGCAATACACTTGTCGTGTGCGTGATGTACAGTTTAAGAAAAATGATCATACGCATAACAAGTGTATAATAATTGTTTTATGATTGACTTTGTTCGGTAAAACCTAATTTGAATAAAAAAAATTCCTTAATTGGACATGCCTAATGTTAAAGGAAAGGACTAGAGATTAGTGCCAAAGAAAAGTGATATGACGACATTAGAATGTCCAATCAAATGATAGTCGCTTAATTATAACTGGTTGGCAACATGGCATAAGCTAATTAAAGTTAAGGTTGACAGTTGGACAAACAGTTGGTATAGTATCCCCCAACACTATCACACTTTCTTTGTCTATAATCTTACAACATAGGATTTGGTATTTAAGGATCAACAATTCTCACTGCATTCCACAGCTCTCTCTTCACAGAAACAACTAAAACTAGCTTTTTTCCCAAATTCAGAACTCATGGCCTCACCTACTCTTCCATCAGCCACATTTTTTGTTGTGTTACTCTCGGTTTTTTTGTTTTTTGGTGCTGCAACAGCGCAGCAATCAGGCACGACGAGGCATTACAAGTTCAATGTAACTAGTTTTACTCTCTGATCACTAGTTAAATGATGCATCATTGAGTTGTGATCGTGTTTTCGTGATGTGTTTTGCAGATACAGCTGCATAATGTGACCAGATTATGCAAGACGAAGAGCGTTATCACGGTGAATGGCAAGTTCCCAGGTCCTCGTATTGTGGCGAGGGAGGGTGATCGTGTCGTGATCAAGGTGGTTAACAATGTGTCCAACAACGTCAGCATCCACTGGTAAGTACTTGTTGCATATATGCAAGAATTCTGTTGTTAACTCTTTGCATATATACTTAATTAGTGGTGCTTACGCGAGAATATGTGTTGGCGTTACCGGATCAGGCATGGTATTAGGCAGCTGCGGAGCGGGTGGGCGGACGGGCCAGCATACGTGACGCAGTGCCCTATTCAAAGTGGGCAGAGCTATGTGTATAACTTCACCATTATAGGCCAGAGAGGAACTCTGTTTTGGCATGCTCATATCTCCTGGTTGAGAGCCACTCTCTATGGACCGATCGTGATCCTCCCGAAGAAAAACGCTTCTTACCCGTTCCCCAAACCCCACAAAGAAGTTCCAATCATCTTCGGTTAAGTATCAAATAGTTCTTGTTTTGTAATGAAATGAAGAGTTTGGTTTAGCCTGTGGAAAAATTGATTAACATGCATGATGAAATATGACAGGAGAGTGGTGGAATGCTGATACTGAGGCAGTGATCAGCCAGGCTCTTCAGACGGGAGGCGGCCCGAATGTCTCCGATGCATACACCATCAATGGATTGCCCGGTCCATTGTACAATTGTTCTGCTAATGGTAATTTTGATGCTAAGTTCTTGAAATTTGGAAAAGATTGTTAATTACTCCACTCTTTGGATCATCCAACTTACTGTAGCTATGTTAATTGTTGCAGAAACCTTCAAGCTGAAGGTGAAGCCTGGAAAGACGTATTTACTTCGGTTGATCAATGCTGCACTCAATGACGAGCTCTTTTTTAGTATTTCCAACCATACGCTCACCGTTGTCGAGGCCGATGCAGTTTATGTAAAGCCATTCGAGACAGACATTCTGGTCATTGCACCTGGACAAACCACCAATGTCTTGCTCAGGACAAAGCCTAATCCCAGAAACAGCACATTCTTGATGGCAGCCCGGCCTTATTTCACCGGCCAAGGCACCTTTGATAATACAACGGTTGCCGGTATTCTTGAATACAAACTCCCTTCTCCAAAGGCCGTCAACACTCCAATTTCCAGTCTCCAAATCCCAACTCTTCCACCGATTAACGCAACGTCTTTCGTTGCAAACTTCAGCAGCAAATTTCGAAGTCTGGCAAACGCTCAATTTCCTGCGAACGTGCCACAAACCGTTGACAAGAAGTTCTTCTTCACCGTAGGCCTAGGCAGCAGCCCTTGTCCGAAAAACCAAACCTGTCAAGGGCCTAACGGCACAAAATTTGCTGCCTCCGTCAACAACATCTCCTTCACAAACCCCACAACAGCACTTCTCGGGGCCTACTTTTCCAGACGATCCAACGGCGTTTACACCACCGATTTCCCAAGCTTTCCTCTTATGCCATTCAACTACACGGGCACACCGCCGAACAACACCGGTGTTGCCAACGGCACAAAAGTGGTTGTGCTCCCATTCAACTCCACCGTGGAAGTGGTGCTGCAGGACACCAGCATCCTCGGGGCCGAAAGCCACCCTCTCCATCTCCATGGCTACAACTTCTTTGTTGTTGGCCAAGGATTTGGGAACTTTGATCCACAAAAAGACCCTCAAAACTTCAACCTCGTCGATCCTGTGGAAAGGAACACTATCGGCGTGCCGTCGGGAGGGTGGGCTGCCATCCGTTTCCGGGCTGATAATCCAGGTTCGTGGTTTTCATATAGAAATGCTAATTCATATGATTCTCTTGTTCCATCAAGAACTGCTGCATGCAATATTGATCACAATATACAATATCTATACAGGTGTTTGGTTCATGCACTGTCATTTTGAAGTTCACCTGAGCTGGGGTTTGAAAATGGCGTGGATAGTGTTGGATGGAAAGCTGCCTAACCAAAAGCTGCCTCCTCCACCTGCTGATCTTCCCAAATGTTGATGCTGCTTTTCTACTCGTCTTTAACCGCCTCGAGTTCTTTCCATGCATAATTTATACACGAAGAAGTTTTTTTTTCCTCCTTTTTCTTTATTTGGTTTTCCCTTTTTGGCTTGTTTTGAGACTTGTAATTGTGTGAGGGAGATGGAGATGAAACCGGGATTTGTATTGGATTTTTGCCTTTGAATTTGTTCCAACCAAATGAGAAATAAACAAGTCTTGAGAAGATTTTACTTTCCTCTCTTGGATATTAGCTTTTATTTGTTGAAATATAAAACAAAATGCGGATCAACGAAAACGGATACCATTGTTATAATTGCACTCACACGTTTAGTTTAGCTACGACAAGATGTCTAAGTTTGGGATGCATTTATTCCGTGGCCATTTTTTATGGTCTCAATTTAAAATAATAAAATAAAAGTTATATATATCATGCATTATTAAAACAAAAATAATATAGCTCAGTTTAATGGGTACACTAGTTTGGACTATAGGACCAATCTAGGAGTAGGCGGTCTTGGGTTGGGGTGAGCCCAGTCCTAATTGAAAATGGCTGGACCAATCTATTTTTTTTCTTGGACCAATTCAGTCATGGGCCGGACTAGTCCAGTCAAACCTGTGCATCTTGATCCTTAATCAAATGCGCACCTGGACCATACTATATATAAGGGTGTGAGAGATTTGATTGGGGGCTTAAATGTATTTTTCGTCCTGTATCTTTTGTATTTTGACGTTTTAATTATCTTTATAGGTTAGCAAATAGGTCTTGTAATTTTTTAATTTTTTGCGATTTTGATCCTTCAATCATCAGAGTTTGCAAATGTTATCGGAATTTTTTTTTTTAAATTTGGGGCTTTTATTCCCATTGGTCAAATTACTGCCAGCATGAAATCGAATTTTCGTCCTATATCTTTTATATTTTGGTGTTTTAGTTATTTATCTTTCTAGTGTAGCAAATAGGTCCTATAACTTATAATTTTTCAAGATTTTGGTCCATTAAATTGACCAATTGGAACAAAAGCCCCAAATTAAAAAAAAATAAATTCTGGCAATATTTGCAAACTCCTGCGACCGAAGGACCAAAATCGCGAAGAATTTAAAAATTACAGGACCTATTTGCTACCCTAGAAAGATAAAGGACTAAAATACCAAAATGCAAAAGATACAGGACGGAAATTATATTTAATCCTTGATTGGGTGAAAAGTTAATTTAGTAATTTAATTCACTAATTTGTCAATTTTTGTGATTTAGGATTTTATTTATCAAAAATTTCAAAATCCAAACTTGCGCTTCTTCAAATATCCAAAACCAAAATTATCGGATGTCAAGCATACAGTATAATGTTAAGTAGCATTCATTATATATATATATATATATATATGTTTATATTTTTTCTCATCCAACTAATTCTTTTAAATTTTCCTGAGTATCTTAATGTTTTTATTTTGTATCGTCAGATAATATTTTGACACGCTGCGAGCATCCATATTGGCATATTATCACTATAGCGCAACTTTAAACCATGGAGTCCAAGGGGTCAAAAAGTTAGTCGTCATTGAAATTGAATCACTTGAATACTGCCAACCAATTTATCTAGCGTAACATCGGTATCAATTTTACAGTTAAACCACCACTTTATTTAGAAGTCTGAAACATTTCTTGTTTAATGGATGTCAAAAAAAATTCGAATTTAAGACTCTTATTTGGCTAATTTATAATATCATATTAAACGATCATATCATTTAAAAGGTTTAACTGCAAAAGAATAATGAGTTAATATTAATATTTTAATAGTCACTTGATTTAGTAGGTTAAATGCAACCAATAAAACATCTTAACTGGTCGAACATTCTTTTGAATAAAAAACAGAGGGCAAAATATAACTCGTGATGTTTTTCTTTTTTACGTCGGTAACTTCTATTTTGTCCATCCTTGCTAGTGCCTCTAAAAATCCAAAGGACAAGGAGAAACGTGTGGCGGATTGACCCGTTAAGTTGTTGTAGGCTCAAAAACTCTGACCAAGATGAAGCCCTAATCACGGCCAAGCCTATATTCATGGGCCTCCACACCCCGCATATAGGTGGTATCCATAGGTGCCCCAAGCCACCTCAGTCGACGCATCAAGCACCCCTAGCACAACTACTCGAGCCTTGAGGAGACTTGGTTGAAGGCACCCCTCAACGGCTTCATTGAAGACTTGGAGGCAATCTTATCTAGAGGAGGTGTCTGTATCTGGAGACAGGTGAGATCCGTAAGGAACTGCCCCATCCAAGGGGATAACCCTATCCGTTCGCAATATCCTCGTCTTCAAGGGGTAAGCATCACTCCTGAATCCAAAGGGGTCTAGGCGGTATTAGACAACATTCCTAAATCATAAGGAGTATGCGTGTAATTACATCAAATTTTATAAGAAGATATTGTAACTCTATGTGATTTTTATATATATACAAGGACAATTTTGTCTTTACAATAAACTAATCAGGCCAAAAATAAGTACGGAGACAGTAATTCTTTTATTTAAAATATCAAGGCGGACAGGTCCTTTTTTGCCGTTTAGGGTTCATTTTTTTGTTTGGCCCATGTGTCATTTCATAAGGGTAAAATACATTTAACCCTAAAAAAAAGGTGGATTCTCGACCCAGCAATTGATGTTTTAAAAAGATTTTCTTCAAGAAATTATGTCGTACAATCAATGTGGAGAAAACCTGATGAACATGGGTTCATGTTTCATGATCAGACTCCAGAACTTGAACATGGGAACACATATAATTTCCCAATTTTCCCAGACCATGTTTTTGGTACTTGTACAGATTCCCATTGTTTTCTGAAAGACTGCTACTGTACATAAACTCTATAGCAGCACACACAAACACACACATATAATTACCAAGAAGATCCAGTATGCAAATCCATTTGAATTCGATACACACAATGTAGAAAGAAAGAAATAGACGGGCCTGTTTGGATTTGGATTTGGATTTGGATTGTAGTATCTGCACTGAATTTTATACTATCTTACATCTTTCTAATCATAATATAGCAGTAGTCTTGCAACAAGGTTTAACCATATATTTTTGAATGAATCTAGCTATTAGCTATAGTTACAGTACTGATCCAGGATCTGAATTACTCTCGCTGTTTCTCTTCTCTCAGCTGGGATGCCACCAAAACTTGTTTTTTACCTTACAAATCGAACCCAGTTCGATACATCCACCTCTCGCACAAACACAGCATCAACAACAACAACAAGTAACAAATTATAACCAGCAATCGATCGATCCACACCACAGACATACTTGTCATCGATATCTCAAGAGTCGCCGTTCTTTTTCCAGCTGACCAGCATCGTGATGCACCTCTTCACAATGTAGAACTTGGCTTTCTGTTCCTTGGCCAGGCTACTGCACTTGCGCGTGAACTCCGAGCACCTCTGCGATGAACTCCGAGACAGAGACGACGACTTGGTCGATGCGCTCTTCTGCGAAGCGCTTCTCGACAGATTGAAAGGGTTCTTCAGTGACTTCGTCCCCGACCCCCTCTGTGAAACGCTCCTCGGCAGCGACGACGACGACGACGACTTGCCGCCCGAGGACGAATTATGCCAATGGCTGTTGTTCTTATCGTCCTTGGACGTTATCTTCCACTTCTCGTCCATGTAGTGCTCCATTGCACCCCCTTCCTTCTCAACTACCTGGAAAGCAGGGTTTCTTTTTCTTGTTTTCTTTGTGTGTGTCTGTGTGTGTGTGTGTGTGTGTGTGAGAGAGAGAGAGAGAGAGAGAGAGAGAGAGAGAGAGAGAGAGAGAGAGAGAGAGAGAGAGAGAGAGAGATGGAGCGGTGGTGGTGGAGGTGGTGGTGGGACAATTTATAGTAGGTGGAGGGACAGTGGTGGGGGGTGTTGCAAATTGCTAAGTGTTGACGACTGTTGTTTTGCAGCATCACATGTGGATGATTGAGTAAAATGGTCAGAGCTTGCACCTTACTTTATAATTTGCAGGCAAATTCTATGCTGGATCTGGTTTTTTTATAGGACCCAACAACGATTTTGATGCTTCCTACAATGTCTATGTAATATATATATATATATATATATATACACATTGTTTTATAAAAACGATACCTACATAATTTACATCAATATTAATAATTGATAAATACATCGATTCTATTGATAAACGGAAAAATTCTAGCTCAGGTTAATTTGGTTGAATCTGAACCAATTACATAGCAAATGCAATACACTTGTCATATGATCGATTTTCTACAATTGAAGAAAATTAACCGATCATATGACAAAGGTGTATCACACTTGCTGATTGGTTTGGTTTGACTAAACCTAATTTTCGTAATATTTTTTCTTAAAATAAATACTCATTGTAATAAATTACTTATATTAAACAAGACAAATACCCGTATGTCTTACTGCTGGAACTTATTTAGGGAACAAATATAATGTGTGTGTATTTATCTATTTGTATAACTGCTGCTTCATGCGCCTCCCCTTACAAATTCAAATCAAACCTAATTTTTTTCCTTCACAAACAATTCAATCAGACTTTCTTTGAAATGCAAATTATTAGTGTACTTGTAATAATGTACCCCCTCCAAAAGGAAAGAGAAAAAGGAGAAGTTTCCTTGCCTCACCTCAATGATGTTTGAATTTTCAATTTTAATGAGAGGAAATATTAAATAAAATAGTTCATCATGTATGTATGGGGTTTTGCAATTTTTGTCCATGAAAAAAAGTTGATTTGACAATTTAATTCTTTATTTATTAATTTCATGGACTGAGGATTTTTTTCTTTTGGAATTTTAAAACTTGCGCGGATTTTTTTTAAAAATGGAGAGCGATTAATTTTATTAATCGAAAGTAGAATGATTACATTTCGTCCTATCGACTATCAATATCAAACAAAGACAATTACAAACAATCAAATCAATAATATCACATAAACTAACACTTAGCTATTACTACAACAAATCACATCTACTATACAGTAGAAATAACATCAATCATGCAGGATTCGAACCCATGACCTCTAGGCCTCAACTTCGCCAACTAAGCTAGGCCTCCTCGACTGCGCGAATTTTTTCATATGCTAGGAAAATGAGAGCATAAAATTGGGAATTTTAAAAATTTTGATACGAAAAAGTGATCAATTTGTGAAAATGATAAATTGGTGCACTAAATTGCCAAATCAACTTGTCACAAGATCGAAATTGCCACATCCATATATATATATATTAGAAACTGTGGCACGCAATACCTGCGCGCATAATTTTTAGTAATACTTTTATGGCACGCAGTACTCATATGCATAATTTTTAGTAATGTTTTTATTTTATGGACTCATAATTTGTTCTTATATGCTAAAATTTGTCACTACTTTACAACTTCATATACAAAAAATGTCTGATAACTTTTTCTAATGCATTAGTTATCAATAAATATTTTACTCAAATTAAATTCAAAATTTAAAATTTGTACAATATATAGTATATTGATAACGATCATTATATATACATGCAGCATAAATACTAATATGTTATTACTATTCCAATTAACAATAAACTTAAATAAAGTGGGAGTAAATTTAATTTTGGGTACATATAATTGCATGGAATTAATTTTATAAGAAACTTAATTGAATAGTTAATTCCATTACATGAATTGAGAAGTTTAAAGGTATTTTTGGTATTATAATAATTTAGTGTAGTGGTATAAAAACTACCACTTTGTGTCTATAAGACCCTTTCTCTTTATAATAGTATAGATATATGTGATATGGAAATTACGATTAACCACCGTTTCATCTGTTCTTATTGATATATTTGAATTTGAATTTTAGATTTTCTGAATCTTTGTGGCGAAGTATTGAAATAAGTAAGAGTATTCACTCCCATAAGATATAAGGTTGTATCTGGATTGGATTGATGGATTTAGAGTTGTGTATTTCAAATCCCTAGTACCAAATTATTTGGATAATTCTCATTTCAAAGGACTTCAAAAATTCTTCAACCTTGATTAATATTGAATTATATTATTTTTTTTTGAAAGAAAAACGATGAACTATTTTTTTTTTTTTTTGAATAAATCGATTACAACTATTCATGTCAAATATTTACATCTAACAACGACAACTATAACAATCATATACTAATTACCAATATAATTGTATCCAATTAACACACGTTGGTGAGGTTCGAACCCATGATTTTAAAATTTTATACACGTTGGTGAGGTTCGAACCCATGATTTTAAAATTATTGAGCCTCAACTTTGTGCATTGAGTTAGGCTTCATTAGCAACTATATTTTATTAAATATTTATGAATTTTATTTTTTTCAATGAAAATATCATTTGAAATCATTTTTTCAAATTCTTTAATTAAGTTCAGACCCATGAATTCTAATATAATATGTCGTGCTTTAAAGGTCTAAAATTTTGGAAACAGTAAAGAAGTGTTGGGTAATTACTTAAAGGGGTAACTTTGGACGTAGGCATGATGGGATGAGAGGGAATTAATTTGAAGGGAGTTAGAGAGGTGAGTGGGAAATGTGAGAATGATTTGAATTAGAGTGGAATGATGTTGAAATTCGATTTCATTTGGGCAGGAGGTCGGTGCGCATTAAACTATTGTACCTTCACTGCCTTCTATCATTTCATGATTCCTCATTTTTAGATTTTTTTTTTCATTTAATTATTACTCTTACCCCTTCTCCCATAGTTCCAAATTGGGTCAAAACAACCTCTCATTTTATCAATTTAAAACTGTACCGTTTTGATTCCAAATCTCTCTAGTGTAGAATATACTCGAAAAAGGGTTGTGGAATATGCAACCAAGATCACTTATAAAAATATTGAGTTTTTTTTTTTTCCTGTTAAATGATTAAATTGTTAGAGAAAAGAATTATATTTTAACATGCAAACTCTGCATTATAAAGTATTTTATTTTATTTTATTTTTTTTATAAATGAGTGACAATGAGATTCGAATCCACGATCTTTTATTTGATTTAATTCTGATATCATATAAAACGATCTCATCATCTAAAAGTTTAAACTATTAGAAAAGAGTCTTAACATTTTCTATATTACAAATAAGTATGGACTTTAGGATAAATCAATATTATCTGTCATGATCAAACAAATCAATGTAAAAATTTGTCATGATTTTAGCTAATGACTGAAGAATTGGTCATGATTCTTAATTATGACGTTAGCTAGCTAAAACAACATATAACAACCATAAAAAAAATTAAGATTAGTTATGATTGTTTATAATTTTTTATTTTTGATTGTGATAATTAATCATGACAAAATTCAGCATAAATATTTGAACTCAAATTGTTAGAGAATGGGTGATATTATGCAAGTAATATGAGTTTAAATATTGAAGCATACAAAGATTATGGGGTTTTTGTATGTAAGTGAAAGGGAAGAGAGATGTAGCAGTAAGGTGCACATGGCAGTGTTGGGCGCCTGCGTCAGTGATTTTTGTACTTATATTAATATAATAAAAATTGGTTTATTTCAAACTCAAAAATCAAACAATCATAGAGTAATGTGTTTAGGCGGAACAACAGCACGTGATGCACTTCTATTTTTTTAACTTTTTTATTTAAGTGTACAAAAATAATAGCCCGACTGATTTTCTTTCAAACCCCCATTTGCAATCAATCCCATATTTTTCAATGTTAATTCTTGTTTAAAAAAAATGGTTGTAGCATAGAAATAGAAATGTATTTGAATACATGTACTGGAAATCTAGAATAACAAAATTATAAAAATATGGATTTTTATTTTAAAAAATAGATCAAATAAATACATATTCGGGTTTTCTAATAGCAAAAATTGTATAAAAAATGTCCCATTTAAAAATAATACCGTCTGAGGCAAACCGATAACATTTAATAATAGTAATTCTATGTAACTCCCTGGAGTTGGAGTGTTTAAAAGAACACATAAATATTGACAATTTTATCAATAGGTCCTACAAAAATTGGTACAGAGCTGTTATAATTTTTTATTTAAATTAATTTAATTTAAATAATTTAAAAGCAATAAGTGTTTATTTTCGACATTTACAAATACGTCCGTAGACTGAATTTAATTTTCCCATGTCCCCATTGTTGTTTGCATGGTGTGTTCATACAAGTGGTTGGGATGGTGAATGATTAGGTTTAAATTATGTGTTAATAGCAGTGATTGGGAATCATCTGACTGTTTCAGTGGGATTAAAATTTCAGAATTTGACCAGTCAACGGGTGACTATGAACTGATAATGTTTGGGACTATCAATAACTACCATGTGACCTTAAGTACACCATTTATTGCTCACCTATTACTTTAATTGCTTCATCAAGATTCCACTTTCATATTCAACAATAAATCATTACACCTTAAAAATTATGATAAATTAAAATTATTTACTATAATAAAATAACATTGATATGAAAATTTCAATTTAAATTATGATTATTTAATGTTTGTCATGGTTTGACATATGTCCAAAATACTTGTCATAAAAACTTTTTTGAAATGAAGGCGGTGAATATTATTAATTGAACTAAATCAATTACAATCAACCATGTCAACTATCAATCTCTAATAGAGATAATTACAGTAATCATAAATTGATCAATAATACAATATAATATAAATTAAATTTAAACAACCTCTTACTATCAATCCTACTATACAGTAGACTATCATCCCACGCATTAATGGGATTCAAACTCTTGACATCATAATTTTTAACTGTAGTTAATATTTTAGACATGCTTGTAGAAATAACGATAGTCGTCACGTAATCATGACTAATTTCTATTCATCATGATTTTTACATTTAATAATAGTAATTAATCATAACAAAAATTTACATTTCTTCTAATGTAAACCATTCCCAACTATTTAAAAAATTACATTTTTTTAATTTTTTATCATATTAGTTATAAAACTAACATTATTAACATCTTATAAGTTTAATAATCTATTTTGTGTAAATATTTTAAAACCTTACTTTTACAATAAATTTAGGCAAACACCCGCTTAGTTTGACCAATGCGGAGAATTTTGCCCAAAAAGTTGCAAATGATTATGAGTGTTTTAAGATAAGTACTAGTTGGCAGGAAAATGGTGTGAAATGTGGAAGACGCTGAGAGAAAAAAATAAAGAAAATTATTACTAGACAAGTTAAAGAAATTAAAAAGTATTCTTTAATTATAAAAGAGTATTAATATATTTTTTCAAATGAAAAGAAATAAAAAGAAAAATGAGTCAAAGGTATTGAAAAGTATATCAAGATAGTGACATAAATATTAATAACTAGACATATGTGTCCGACACTTTTGACATATATATTTGTTGTGTCCAACAATAATCAAGCACATGTAATCACATAGCACAATTATTGTATTAGATTTGTACATAATTTATCTTGTTAATTTCACTAATCCATATTGTGTTTTTATGTTAAATTCCGTTTTAAATTGTAGACACTAGACTGTTAGGAGTGGACAAACCACAAATGCGATCACCAAGATCAGTAACCAATGAATTACAAAAGGGAATGGGTTCGAAACCCTTATAAATTACAATCAACCGGGATAAAATAGAGATAAACAAAACTTAATAGATAACAGTAATAGACAAACAACTTGAAAGGACCAAATCCTTGTGAATCACCAGCAACAGGCTCAGATAGCCACAGATCCGAAGTGAGAGGACCTCGACCACAACGGGTCAAGACTCAACTACCGGTTGCACCACATAGTCCAAAACAACCACGACCTACACAAGGTCAAACCATCGGTTCTCTCAACGGGAACACTCACATAGAGGTTCAACTCGGATTTTTCCTCACGGAAGAAAGATATTAGAATTCCTCGAAACACCTTACAACTCACACAATTAAGAGTTGTAAGATCTATCATATCTATGTGGCGGAGGAGGTCAGCCATTTTATAGAGGTAAGGAATAACACAGAGAAGGAAACAATGAAGAAAAAGGAAGGTGGATCGTTAATGGGGGAAAAACGGATCTGCACAGAGAGAAACTATATCACAGAGGCAAGAGAGAATGATGGCTAGGGTTTCTATAGGTTTATATATATGGGGGTCCAGACGGGTCGGGTAGAACCAGATGGGGCTGGGCTGACTTTGGTCTGTTTGGGCCGTCCAGGTTGTTGGGCCTTTTCCGGGTTGGGTTTTATGAGCCAACATTTCTCATCATTCCCTACCTTGGACCAGGACCCAACTGGGTATAGAATATCCTGGCCCAAGCCCGGATTGTAGCATTTCATCACTGCCAACTCTTCCTTGGTCATTTAGAGGGTACTTGCAAAAACGGAAAAATACACTTGCAAAAGTTTGGGTTAGTAAAGAAGAGAAACAAAATAGAAAACAGAACATTCTTAAGGCTGTAAAATCAGGAGACGTCACCATGGCTTTCTTCAATTACATTTGTCTCTTCTTTACTATCCTGATTTCTATCCCTTTTGTCTTTTCTAAGTTTTCTACAGTCCTTAATATAGTGCCATTTAATCCCACAATTTTAACACTTTCTCTCTTTCTTTTTATCATCTCCATCCTCATCATCCTTTTGATTATGCTTGTAACCAGAGTTCCTAGTCTTTCCTTTCACAAAGTTCACTTCAAGTAGGTATTGACTAGGTTTATTAGCCTTCATGTCCATTTCCTTACTCTTTAACCCATTCACCACAGTCTCTAGATTAACATGATCCCTACCATACATAATGGCAGCTTTAACATCGTTGTACTCTTCTAGTATTGCATTCAACAAGACAATTGGGGTATAGTCATCAATGTTCTTATCACCAGTCAACTTAATGTCCTGAACTAGTTTTGTTAACTCATCAAGATTGTCATCAATATTTTTAGACAAATCTAACTTATACCGAAAAAATTTCTCAAGCAGAAAAAGCTTACTAGACAACGAATTCTCAGTATACAGTTCTTCTAACTTATCCCACAAATTCTTAGCAGTTTCTTGCTTACCTACTTTTCTAATTACGGAATCACACAGGTTCAGAATTATGGAGGAGTATGCATATTCATCATTTTCTAGCCTTTTATCCTTAGTGACAGTTTTCGGGTATCTACCATCTGTAGCCTTAAACACCTTTTGTTATATAAGAATCCCTTTCATTTTCTGTTGCCATATAGAGAAATTGGATTTACCATCAAACGGAAGCAAGTTATAGCCAGCCATATGAACAGATAGATATGCAGTTTACTGAATATAACCAAGTCACAGAGAAATGAATAGTTTACAAAGTATAGGTAAATCACAGAATTTCTCACAAAACAGATATGATATTCAAATCAGAAATGAACACCTCTTCTGAACCTCAACCAGATACCCGACGGTCTCACGGGATCCGACCAAGTGAGGGATTAGAGAGTAATAACAACAGAAAATGCTAACAGTATGAGAAACCAGAACTGAACAACAGATCTCAGATATAAAGCACTAAGCAGGGTATAAATATCGAACAATATTACCAACAAATGGTTATAACGAAAACGTAGCACAAAGCAGTAAATGAAGAGTTAGAGAAGCTTTACCGAAAAATGTCACCTGTAAGACCGGCTCTGATACCACTGTTAGGAGTGGACAGACCACAAATGCGATCACCAAGATCAGTAACCAATGAATTTACAAAACGGAATGGGTTCGAAACCCTTATAAATTATAATCAACCGGGATAAAACAGAGATAAACAAAACTTAACAAATAACAATAATAGGCAAACAACTTGAAAGGAACAAATCCTTGTGAATCACCAGCAACAGGCTCAGATAGCCACAGATCCGAAGTGAGAGGACCTCGACCACAACGGGTCAAGACTCAACTACCGGTTGCACCACACAGGCCAAAACAACTACGACCTACACAAGGTCAAACCATTGGTTCTCTCAACGGGAACACTCACACAGAGGTTCAACTCGGATTTTTCCTCACAAAAGAAAGATATCAGAATTCCTCGAAACACCTTGCAACTCACACAAATAAGAGTTGTAAGATCTATCCTATCTATGTAGTGGAGGAGGTCAGCCATTTTATAGAGGTAAGGAATAACACAGAGAAGGAAACAATGAAGAAGAAGGAAGGTGGATCGTTAATGGGAGAAAAACGAATCTACACAGAGAGAAACTATATCACAGAGGCAAGAGAGAATGATGGCTAGGGTTTCAATAGGTTTATATATATGGGGGTCCAGACGGGTCGGGTAGAACCAGATGGGGCTGGGCTGACTTTGGTCTGTTTGGGCCGTTCAGGTTGTTGGGCCTTTTTCGAGTTGGGTCTTTTCCGAGTTGGGTCTTATGGGCCAACATTTCTCATCATAGACTTTATTTTTGCTATATGCTAATATATATTTCATTGGTGATTGAACTATATACAACTATATTAATTTGCTGTTAAATTCATAGAAATCTTTTTAATCATTGAAGTATATATATATATATAAATGACGATTCATATCATGTAATATATTTTACATTACGCGTCCATGTATCAGTGTCATTTTGCGTTCTTGCAACGTAATTTTTTTGAATCTCTCTCGTTTACAAAACATGTTAAGATATTGATATTTAAATATTCTTTTAACAATTCAAACTTTTGGTGATAGTTTAATTAATTCAAAATCTTTTGAATTATATATAGTAGCTAGAGAATCTGTTTTGATTGTGTCATCACGAATTGTTTGGACCGAACACTTCTACCGTTATGCGAAAAGTTACATTTTCTATGTATGGTGCAATTTTAAATTTTAAAATCGAATGGCAACTTAAGCGTCACGTACCAACTGCAGCTCTCCACAATAATAATTATTGCCAACAAACCAATATATTTATTTATAACTTTAAAATGTGAAATTTAAAATTAGTGATAGATTTTGGGATAAATAACATTGCCATTCTCTAATTTTAGTTCAAATTAAAGAAACATCCTCTATCATTTGCACGAGGGGTATTTGTGTAAGTTTTATCGCTAAGAAAGTGTTGATGTACAACCTATTAGCAGTTATTTATGCAGATGAGACTAAAATATTAGTCATATATATAGTTAAAAATCATGACAAATGTTGATTAGTCGTAGTCAGAACTCGAATTTTTGCATTTATTTCGTTTAACCATAATAGATAGTATTGATGTATCAAAAGTTTCAAGCCGTAATAATTTATAATATAGCAAATATATCTACACTAGAATAAAATTACTATTAGCTACAATTTTTAATGACCATGGCTAAAAATCATTGTAAATAATTATTATTAACTACATTTAAATAACAATCAATGCAAGAATTAGTTTTTCTACCATGACAAACTTATTTTCCACAACTTAGAGCTAGCCAGAGTTTAATCATTCGCCATGGTTTTTAGCCAACATTACAAAAATCACGGCCGACAATCATTGCGTAACCATGATCAATAACAATTTGCTACAATTATTTATTATTAATGATGTGTTATATTTACTATAATGCCGTTTCTTTAAAGTGAGTTATTGACTTCAATATAATTAGTTTCCCATCCCATTAATTAAAACGTAAATATGGAATTTTGGTTTTTTTAGTTTATATTAATTAATCATCAGCCTTTTATTTTGAACGTGATGTCATCATTGATTCTACATTTTCCAGACAAGCCAAAAACAATTAACAAAATAGAACTCCAAGATTTTAGTAATTATGCTGTATAAATTTGAAATAATTCCCACAAGGTTTCTACGAATTAGTTCTAGATATATATGTACATAAATAAAACATAAAAATACTAACCCTAACTTTTAAATTTCAGATTAATTGAAATACTAACCGTAACAATAAAATATAAAGTTATCATATTAATTATAATTATTAGTTGCAAAAAAAAAAAAAAAAAAAGATGAAAAATTGGGAGTATAAAGCATGTGAAATGAGAATATAAAGCATGTGGAGGCCCACATGCAGACCATGTGCCTTACACGCACTCCCACTCCCACTGCAAGGACTATAAATTCACAGTACAATCCGTCGTAATTCCACTCACCCTTATATTTCAGGGTAAAATGCTGTTTGTCCCTACCATCATCTTATCTCCAATATTTATATATATATTTACCTCTTCCAACTGCTTCATGTTATTGTTTTTTGGTACATGTTCTGTTGGATATTGGGTATGGTTTCTGGATTCATGGTTCGCCTGATATTCATATTTAAAATAGAGTTTGAAGTCTTTAAATTAGACGTTGGGATAAGAACTTTTTAAGAATAGGTTTTATTTGAAATAGAGTTGTTGTTTTCCGATGTGGTTAATATTTGATGAAAATGGATGAGTGGTTTGAGACGAGAATCAAACTCTAATTTCAAATCTACTTTTTTTTACTAGAAAATGGGACCTGATTGTGTTTTTTCATCAAACAATTTTTATGCTATGTTGCACATGATAAAAGGTTTATAACAATGTATAGTTCATGAAAAACAAGTTTAAAATGAATGAGATAATCTTGTTCTAAATTTTGATTGGAATGCGAATTAATCACCCTAAAAGGATGGCGACAAAAGGTGATTAGCGCCTGAAAAGGTGTTGACGTGATTTGACTAAGTGTTGATTGACGCCAACTAGGATGCGGTCCCATGGCCATGTGGCTTGCGCACGACTAAGGTGGGTTGAACTGTGCTTATGGGTAGTGTCTTACTTGATTTGAGTCGAATCTATGGCTCATGGCTGCCTCGCAGCTTAACACCTATTTGGCCCAATTGTTTTTTTCTATAAGATTCGATTTTTCAGCACTCCTACCCCGAAAAAAATTCTGGAAAAAATAATTAAAAAAAGAATTTTCAATTCTAAGTTTAAAAATATTAATTTTCTCCATTTGAAAATTAAGAATGACTAAAAAAATATATGGCTCCTGTTTTATTGCGTGTTTTGTGCTTGAAATTTATTGTAATATGGAATATTTGTGATTGTAAAAGAAATAGTGTGCATGTTCGATTAATTGCATTCGGTATAATATAGGCTTTTTTTTTTGAATAAATGTAATATGATCTTCGTGTTGAATATTTGAACGTTAATATTTATTAAATTCTATTGTGTAAAATCTTTCACTTTATGGTTTTATGATGCTAGGTACGTACTAAATAGCTATAATTTAGTGACAATATGACGAGAATGCATGCTTCATATTTAAAATGCCTTATTGTAAAACTTGTTGTTGTAAAGATGATTTGATTCAAAAGCATTACGTGTTTATTTACTGGGCATCGCCTACCTTGAGAGGCTTGAGCACAAACACTCACAAACATCCATTCTTTCTTAAAAGAAATGCTTCTATCATTTTCATCTTCCTAAAACTTGCTTCGTACCACATCGAGACCACAATCCACATCAATGTGTACATACCAAAAAACAACAAAGACATCAAGATAAATAACCACTTTTAGCCTTAAAAGACCACTAACCTTAGTAAACTCACTCAAACTTTTAGACCTTGTTTTTTGATAAAGTTAAATGCAATTTACCCCAATGAGATTTTAAATAAATTAACCTCCATGTAGAAAAAAACAACAAATTATCCTCATTCTTTACGAAGTAAAAACATTCCTCACACTTCTGTGTATTTCACGCACATTTTCATTATTTTTAATTATAAAATAACATGTATATTTTAGAAACCGTTGAATGTAAACACAAGTATCACAATATTGTCAATAGAGAAAGAAAACTGCAAAAGGAAAAAAAAAAAAATTATATCCCAAATAAGATAACATTTCTAGATTAATCTCTTTAAAGATATAACACTATTCACTGTTTATTTGAACTTTTCCTTTTTTCTTTTGTGAGCTTCATATGTACAAATAAAGACAAATTGTAGAAAAAAAAAATCAATTTTAATTCCATAATATAGGAGATTTTGCGACTTTTGTCTCAAACTTTTCGAAAATAGCTAATCCTAAGTTTCTAACCACATATTTCGACGAACTTCTGCCAAGACATATCGTAATTACAACTTCTTTACGGAAAAGCTTCGTGCTTTATATGTAGTCATTATAAGTCTCATGAACAAAGGAGGGAAATTCTCTTCAGCAATAATTTTTGGGAGAAACTTACATATTATATATCTCACCTTTTTGAATGCTCCCTCTTACAATATTTTTTCTTCTTTAAGACAACTATGTCATCTTCTTCTTTCGCATCACCAAAATGCCCAGATGTTTATAATGAGCTATTGTGGGGGAGGTGTCTCATTTAAGGACTTCTTGGATGCACGAAAACATAACAATTTTACACTAATCACACAACAAGTGTATTACACCTGCCATATGTTGGTTGAGGTTTGATCGAATTAAGTCCGAACTAGAATTTCCCTAATTTCTTGCTACCCGTTGCACAAGGAAAATACCCTATTAATGCAGCTTACAAGAATTTACTAGCAGCTCTAGTATACTGCATTTGGCAGGAACTTAACTTCAAAATATTCAAAGGGGAGAATCGGCAGCCTGCAGTACCGACAAAGATCATCTTGGAACAGTGCAGGAATAGAATTGTTAGTACTAGTACAAAACAATGCCTTCATCACTTTGTATACAATTTGGAAATGTACACATCCATTCAACCAATTTCTCGACTTCTATAAAATACGTCCCCTTCAATCAATTTTAAAGAAATTTACAACAATCTAGAACACTTTGCAAATCAGCATCTTTTGTTTTTTTTATTAATTATGGTTACAAATATTATTTGGTCCCATTTTCTCAAAATTTAAATGAACTCGTGAGAGATAATTAAGTCATTGTATCTCTAAAAATAATTTATATTGGACCATTTCATCTTAAAAATAAAAAAATTTAACCCATCCCTAAACCCTTTTATCAATACATAACTACTGCATATATATTATTACTAAGTTTTAACAAATTTTAGTAATCTTATTTTTAATAATTTTTTCCAACAAATTTATAAGAAATAAAAGTTCAATCAGCTAATTGGGGAAGAATATATAATATATTAATTGAAATAAAAGATCCACGGAACCAGAAATGAAAAATCACAAAGTGAAACTAATTGGAAAATCAACTTCAAAATTTACAAAGTTTACCCATATACACCACCACCACCACCACCCCAAAAAGAGGAAAAACTTTACCACTACCGTTTACGTAATATTGCCTACAAACAACACAAGACAATAATACAGCAACAGATCATGATACTGTGCTCAATACGTCGCAAAAAGGAGCCTACGATTCAGTATCCTAAGCACAAGCTTCAGGCCTTGGCCGCACCGCGAAGAGCTGCTCCAGGTCAGGCGGCTGAAAGTACCCATTCTTCGGCGGTTCCCTCTTCCCCGCGCACTCGCGTATCGGCTTCTTTCTCGGCGGCGGAGGCGGCACAGACCTCACCGGTATTCCCCGCTCCGGGGTACGGCATCCTTCATCTACACTGCAAATCTCCATTTCCATCTCCATCTCCATGTATATAAATTGAATAGTTTGAATCAGTAGCTTATTCTACAATTGTTAAACCAGTGCGTGTTGTGCGTGTTTTTAGGGCTGTTTGCTTGCATACAGCGTTGACAGAGGGAACAATCTTCTGTTGTGTGTGTTTTGGTGTGTGTTTCGGGGAAGATTTGGGGGCGTCTGATTAATATATGATGATGTGAGTTAGAGAATTTTGGCGTGTTCTGGAAGGCGCTGGGAATTTGTGGAGGAGGGTGGAGACAGGTGGGTTGGTCTGGGTGTCCACGTGTTGGATGTAAAAGGCTCTTCTTCCACGTCGAACAGGACATCTGGCGGTTTACTGGTAGTTCGTGTTCGGCTGCGGCAAGTTTTTTGGCGGGAAATTCAAGATGACACGCGATTTGAATCTTAGCCACAAGATATGAGGGATAGGCTGTGGGGCCCCCGGAACCACTTTTACACTCTGTTTCTGGACCCTACACCGCACCGTCCAGAATCTGATCACTACTACTTCATCATCCACTGCAAATTCTCACCCCAACTATGAAAGAGTACTTGTGAAGGAATTTTCTCATTTAAATAAGATTTTATGAAATATAATTTATTGGTTAAATGAATATATCAATCAATTACAAATATTATATAAGGTTTTTATTTAATATTTTTTACACATTATACTAATACTATTTTTTAATTTGCAAATATTGTATAGATTTCTTGATCATTTACATGCTACTATAGAAGTCTATTTATATGTTTCAAAGTCTATGGCCAGGTGACGACTAGACCTCCGAGCCCTCGATCAGCAGGTCGGCCCAGTTACCACGGTCATTGGGCCCAACTAGCTAGCAAGGTTTCATTCCTCTCGGTCGTGGGCCATAACTTAGCTTCTGATGGTCCACTCCTTTTATGAGAAAGGCCCAACTGTTCAGTGATCATATATATAAAAAAAAAAAAGGATTAATTACACTTAAATTCCGTATTATGTAGTGTCCTTCTTCAAGGAATATACTAAATTATTGGGTGATTTTAATTTTTTACTTATCAACTGTTTTTATTGTTATTTTTTGTGATCACGCATGCTAATATACTTTATTTATTGCTATTTTTCTTATGTTTACACTCTAATTCTTGTGCACATATTGTTGTTTTGCCCCCTTATATTTTCCTCCAAAATGGTTCAACCATTAGTTTTTAACAGTCCACTAACGATAAAGACGACAACTAATTATTTTTAACAAAAAAATTGGATTACAGAAATCGATGAGGCTAGACATGAGGTATCAAAACTAATTAGATAATATAGTTAGGGAATGAGAAGTAAAATCATCCCAATACTTTTTCTTTCCTACACATACAAATTGAAGCATTAGTCTATATTTATCGTACTGAGTAATTTGTAGCAAATAATTTGAATATTTACCACAGCTTTTACAGTGCATCATTTATTAATTTAAACACTACAATTTTTTTAAACAGAATTAAACACTACATTTTTTAATTGTAATGAAAGATAATATTGTATTCAACTACCTTTAACCACACAAATAAATTTATAGTGAAGAAGAAGAAGTTTGTCACGATAAAAGTTATTTCCATAATCCGAATATGTGTGGCTAAGTTTTTACCACTGCTGCATTGCCAGACAATGTCACACAGGTGTAAGTCTAAACTCTTTCACCACATTTTATTTAATATTGTCTATACATTTCTAATGTGGCACAAAAAATAAAACTTTTTACTTGGGAAAGATTACCATTTTCATTATACCCCAATTCAACAAAAATTCCCACCACTTACCACCAATCAAGCGAAAATCTAATGCATCCATATAATTTTATATTTACATGAGTTGTGAATTTATTGAATTAACACATGATGACGAGATTATGTATGATTCAATGATTAATAATTTGTACGGATATAAATTTACATGAACGGCATTATTAGGACCCAACCAAGTTGAGAACAATGAGTACCTCGGCTAGCTGGATGTTTGCAAGATCTGAGACAAAATCCATCCCAAACAAAATGTGTTTTAGGGTGTGTAAACGTGGCCTCACAAGATGCACATTTTGACTAAATGCACCATACACATATTTAAAATGAAAAAAAAAAAAAAACTAATATCATAATATTTATTACAGCAAACAAGAAACAAGAATCTTGTAAGAGGAATGGGACAGTTACTCGCGTTCGTATCTACTGCCACACAGATTTGATCTCCTCCAACTTGCTTCGAAGGCACACATGAATTATATATCAATGGAGATAAAGAGATCAATGGGTTCTCGACATTTTTTCTTTTTATTTGGTCTTGAAATACTTTCGTTATAATTCATTCAAAATATTCTTACACATACGACCTGTAATGGTACTTGCGACAATAATTTCTTTTCTTTTTGTGAACAAAACCTGTCCGTACAACCATCAATACAAAATCCAACCAAATTACAAGACTGGGAAACAAGAAAATAAGACTCTACCTGCGGAGTCAAAAAATTTTAATTTTACACAAATTAAGGAAAAATGTACCAAAAAAAGGAAAAAAAAAAAGAAAAAAAAAAAGAAGAAGAATTCTCTTCGACGAATACAATAAATTAAAATGGAAAAAAGAAAATGATAATTGGGAAGGAAATATGTCAATTCTTGGGAACACTTTTGTCCCCACTTTTTTTTTTTCTTTCTCTTTTTGGTGCTTCTATATATACACATATATATATATATATTATTTTTTTTTCCTTAGTTTTTTTTCCTAAGTATTTATATTAGTCCTTCGACAGACTTGAATCGGAAGTCCTCCTTTTGGCACAGGAAATGGGCCATATTGTATTGCGTCTCCCTCCCCCATCACTTTCCATCTGATATATCCATCATCAATTTCAATAATTAATTACTCCTCCGAATATATATATATATAAAGAAAATTAATGACTGAAATTAATCATGTGTTTATTTAATTTTGCACACAATTTCAAGTAATATCAATTTTATAATGAATGAGGCATATAACTACAGCTCTAAACAAGTATATATATCACAGCATGATTGAAATAATTAATATATGATTTAATTAGTTCATTTATTAATAAGAGTTAATTGAATAAAAATACGATAATAGGAATTAAGGTTTATTCGTTAGCTTTACAAAAATTAAGACATTTTTTTTTAAGAACAAAGCGCATATTAAAGTTCTCTTTTTTGATAAATATATAGCATAATGTAAATGTAACAGTCCCGTAAAAATACCAATAGATAAAAAACTTGTTTTTGAGCAAAATTACGAAAAAAGTCAATACGACCCCTAAACTTTCAAGTCAAGGGCCAACGAAACTCCTGAAGCACAAGGCAGCAAACATTTTTTTTAAAAGTTCAAGAGTAATTTTGCCCTTATTTCGTATTTAAGATAATGTTATGTTTGTTAGTATCAGTTATGAATCGTCATATTCCAAATAATATCATCACATGTATTATTGTAACGATTTATAACTCATGTGAATATAAATTTGTACGAGTGACATCAAATTTTTCTTTCCGGGAAGAATTAATGAGCAATGAACTCATTTCCACAACAAAAATTTACAAAAAGATGAACCAATAATAGCAGCTCTTGTTGCCTATAGTGATTTGTCAGTGATCATAAAAATTTTCCTACCCACCAATTCCAATTTCCAATTTTCAAATCAAATCCTCTCAATTTCAACACCTGTTTTTGTCCTCTAGAGGACCCCTTTCTACCTCCCAACCAAATTCTAAACCAAATGGTCCTAACCTATATATATCTACACTCCCTCCTACTAAGATTTGATTCCCATACTGATTCAGAAACCATGCACGTCTATATTATAGTAAATCTTCTTTTGTACTATATGTACATATACATACTCGTCAATGTTGCACCATCATCTCATATAAAAATTTAAATTATTTAATATTAATATTTTAATACGATTCCATTGTATGTTCTTTCATGGTCATGAGAATTATACACAAGACTTATTGTTTGACTTGTATTTAATATCATGTTAAAGGAACACATTCAATAGTACTAGATGAGTTGGACTCGGTACAAAAATGCAAACGTAAAATGGGAGGGAAAGCTAAAAACTATCGAGAGAGTAAGCACCTGTAAGTGGTAGTGAGATGGTGGAGGAAGATGAGCATCTCAAGCTTAGCCAGTTCAGATACAGGACAAGAATGCAACCCATTGCTAAATGGGCTGTAAGTATTAGGTTTCGGAGGCATTTGCACCAATTGTATGCGTTATTAAAATTTATACATTTATACGCACACACATGTAGACATGGACCAAACTCTCCCTGTGATTGGTTGGGTGAAATTTTCTGAACTTTTAAAAAGGTTACAATCTTAATTTTCTTGTTCTGGGGGCAACGAGCTTTTTTTTTTTTTTAGTAAAAAAAATATTCTAAGAGAAATTTATATTTAATTTCTTTTACGGATGGTAGAATGCGATTAGTGGGATATACATAAAAGTTTGGTAACCTACAAGAGGATGTCACGGTGGGTGATAAGTTTGAAGATTTTTGTCATGGGAGGCCCAAAGATGAAGGAAGACTGAGTAATAATGATGGAAAGAGATAATAATTGAAACATTGACAACCTTATATTTTTCAAAACAAGGAGGATATGTAGATGAAGTGTCCCACTCCGAGAATCTTTGCTCATAGTGACAAGAGTTCAATTTCACACATTGTCCTACTCGTGACCATTTCTTTTAATTTGTTCCCTTTCCTTATTTTTGGTTCCAAATCAATTAAAGAGAGAGTGATTAATTAAGAACTTAATGTATAATACCTCAAATCTTGAAGGGTCGAATTTCTCTGGTTGGGGGAAGAAATCAGAAGAGTGGTGAATGCTTCTGAAGAGAGGAAGAACCTTCCAACCTCTGGGGATGACATAACCTTGGAATTCCACGTCTTCCACTGCTTCTCTGAACGTGTACGACAAAATGCTAGCACTTCGCAACGTCTCTTGTATCATCTAATGATATTATAATACATAAAATTATAAAAGGTAAATTACATGAGATGACCCTTAAATTATCCTTAATTACACAAACATCTCCTGCTTTTGTAAAAATATTATATGTAAACACCCAGCATGAGTGTGTGGTAATAAAATTTTGCTGTTAAATGTGGGTGTACTTATAATTTTAACTACAATTTTAAGTGATGTATTTATCATTTAAAAAAAAATATAGAGTGTTTATGTAGTCAGAACTAAAGTATCAACATTATTACCACATTAGATTTTATTTTTTTTTTAATTTCGAAAATGAGGGGGTGTTGTCAATTCTTGTGTTAATGAGAGGAGAAATAGTAAACGCATGTTAAAAAATGAGGAAATTGGAAAAAAGGGGAAGTTGAAAAAGGTACCCTGGTAGTGAGCAACATATGTCGGGTATCATCCCACGTAAGACCCCGTTTGTCTTGTAATTGTAGTTTGCGTCGAATTCCCTCTTGCTCCCTCTGTCATACATTACTTAACTTTGTCATATGGTAAAAACATCCAAAAATAAGATTGGTCTGAAATGATACATCACAACTGTACTTATCCATCCATCTCAACAACCATCATAGGAGTAAAAAATAAATAGTTAAATATGAGGCATTAAACACGTTTATAATAGGTGGAGAGTGATGGCTTCTTATTAAATTTGATTGAGATGTAAAGAATTTTTAGTTTATAGTATTATAATTAATATGATATGTACAATATTCGAAGCGCGAATAATTAAAATGAATCGATTGTTTTCAAATATATCTTCTTATCTAGAACATGACTGACATCAGAATTTTTTAAACAGAGAACATACAATGGAACATGCCTTGTGCTTAGTTTGCTTCGGCAGATCCACATAAGAATTTTTCGATTATTAATAGAGCATATAAATAAGGGTTAATTACACTTACACCACCTCTGAGAATGTATAATTACACTTTCCCCCAAAACAGTTTTGAAATTACACTTACACCTCTTCCGAAAATTCTCTGTTTAAACCTGACCCCCATCCGTTAGAGTTTGGACGAAAAATGTTCACGTCAACAAAAATAATTACACAAATTTTTAATTTTTTCCATCATTTAACATTCTCATGTATATTTTTGTACTTATATAAGAGGATAAGTGTAACGTATATGTATAGAGTGAGGCCATATTATTATATTTTTCCTTATAAGTACAAAATTATTGCACGAGAATGTTAAATGAGAGGTATAATTGAAAATTTATGTAATTATTTTTGTTGAAATGAATATTTTCCGCCCAAACTTTAACGAATGGGGGTCAGGTGTAAATAAAGAATTTTTAGAGGGGTTGTAAATATAATTTCAAAACTTCTTTAGGGGAAAGTGTAATTATACATTTTCAGATGGGGTCTAAATGTAATTAATCCTATAAATAAAGTATTATACCTCGACAGCTTCCAAGACACTGGGATTGTCATGCAAGTACTTGAGCACCCAAGTTAGGACGCTTGCCGTAGTATCATGAGCCGCAAAGATTACTCCAATAATGTTATCCGCTACTTGAGAATCACTCAATTGAATAGGGTATTTTCAAATATATCTCCTTATCTAAAGGACTGACATCAGAATTTTTTAAACGGAGAAAATACAATGACACATGTTCTGTTTTTTGTTTGCTTCGATCAAACCTGATCCAAACAAAAAATATCCGATTACTAATATAAAGTATTACCTCGACAGCTTCCAAGACAGTGGGATTGTCATGCAAGTACTTGAGCACCCAAGTTAGGACGCTTGCCGTAGTATCATGAGCCGCAAAGATTACTCCAATAATGTTATCTGCTACTTGAGAATCACTCAATTGATTCAGCTTCTGCGTCTGAGCTGCCAACAGAATCCCCAGCAACCCTTTTCCGACATCCCCACTTCCTCTTCTCTTCTCTATTAATCTCTTCAATGTCTCATCCAATGCCTTCCTCGCCTGTTTTGTTCATTAACATCGCAAAGCACTTGATTTATACACCACAAATGCAGGATTTAATTGTCAAAGAATATAAACGACAGCATTAAGTATTCACTAATTCAGATACACACCCTACACTTATAAAATCCACATAATTTATAACGAGCATATGTAAAGTGGAATTTGAAATGAAAGACTTGGACTATACATATGGTGTATTTCAAGAGGAAAACAAAACCCTAGAGAAATTATTTGTTCATAATTGAAGTTCAGACATATATATATATAGCTAAACTCCAGAAATACTTTGTTGTCAGAAAATGAAGGGGTATGTACATGAGTTTACCTTCATTGCTTTGTGGAATGGAGTAGCAGGAAAATCCAGAGGCATCGAATTGTAGCCTTTCTCTAAGTTTTGGTACAAACATCTTATTCCTTCCGTTTCTGCTTCTGAGTTGTCACCAAACGCTGAAATCATAGCCACCTCAAAAGCATACTGAAAACACAAACAAAAATCCATAAATCTTCTCCAACAAAGTTCAAACACTTCAAAATGCGTCAATTGCTTAACGGGTTTTTGCAATAACTTAACTTCAGTGCTTATCTATTTCTCGTTGAAAAACAAGTTGAAAAGAGTATTTTGATTTGCAATATATGCATTTAAACTGTTTAAATTAAGTACATTTTAATAAAAGAACTATTTCAGTTTTTGCTACAATAAAGTTTACATCTTTCGTTACAATTTACTATTATCGCAAAAGCAGAAGCGGTTGCAAACACTCCCTTACTTTACTTACCTTTTTCATCTCTTGCAAAGTGCATGTAAGAGTGGTATTGTTCTCCCACTCAGGGAGGAAGCTGAGGACTATATTTTCGATTGCGGGCACGGATCCTCTAATCGCGGAGGGCGAAAACGAGGCCTGAACCAACTTCTTGAGCTTGAAATGGTAATCACCTTGGTGGAAGAAGAGCGCCTCCAGTCCTATAATTTTCATCTTACTCGGCGGGTACGTCGGCTTGAAGAGATGGGCTTTGCTCACCAGAACTACCTTTGCTGCCTCCGGGCTCGCAATCATCACACAAGGGCACCCCAATATGTGGCTCTTGAATATGTTACCATACCTAACAACAACGCACGTTCAGTTATAACTGGCTGCAGAATTCAGAAGTTGGTGCCTAATCTGTAAGTTAAATTACCTTTTCTGTCTTACGGAAAAGAAGGAGTTGGGGTGTTGAGTGTAGAGCTTGAGGGTTTCCCCTATGTAGGGCCAGCCCATGGAGCCCGGGGGGAGGCGGTGTTTGTGTAGTGTGGGCTGACACCATTTCCATTGGAGGAGGACGACAAGTGCAAGCAGGAAAGAAAGTATAAAGATGATGGGCATAATCTGATGAACAAGTAGAGGAAAAAATGGAGTAAGAGAAGGTGAGAAGAAGAAGAAGAAAGAGTGCATGTTGGAGGTGACAGAAGCTAAGACAGACAGCCGGCGTATGTATGGATACAGAGAGTGTTTCTGACACCCACCGGCGAAGCTTAACCTTACATACATGACCGGAGAGGATAATATATATAGTGGTTCACGGTGGGGGTTGGGGTGGGGGTTCGAGGGTTTATAATATGCGGGTGATTGGGGAGAGAATCAATTCTTGGTGATTTGGAAGGAAGGATCCAATTAATACGGACCACGTGTATTATTTGTGAAGAAAGAAAAAACTATGAGAGAATTTAATTTGTTTATTTATTTATTTTTGGTTTGCCCTATAACAAAAGTTGAATGTCTAGTACCACACTCCCCTCTAAATATCTCATAGTTGACTGCGCAAAATGGAAATATTGTTCTTGACTTTTTTTTTTAAGCAACAACATTGTATTGAGGTTGTTAAATTTTTGGATATGGCTTTGGCCGGATTGATTTTTTTTATTTATTGTAATTTCTATTGTAATGTTATACACGTTATGTGTATAATTTTTTTTTATGTAAAATTAATAACGTAATCTTTATACACGTGAAGTACATATGTAAAATAGAATAGATGATGCAATAAAAATTGCGATATGATATCCAATCCAAAATAGAGTCAGGACTAGAGAAGAGGTTTTGAATTTGGATACGTTTATTGTTATTTTTTTCTTTTTTTGGAATAAGTATAATCTTTATATAAGAAAAAAGGAAACAATAATGCCTTTTAAGTAAGCATTGTGTATGTGCATATGTGAATGACCACTTCATTCTTCTACTTATTCCATATAAGAGAAATCATAATTTTTTATTAATTTAATTTTCGATAAGTTCATCAGTTGAAGAACTAGGCAATCAACAATAAGTTTAAAATGACTTTATATTAAATAAATTTTAAATCCATCACAATATTAGTAAAATTATGTCAAAATGAGAATCAGAAGGATTTTAGATCATGTAAAAATAAATTCATCCAAACAAGTATAATGGAATGGAAATACTTAATTCCAAATACATCAATTCGAACACAATATTTAAAAATTTACAAATTCTGACCAAAAAATCCTTTTACTTTAGTCATAATAATTGTTAGATTAAACTGCACCAATAAATTGTTGGCAGATGTCTCTTCCCCAATAATAACCTAGCTATATACGTTGAATCAACGTGTAATTTAGATAAGAGTTAAATAGTAAAATTTTGGTGTATTTTTGTCAATATTCCCTTGGAACATAATAGTTGAGAGTAATTAATTAATGTTGTCATTACATTATTGATGAAATTGAAATTTTACAGTTACCATAAATATAACATGTTATGTCAATCGTTGCGAAAACAAAAAATAGCATGGAAAAAATCACCGGAAAGTCCCAATAAAATATTTTTATCGGAATTTCCATTATAATTTTTTTACGCATAGTGTTTTTCGATATATGTTTTTTATTATTACCGACGGAGAGCGCCCCCACCAAATTCACGTTATATTTCATAGGATTTTATTATTATTATTATTATTATTATTATTATTATTATTATTATTATTATTATTATTATATCTATCTATACTATATATATATATATCTATACTATATATTATTGGAGATGACCAATTTGGTGTCTAAATTAATTGGTCTGTCATTTAAAAAAAGAGAAATTAATTATTTATTTTTAACTTTTCACTCATTCCATAACTACATTTTGGTAGTTTTTTCTTTCTCATGCATTCTTATCTTATACATATATATTAGATAATTTTTCACTCTACAAAAAATAAATAATATAATTTATCAATATATTTTATTCAAAATATTTTTTAAAATTTATGCACATACATAGAATGTGCCACACTTACTAGTATATATAATTGAAGAGGGGTGAATTGATGTCTCAATTATTTTGGCATGTCAATTTTAATATTTAACTTAATTTATTTATTAACTTCTCATCCACCCACTCTTCAAAACCCTCACTCCACTATCTCCAACTATAAAACTACTTTTGTAAATAATTATTTAGTGTTAGCCATTTTTATTTTTCTTTCTCCCACTTCAAAATTTTCTCAATCGAAATTATATATTTTTATCTTAGTCATTTTTATATTATTGTTTTGTCTTAATACACTACAAGAAATAAGCGGTTGAGTGACAATACTTATTGTCACAAAATATTAGAATTTTATCACTAATATAATTTAATGACAATAAACTTTTGTCACAATGTTGTCACAATACCTATGTCACTAATTCGTTATAGTGACAATAAAAAGCCCATGTCACTTTAGCCCTTAGCTTTTAATGACAACTTGAGTGTTGTCACTAATCATTTTGAATTAGTGACAATACAACTCATCACTGAAATATAGAGATCTTGTCACTATATGACTCCAAGTTGTCACTAAATATGTTATGTCTAGTGACAAAAATTAACTTGCCACAAATATGTTGTATTTAGTGACAAGAAATAAGTTGTCACTAAAAATATTATGTTTAGTGACAAAAGGTCATCACTTCTTTATACAACTTGAAAATTTTCAAGCAACTAGGCAAGAGTTATCAATCGACAAGCTTAACTACAACGCCAATTATGTACTTCAATGAAAAATAAGGAAAATCTATCAAGAAATTACACAAAATAGAAAGCCACACCTCCAAACATCAAACTGAAAAGCATGAGTTTATAATGTCGCAAAGAACAAATCTGCACCATTTATGATTATTCCTAGATTACATATATGCATTATCTTTACATGAATAAAGCAACCAAAAAAAAATTTCCCCATGAGATTACGGAAAGCAAAAAAGAAATAAACCTATAATAGAAATCGTAGATACACATTAGCTTTCCGCACTCCTCCCATAATCCTTGCCACAACTTCATGTACAAATTCTCTTTCCCAGTTCCCTCTCTGCTAAAGGCCCATGGCAATTGAGAAAATGTGCAAAGTATAGTAGTTGCTAATTAGTATTACAATGTCAAAAATCGGTCACTATTAAATTGAGTAAAAGCTACATTCCAACTGTTAAAATCAAGAATTCACATTTGTACATGACATGGGATGCTATCGTGTGTACTTCACAGTACGAGAAATTCAGTAGCCAAAAAATCCATTAACTATAGTTGTCTAGAACCTTGGATCTGAAATCAAAGCTAAATACTCTTCTAAGATGAGACTAATAAACAAATAGAATAACAGGGATAACCACTGTTAACTAAAGAACCATGCACAAGATAACATCTTCCCATCATTATCTTGCCATGGTTACAAGATCAGGGAATTCACTGTGGCATATATGAACACTTTGGTGATTCGGTGAATGCTCTAATCTATGCTTATATGTAGCACACATATAGACCAAGCATTAATGAAATATTCAGAAAACACATGCGAAAAAATCAAACAAATACTTGTTTATGTTCATGAGATTTACATTAGTTGTGAATTCTATTACAACTCTATCAAACTTATGCTTGTGCAGTTTTAAAAACTCCAGCAGCTTCAATCAAGAGATGTGAATTCTAAATCTAATTCTCATCAAGTGAGTTGCATATCCACATTGACAATGGAAATAAACTGGAAAACAAGTTTAAACACAACTAAAAAAGTGGATTTCTGTAAACGCAGACAAAGCAGTTTTCTTTTGCCCCATCAAGCAATTCACAAGCCTAGCCAAGCATAATTCATCAAACATGGACCGTTAGCTTCAAGTAAAATTAGACATCTTTTATGGCACATAGCCAAAGGGATTCTGTGTGATTATACTTCTCTAAACATTTCGGTCTTTAACAAAGAAATAATAAAAGTTCAAACCAGCACTGCTTAGCTCTTTCAAAAACATTAAATGGCGGTTTGTCTTTGTCGTGCAAAGTTCAATAGTTACACTGCAAGGATAAAAAAAGTAAGTAAAAAGGAAAAGCATACCGATCGTGTTAGCAGCCATAAGATTTAACCACACTCCTCCATCTCGTGTGATAATCAAAAAGACAAATGGACTACAAATGTAAGCATTAGCACTGGCACTTTTATTGACAGAATTTTGGCTGAACCTTCTGATTTCAACGAAGCGCTCCGCTCGAATTGAACCACCAAGACGCTCATAAGTATATTTCCTCACTTCTAAGAAGTCCTGCATGACATACAAATAAGATGAAAGGCTTAATGAACTAACATAAAGTCAGTCGCATGACATAGAAAATACACAGAAAATAATTCACCTAGAAAATACACAGAATCCTTCTGATTGCATGAACATTTACAGTAAATACATAGAAAATAATTCACCTGGATTATATAAAGTGTATAAGTCATATGTGCAAACAATAGAACTTGATATCCAGAGTAATGCAGCTTCTGAAGTAGATGATCCAAAATTAGAAGTTTTGCAGGGAACGAGACTGAAGCCAACACAATGCGAGTAGTTGGAACATAGTAAGAATCTGCAAAATTCCACATCTCTCAGATTCAAGTTAAATGCATTCAACCATGTGTGTGCTAATGCAATTTCATTACTTTCAATCATTATTCAGTGGTTATATGTCACCAGAATATGCCATAGACGGCGTGTTCTCAACAAAATTAGATGTATACAGCTTTGGTGTTTTAGTGCTAGAAATAGTGAGTGGCCAGAAAAACAAAGGATTTCATCACAAAGATCACCACCACAACCTTCTTGGACATGTAAGCATACAGTCTCTGAAATATCATAACCTGCCCGTATTATAACACTTGAAAATAGTTGGAACATTTTGAGAGAAGAAAATGGAGAAGTTGTAATGACTTGATGTGTGCAGGCATGGATACTACACAAAGAAAGACGGTCCATGGAACTGGCGAACGTGAATCTAGCAGACTCTTTTAACTTCTCTCAAGTAGTACGATCGATTCATGTGGGTCTATTGTGTGTCCAACAAAGTCCAGAAGATAGACCAATACTTGAATATTTAACATCTAATACCTCGCCACCTCTTGAAATAATTCACGTAGCCCAGGCTCACTTGCAAAGCTAAACAAAAATAGAATAGTACTTAGATACAAAATAAATTACAAGAGATTTAAATAAAGTAAACCTTATGCATTAAAGGTAAAGATGGAGATGAGATGAACAAACGCATCAAAATCATTGTTGGAGTTTTGGATGTACAATTAATAAACCTCATTGGCATTTTTTCTTTTAGAAAGTGCAACATTTCTAGTTCTTCCTCGTCTTTTAATTCCTGTCAAAAGGATTGACTAATTATTTCTTTGAGATATAAGAACAAAGATGCAATATAGTTTAAATTAATACTAGTGATTAATTAGTAAGCTTACTAATATTGGCATTGTTCACATTAATCTCCTCACGTGAGTGTAGATGGACACTGCTATCTTCATGTAATGAGGATGACCCACTTTGCCCCACAACACGTCTTCCAGGCCCTCCCATCTGTATTCAATAGAAACACTGTTTAAATTGTAGTAGATCACAAGGCCATGAATAAAATAAGACCATATTAGTATGAAAACTAAACAATAAAGAAAATAAGAGACTACCAATATATTCACAGATTCGTAAGACTTGAACTTTGACAAAAATGAACTGTAAATGCAAAGATATCAGATAATTCAGTTTAATACTTAGTCTTGAAATAAATATGCTTCTTCAAGTTCTTCTTCTTTGTAAGGTTCTTCAAGATGATTTGGTTCTATGCAGTTCCGTTTAGGAATATCATAAGATCCACGAGGCTGTATCTTCTCCACAATACGCCAATTTTTGCCTAGTTTCAAATCTTGAAGATAGAATACCTGTCTAACTTGATATGCAAAAATAAACGGTTGGTCCTCATACCAAGTTTTACACACATTCACGCTGGTTATACTTGAATTTCTGTCCATTTGAATCCCAGACCTATCATTGAGATTCCACCAATCACATCTGAAAATCAACACTCTTTTAGCCCCTTGTAAGTAATAGATCTCTAGAATATCCTTAACTACACCATAAAAGTCAATTATTTTCTTATTGTGCTCTCCTTCCACAACCACTCCACTGTTTTGTGTCATTTTATTATTCTCACGATCTTTGATATGAAATCTGAATCCATTGACATTGCAGCCCGTGTAATGCTTCACCCGAGTGTCTGGACCATTGGCTAAAGATATTAATTCATCGTTAGCAACTCCTTCAGAATGCAATTGCTCAACCTATTCATAAAAATAAAGTAAGTCAAATTTACAACAACAATGCACAAATGTTATTAATTCATCGAGAAAATAAATAGTACTTACACGCTTCCTAAACCATCGAGGAAAATGAAGATCATGTCGTTGTTCTACATTCATTTGACTTTCAGCAACAAGTTCTGCTATGTGTTCACTACAAAAAAGGGAAAAAAGAAACACTTCTCTATGTCATTACTAGTCATAAATATGCAGTCTAATAATTGAAAAAATCTAAATTGATTACCTTCTGAATTTCTCAATTTCTTCACAATTCTTCAACACAAACAAGTGAACTTTTTTCCAATCACTATCACTTAATTCTTTGTACCTAGGTCCCCCAAATGGGCGTCCTTTGCATGCAAATACGGACAAATTACCCAACTGTTCACCAATGTCATAGTTCCTTTCCATTCGGTTAAACCTTGTCTCTACATTATGTAAATACATGGAGCAAAAATTCAAACACTCATTATCTATATATTGCTCTACTATACATGCTTCGGGTCGAGCCTTATTACGCACATATCTTTTGAACACACCTAATTTCCTGCAATCAAACATATAGACATATTATAGATGGAACAAAAAAAAGATCATATATACTATTAGGCAAGTGAACTCAACTCTTTACCGAATTGCACTTGTTCAATAGAACTCAATTGCTCCATAATTTCTTCTCCAGATAGCAATACAGGTGCACTTCTGTGATCTTTCTTGCCATCAAATGCCTTCATCTCATCTCGCCATTTGTGATCAATTGGTAAAAAGCGACGATGTCCCATATAACAACGCTTTTGACTATTAGGTAAATGTTCACATATGGTCTCACTCATACAAATGGGACAAGCATAGTAACCAGATGTAATCCACCCAGACAAATAACTATATGCAGGTAAGTCACTGATAGTCCACATCAATGCAACACGTAAGATAAAGTTTTCTTTTTTGTACGCATCATAAGCCTCAATACCAGTTTCCCACAATTCTTTCAATTTATCTATTAGTGGTTGTAAATAGACATCAATGTCATTTCCAGGACCTTTAGGTCCCGGAATAAGCATAGAAAGCAAGAGGAAAGGGTCTTTCATACACATCCATAGTGGTAGATTATATGGCACAAGAATTACTGGCCAAATGCTATAGGAAGTGCTCATATTACCAAAAGGATTGAATCCATCCGATGCTAACCCCAACCTAACATTACGCGGATCATCAGCAAACAACGGATTTTTTTTATCAAAATCTCGCCAAAGTTCAGAATCAGCTGGGTGTCTTAGAACATCATTCTCATGCACCAACTTCTCCTTATGCCATCTCATATTTTCAGCAAGATCTCTATTCACAAACAATCTTTGCAATCTAGGTTTCAGGGGAAAGTAACGTAACACTTTCCTAGGTATTTTCTTTGACCCTTCATATTTCCATCTACATGTGTCACATTTTGGACAATTTTCAAAATTATCGTATTCTTTCCAAAATAGCACACAATCATTTGGACAAGAATGAATTTTGTCGTATTTGAAACCTAAGTCACGCATCAATTTTTTGGACTCCGAGTATGACTTAGGCAAATCTACATCCACACCTTGGAAAGCTTCTTTTAAGAGTTCAAGGAGCATATCGAATGACTTGTTGGTCCAACCACTCCCAGTCTTTATATGCAATAACTTTACAAGAAAAGTCAACTTAGAATACGATTCACAACCTTCATACAATTTCTCTTCCGAGTCTTTCAACAATTTAAAAAATGTGTCTGCTCTTCCAAGGGGAAAAGGGGCACCCGGACTTGCCCAAGTTTCTTCTCTACCAAAATTTTCCCCTAAGTAAGCATTTGAGAAATCATTTAGCATACCAAACATCTCTTCAACATCGCACTCATCATCTAAATCATCTATGCTAATATTTTTCTCAGTGTTTTCCTCATCATCTGAGCTATCCTCATAAGTTTCTCCATGATACACCCACCTAACGTAACTTCTTTTTATCCCATTTATAGACAAGTGATACCTAACAACTTCTTGAGTTTGATCACGGAAATTGTTGCATTCATAACAAGGACAAGGAATTTTTTCATGTGGTTCTTTCTTGGAATACGCAAATTTAATAAACTCCTCTACCCCTTCAGCAAAAGAAGGATCTGATCTGTTTAATTGCATCCAATTCCTATCCATGAGCAAATGAATCTAAGTAGAAAAAGAAAACATGTAAATAAAAAAATAAAATAGGTATATATATGAAAAAAATTATTTTAAAGAAAAAGAAAAGGCAAAAACCTTCTGCAGTTGAACAGAACTTTAAAATTCTGCTGCTGCTAAACAGAATTTTAAAATTCTATAGCAGAATTCAACAGAATCTGCTACAGAATTTCTAAATTCTGTTGAATTCTGCTACAGAATTCCGAATTTTAAAATTCTGTAGTAGAATTCAATAGAAACAATGCTTGAACAAATAATAGTGAGCACAGATTCTATGGTATCCATACAAAAACAACAAAGAAAAAATCATATTGACACATAAGCCAACAAGTTAGCAAAAGTAAGGAGTGGTTAAGTTCATTTATAAAGAAGCAATAAAGTGTGCATTTCACAAAGAAACAACATAAGACAATCCAACACATGAATATTATGCAACTGAATATGCTACAATCTTTATAATCCAGACACATGTACATAGTCTTGAGACAACAATGAGACTGGAAAACAATCAAACCTGATCAAGAAAAAGAGCTTTGATTCCAATTTTCTTCTTTGTCAAGGAATTGAATTCATCACCTGTCGTGGGTTCCAATAATGCATTAGAAATTCATCAATTCAGTCATGTGACAGTTTTATCGTAAGGGCATATTGAAATCTCAATTTGATCAACTAAAAGAGCATATTGTCATGAGTTATCACTATATATGCTAGAAGGTGTGAGTTGAATAGAATTAAGCATTTGGTTAACTATAACAATTACTTTTAAAATAAACAATAACTTATAGAATTTATTTTCTTGTAGTGAAACCAAACAATCAAGATAGAAAGCAAAAATATTTTGTAAGCCTGTTAGGTGAAGCAAAGTAAAACCAGCCTTTTAGAATCTACGCAAAACAACAAAGGATGCAACATGAGCAGAGAAAACTATAGACCTTGAACGCCAGAGATCAGAAATGTTTCATGAATTTAATTGACTATGACTACAGGAGATGAAACTTTGAGAAAAAAGACAATATATAGGAATGGCTAAGTTAGGTAAGACATAAAGGTACTACATCTTTGCAGGTAAGAAAATGAAACCCAGTTAAGATGACCAAGCAGTTCATTAATATATAATTTCATTGAGCTGAATTTTCCAACTGGGAACTTCAGTTGTTGTTGCCGAAACACTCCCAGAGATGTTTTCTATTTCAAATTTTATGTTTGTGTACAAGGATACATAGTGTAACTACCCATGAAACACTTGACCTCCATTCATACGTGAATGTGAAAACATTGATAAGACTGAAACTGAAGTGAATCAAGTTTTGAAATAATTTCTTACTGCAAGAGTGCTCACTTCAAAACACACATGTTTGCAACAACTAGTGTTCGAAAATTACAATTGCATCATCACCTTCACTCTCATCATCATTTCCAATTATTCTGCTCCCATCCACACCATGTTCCTTTTCACAATAAAACTAATAAATCTACTCAAAGCAACACCACTTTTTCTCATTATGTTATACTTTTATATATATAACCGAGAATGCATCTGAATTCACTGTACTCATCCAACTGCAATATATAAAATAATCTACTGGATTTAAACTAAGAATAAATATTGATCAAATTAGAAGCGAAGAAAACCTAAAAAAAATAAATAATAGAACATTTTTGTAAAGAGGAAACCTCAATCAATTGTGAACTGAGCAACTCCAGAAGAAATCAACCACGAACTGAGCAGAAATGGTGACTTGAAATGGTGGATGGTCGATGCAGAGGGCTTTTGTGAAGAGGAAACCTCAATCAACTGTGAACTGAGCAAATCCAGAAGAAATCAACTACGAAATCAGCAGAAATGGTGACTTGAAATGGTGGATGGTCGATGCAGAGGGCGGCGCCGCCGCAACAGTGGATTGTCGATGATGAGTCAAGAGGAAGTCTGAAGGTGAAAATGGATTTTGAGGAGACGAGTGTTTAGGTAGCACATTGACTTTTGAATTTCTTAATGTTTGAGTTAGACTAAAAAAGTAATATTTTAATTAATAATTAAATAATAAAAAATTATGTAAAATTTTTTAAATGACAAGAAAAAAAGTTGTCACTATTTTATATAAAGTGACAATAGAAAAATATTGTCACTAAATTAAAATTTTAGAGTGACAACTTACATGTTGTCACTGTATTCAAGTTTTTTACTGACAAAAAAAAATTCTTGTCACTACTTCAAAGTTTTTAGTGACAAAGAATTTTTTTTGTCACTTCAATAATATAAAAATATATGATATTATATATATATAAATTCTTTGTAAATATAAGAGTTATTTAGTGACAAGAGAAAAATTTTGTCACTTAATATAATGAATTAGTGACAATATTGTTTTTGTCACTAATTATTTTGTCACAAAATATATATTTTCTTGTAGTGATATTTATTTAATCTCTCAAGTACATTTCAATATTATATTTATTTTGCTTTATTTATAAAGAAACCAATTAAATATTTTCGCACACATATCAAGTGTGCCACGTACCTCTAATTTATTTTAGTGTGTCTATGCTGTTTTTAGTTGGAGAGAATTCACATCCTCATGGACCTCGTCCTCGTCGATTTTTGCCCATATCAATTAGTTTGAAGATGAGAGCCAATTCATTAAGAGATGAACACATTTTTTTGGAGAGAAAATAAAATCATGAATTTGCAACAAAAAGGAGTATACCGTAATTGATTCTTGATGAATGCTTCGATAATTTATTATAAGAGAATAATATTAAAATAATTTATTATATAAATGTAGATTGTGATTTAATTTCAAAATAACTCTCATTCTTAAGGTTAGTGATGTAATTAAATAACTATTCAAAGGGCATAATTGGTAATTAGATGAAAAATTATTGTGGTCAAGAAACGTGGTTTTTATATAATTTTTTTTATATAATGAGCAATGAACTATTAATTTGAAAGTACAAGATGTTTCTAAAGCGACCAATTGCTATTATAATATTCAGTGCACAGTGTAACAACATCTATTCAGTCCACGGTATAATAACATATCCACATCTACCAACACCATTCAAAGGGATAATACAAACATCCTATAAATTAAATAACTCCCCACATTCGTAGTACTCGAACCCACGATCTCTTGGTTGTGGAACCTCAACCTCACTACTCGGGCAAGGGATCATCGATGATTTTATATAATGTATTCCCAGTGATTTTAAAAGCCATAAGAATAATTTTATGCAATTTATCCACAAAAACTTTTTTATTTTTTGATTTTTCAGCAAATAAATTACACCCACAAGTTACCTTTTCCCCACTATATTAATTGAAATTGTCACTGAAATAATAGGTGGCAACGTTTCATCTGAAAAATCAGATATATTATATCACTACAAAAAAATTAAAAAAAAAAATCAAACTAAACCCATACTATTTATCAGAAATAAACAACTACGGCTTAAAATAAATCCATACTATTTATCAGATCCAAATAAAATCAATGCGATAACATAAATTTTAATAACAGTGAATCGTCATTTGCTATTATTTTAATTATGCCCAAACTATTCACTATAATTTTTAATTATATCTAATATTTTGGTCTGGCCTACAGTATTAGTTTAATTGGTATTTACTACAACATTTTACTTTTGGGTATGGTAATTCGGGCAAACAAAAAAATTATATTTCGTCCAGTGTACCTAAGATTAATTAGTTTTCATTTGTATATATATTATAAGAAAAAATAACTTTATTTAATATGATTAAATTAATTTTATTAAAGAGTATAAATGATTGGATCATTTATGAGAAATAATCCACGAAGTGAATTTCTCAAAATTTAATTAATTGAATTAATGAAATTCTGAGTTTTAACCTTATTAAATAATTGGATTAATTTATTGGGTTTGATTTGATTTATAAACTGGATTTATAAATTGAAAGAGAATGGGCTTGGATATTTTTAATTGGATTAAAAATACATGGAGGTTTTACATGTGGGCTTAATATTAAATTGGATTCAATTGGAAGAGTCAATTGGACTTTGGAGTTGATTTAATTTAATTTAAACAAGCCCAGTCCATTTAAACCTAGTTGAGGGCATGTTGATTTACGAAACTTAAAAAATATATTTTTAAGGTTCTAATTTTTTAATTATAAATATTACTAATTTATTTTTTCTATGAGAGTAACAAATAGTGGAATTTTCTAAAAAAAAAAAAAAAAAACGAGTTGTTTGAGGAACATTGCAATTTTTATTCTGTATCTTAGTGGGTGGTTTTTCTCATCATTTGAAGCCACATAATTAATTCTGAAGCGATCATTTATTTTTATTTCATTAAAATAAAAAAACTTTTTCCATAATTTCGATATATAGATGCATATGATAATATTCATTTTTTTTTCTTTTGTAGCCTCACTACATTAACACGAGTAATGAATTCTTCCCCTTCACCAAATTCTTGCATATGATACTAATTAATTTTATGTCTTCATGTGACCGTACACGTCAAAAGAATCTGCCAATTTTGAAAATTCGAGCGAAAATTAATAAATTGATAAACTATATTGTCCAATTTAAAGACCAATACTACTAAACCCTAATATATACAAGACAAAAATTACAGTTGATTAACCATTACTAATTCATGACTTTCTTGTAGATTGAGAAGCTTTTTAACTTTCAAAGTACGTAGGTTTCGTTCCGTTCAAATGAGAGGAAATGGAAAATGAAAGGGGAGAAAAAATATAATAGTTTTCTTTCAAATTATTTGATATGATTGGAAGGGAATGAATTTCAAATACTTCCCCTTGTTTGGTACAAGAAAAACAAATTGAGAAGAAAATATTAATTTTTATAATTTACGATTTAACCCTTTCTCTTGATTTTGTATTAGAAAATAAACAAATTAATATTATACTAATATAATTTTAGTATATCAAAGATTTGAAAATCTTATTGATAAAAATATTTATCAAACAAGATAAATAACATTTCTTATGAATAAAAATATTTATCAAAATAAATATTGTTCATTTATTCTAAACTACTCAATTTACATAGAATAAAAATTACTACTACGTCCTCAAATAAAGAATTCAAATTAAAATATTAATGCCTCTGTTGGTACCAAAAACAGGTTTGTATATTATCTCCAGATGCATTGGAGAGGGCAATCCAAGAAGACACGTATTTCCACAGGATTCTTCAGAAAGTAAAGGACTACACCCACAAATAACGAAGAAAGAACGCCAATGTTTTGTAGTTCAACCAGAAGTTCTTCCTCAGAATATATTTCTGGACGAGATTTATCTATACTACTATATTAAGGGAGAGCACCTTTTTTGTGTCTCTCCCAAATTTGGTCTGCCAATTATTGTTTAATATTAATTAATTTAATATTTTATTATTATTTTTCTCTTTTATCAACTCCTTATTTTTCTCACTTCTCAACTTCCCATTTTTTCTCTTATCGACTTCCACATCCCTTTTTCTTCTCTCATTTTCTTTCATAAATTTCATATTTTTTATATTTTTAAAATTTTAGAGTCTAATTTATTTATTTTTTTAAAAAAATAAATATTTTATAATAAATTAAATTAATTGTGCACATTCGAGTGCGCCACATTTACTAGTTGAGTGTTACTTTTCTTTCAGCGATCAATAAACCTTCTTTAGCTATAGCATTACCTTCTTTTAACAATTCAATGCATCAGCCACACCAGTTATTCCTAAGTTGATAACCTCAATTTGTTTTTCTGCTAGTGCATTTTTCTAACTTGAAAATCAGATGATTCAACTTTTCACTTCAAAACTGTCGCTTTTGCAGAAACATATATCACAATTTTTTTGACTTGAGGCATTAGTAGGAGAGTTTGGCTCAACAAAATATCCGAAGATTGAACTTCATGAATAGAACTATTTGTAAGATCAATATTTTCTTCTTCTCGCCATTGACGTGATTTTTTCGTAGCGCTAACTGTACCTTTACCTGTTGCTCTATTATTGGCAAAGAGTCTCTCTAATTTGTCATAGTTCTGAATTCGAGTATATCTCCATTTGTTGCATTTCAATTAGCCTAAAATGATTACAAAGAACAAAAAAGATCTATTAGATGTATGTTGAATTATTTTCTTCTAAACTTTTTCCAAATAAATTATATATAAATTGAAAAAAAAATTAAAGAGTTAAAAGATTATCTCTGTAATTTCTTTCCAAACCTTTGCGATATATTGTCACCACTTCTTGTGCAATTTCAAAAATATAATTAAAAGATTGCATTTAGGAAAAAGAAAAGAATTGCAGAGAAATAAATATATATATATATATGGGAAATAGAGTAAATAAAAATAAAATATGTATTTTTTTGTCTTTTTGGTCTTATATTTCTATTTTTCTGCCCAATTTCATACAAAAATGAAATTGGACTCCGGAGGGATTTCATATACATTCAGTTTACTTTCCCTCCATCTCTTTCTCCAAACCAAACACTAAACTTTTTCATATACATGCCATTTTTACTTCCACTTCTCCTATATTTTCACTTTTCACCCCAACCAAACATATCCTTAATTTTATGTTTTCACATGACCTGCACATGAAAAGAATCTGCCGAGTTTTGGAAACTCGAGTGACAATTAGGAAATTGATAGACGATATTGTCAAAACTAAGAGACCAAAACCACTAAATCCTGGAGTGGGGCTAAAAGTTCTCCCTCCGTGAGGGTGTAAGTTCTCTCTGCATGGGAGTTAGGGTTTTTCGTAAGTTGGCTTCATCACCGACAGATACCTTGTGTGAGATTCATGCCATCTTCCGACGGTTCAGGCTCTACTAACGGCCGGCTTTACATGTGCTTTTGGTGTTTGTTGTCTCTTTCAGATTTGGGGGAGTTTGTGGGGCGGCGGTGCTCGTTCTTGGGGTTCGGCTTATGGTTTGACCTACTCAGATCTCGTTTATTATACTCAATTCTGATGAGGGGTTTCTTCTACGATTCAACCATATTATTGATAGGAATAGGGCATTGGTGGGTTGTCCGTGGAGTTTTGGGAAGAGCTTGTTGATCTTAAATGTTGTCTTGGATGATGTGAACCCCATGCACATGGACCTTGACTGGTGTGACTTTTATGTCCACGTGCATGATCTTCCCTTGAACAAGATTACCCTAGGGGTTGCAATGCATATTGGGAATCGGTTAGGGATTTTCAGGGACTTGGAGACAAACCATCAAGGATATGCATGGGGGCTTCTCTACACATTAGGGTGGCTCTCAACGTGAATCTCCCTCTTACACATTAGGAGGATAGAAACATGGCTTTCTTCCAAGCTCAGGCCGACAAACGGCGAAAGGGGAAAACTATCAAGGCCTTCGAACCAAGGGTGGGATTCTGGCTACAGATCGCAAGGTAATTCAAGATACGATCATTGATTATTTTCAACACATATGTAGCTCCAGAGGGCCGGATTGAGTATAATAGAGGAGGTCCTAGCGATGGTCGAGCTACGGGTGACAATGGAGATGAACGAAGCGTTGTTGTGCCCCTTTTCCCTTGATGAAATCAAGAGGGCGCTAGATCAAATGCACCCATTTTAACTCACTGGGTCCGGATGGTATGTCTCCTATCTTCTTCCAACAATTTTGGCACATCATTAGTTCGGATATTACGAATTGCATTTTGGAACTTTTGAATAACCATGTTGCTCCATCACACTTCAATTCTACACACATTGTCCTCCTTCCGAAGTGCGCTAAACCGGGGTCAATAAACCATTTTAGACTCATTCCCTTTGTAATGACGTCTATAAGCTTGCTTCTAAAATCTTAGCTAACTGTCTTAAGCCTTTCTTGGATAATCTCATTTCTGAAACCCAATCTGCGTTCATTCTCGGTCGCTTAATTACTGATTACGTACTTGTAGCCTATGAGCTAAATCATTTCCTTGCTCATAAACGATGGGGAAGGTGGGTCAAGCAACACTGAGACTAGATATCATTAAGGCTTATGGCAGAGTGGAATAGATTTTCCTTGAGAGAGTTATACTTAGACTAGGATTTTACGCTAGAGTAGTGAAGTTATTGCTCTACATTTCCACCATTCGTATACTGTATTGTTTGAAGGAGAACATATTGAACTAATTCTATTGGCGAGAGACCTCGTCAAGGAAATCCTTTATCATGACAAAAATTATTTTTCACAATCTAAATATACGTTTAAGTTTTGACCACCGCTACATTGCCTAGACAATGTCACACAAGTGTAGTATAAACTCTTTCATCACATTTTATTTATTATTGTCTATACATTTTATAATGTGCCCAAAAAAAAAAAAAATTGAAACTACTTTTTAGTTGGTACACATTACCATTTTCATTATACCCCAATTCTCACCAAAATCCCCACCCCTCACCACTGATTATACTTGTATCAAATCATTTTTCGATCAACACATAATAGTTTACATAGCTGCAAACTTACATAGACGAGGCGACCAAGTTTAGAACAATGAGTACCTCGGCCAGCTGGATGTTTGCAAGATTTGAGACAAAATCCATCCCAAACATACTCTAACAAAATGTGCTTTAGGCAGTGTAAACGTGGCCTCACAAGATGCACATTTTGACTGAATGCACCATACACACATTTAAAATGAAAACAAAAAAAAACTAAATCGTAGTATTTATTACAGCAAACAAGAAATAAGAATCTTGTAAGAAGGGGCGACAGTTACTGGCATCCCTATCTATTGCCACACAGATTTGATCTCCTCCGACTTGCTTCTAAGGCACACATGAATCACATATCAATGGTGATAAAGAGATCAATGGGTTACCGATATTTTTCCTTTTATTTAATTTAGTCTTAAAATACGTTTGTTATAATTCATTCAAAATATTTTTACACATACAACGTGTAATGGTACTTGTAACAATAATTTATTTTCCTTCTGTGAACGAAACCTGTCCCTACAACCATTCATACAAAATCCAACCAAATTACAAGACAAGAAAACAAGAAAATAAACTCTGACGTACGTAGTCAAAAGTTTTTAATTTTACACAAATTAAGGGAAAATGTTAAAAAAGAAGAAGAATAATTCTCTTCTACGAATACAATCAATTAAAAAGAAAAAAAAAAAAGAAAATGATAATTGGGAAGGAAATATGTCAATTAATAGGAACACTTTTGTCCCCACTTTTCTTTTCTCTTTCTCTTTTTGGTGCTTCTATATATACATACATATATATATATATTTTTTTTTCCTAAGTATTTGTATTAGTCCTTCGACAGACTTGAATCGGAAGTCCTCCTTTCGGCACAGGAAATGGGCCATATTGTATTGCGTCTCCCTCCCCCATCACTTTCCATCTGATATATCCATCATCAATTTCAATAATTAATTACTCCTCCGAATATATATATATATATAAAGAAAATTAATGACTGAAATTAATCATGTGCTTATTTAATTTTGCACACAATTTCAAGTAATATCAATTTTCTAATGAATGAGGCATATAACTACAGCTCTAAACAAGTATATATATATATACATATCACAGCATGATTGAAATAATTAATATATGATTTGATTAGTTCATTTATTAATAAGAGTTAATTGAATAAAAATATGATAATAGGAATTAGGTTTATTCGTAAAGCTAACTTTTCATAAATTAAGACATACTTTTTAAAAACAAAACGAATATTAAATTTTTTTTTAAGGAAAATTACGAAAAAAGGCAATACCATCCCCTAAACCTTAAAAGACAAGGGCCAACGAAATTCCAGATGCAGAAGGCAGCAAACTTCATTTTTAAAAGTTCAAGAGTAACGTTGTCCTTATTTTTTATTCAAGAGATTAATTTTAGGGTTAATTGTACTAACCTCCCCTGCTATTTTGGGATTATACAAATTTTTCTCTCTTACTATGAAAATTATAAATTGTCCCCTCTAACTAACAGGTGTTAGTCAAATTTAATAATAAGTACTTAAATGATCATTTTGCCCTCATTTATAAAACTAAAAATAATTCAATAAAAATATTTTTTTTAATTTTCTTTATTTGAAATGAAAAGAAGAAAAAAAGTTTTTCTTCAAATAATTTAAAAATATACGTATGTCTTCATTTTTCTGGGAATTGTAACGTATAAAACTTTAAGAATTAAAATACACTAAAATTGACTTGTTTAAATTTTAAAAGCAACATAGTAAAATTGCCTAAAATAATAAAATTTGCCTCAATATTTTTTACATTTGAATAATATGAACTCTATTTATTACTTGCTATAAAATAATATAATTTTAACAAAATTTGCAAGCTTTGATGATTGTTAGGAGTAGAAATTAATGTCACAACCTACACATACACAATATTTGATTAAAAAAATGTTATAAAACAATTTACTAAAAGTTATGAGTATACACCCTTATTAACTTTAAAAATAACAAATTATCCCTTAAGAGTATTTAAGTCATAGAAAATAGAGTTATTCAGGTCGAGGGTATTATAAGAAGTTTAGACCAATTTTTTTTTTATGACATCAAAGAAATCCATTAAGTTGACTAACGGAAGGGGTAATTTGTAAGGTGAGTATATTTGAAAAGGAAATTTATGTAATTTTCATACTAAGAGGGGGAGAATTTGTATATTCTCATAGTAGTAGAGGAGGTCAGTGTAATTAACCCTTAATTTTATGTTTGTTAGTATTTCAAATGAAAGTAAAATAGAACTAACACTAAATTAATATATATATATATATATATATTACAAAGAATGAGCAGGAAGACATTTTTTTTTTCTTTTTTTTTTCAAGAACACCACATGTGCCTAGACAGGGGATTTGGCGTGGACCCCTACCTATTTATTGATAAATAAAAATTCTCTATACAATCTATAAGCTGTAAACGAGGAGTACTTGCTCCCTTTACAAAATTACCAACACCACATTTTCACAACAAAATTTACCAAAAAGATCAACCAATAATTGTGGATTTCAATTTCCTTTTTATTTAAGCAAATTGTGGGTTCAGTGTCATCCCCTGGTAGCCTCAGAAATATGAGTTCAAAGTCATGCCATTAATGGTTGAAAAGAAGAACAGAGGCTGGAATTTGGAGGTGAGGTGAGGTGAGGCATGCATGCCCCCCACCTGTGTACATAACAAGATAGCAGCTCTTGTTGACTATTGTGATTTGTGAGTGATCATAAAAATTTTCCTACCCTTCAATTCCAATTTCCAAATTGAATAATCTCAATCAAAATTGAAAATTTCAACACCTGTTTTGTCCTCTGGAGGACCACTTTCTACCTCCCAACCAAACTCTGATATAAATGGTCCTAACCTATCTACACTCCCTCCTAGTAAGATTTGATTCCCATACTGCCTCATTCAAAAACCATGCACGTGTATATTTATCGTAAATCTTTTTTGTAATATATATATATATATATATATATATTATTGAATGATCATCTCATCTAACAATTTAAATTATTTAGTATTAATATTTTAACATACTTCCATAAACGTGCAAATCCACATGAAACTTTTTTTTATAGAAGTGCGATTTGTATCATGTTAAATGAACACATTCAATAATACTAGATGAGTTGGGATCAATTCAAAAGCGTAAAGCGTAAAATGACAAGAAAAGCAAAAAATATCGAGAATGTGTGCACCTGTAAGTGGTAGTGAGATGGTGAAGGAAGATAAGCATTTCGAGCTTAGCCAGATCAGACCCAGGACACGAATGCACCCCATTACCGAACGGCATGTAAGTGTTAGGTCTGGGAGGCACCTGCACCGATTGTATGTGTGAATAAAATTTATACATCCTTATTTACACGCATACACATGTAAACATGCACCAAACTCTACATGTGGTTGGTTGGGTGAAATTTCTTGAATTTTTACTGGTTGGGAGACAACGAGCTTATTTTTTAAAAGAATATATACATTTTAAGAGAATTTTGGGAATGTTTTTACAAATGGTAGAATGGTATTGGTGGGGTGTAGAGGGATACCCACAAAAGGTAGCTAACCTACAAGAGGAGGTCACGTGGGGTGATAAGTTTGAAGATTTTTGTCATGGGAGGCCCAAAGATGAAGGAAGACCGAATAATAATGATGGAAAGAGATAATAATTGAAACATTGACAACCTTATATTTTTCAAACAAAGAGGATATATATATGGAGGAACTGTCCCGCTCTAGGAATCTTTGCTCATAGTGACAAGAGTTCAATTTCACTACATTTTCCTACTCGTGACCACTTCTTTTGTTCCTGTCCTAATTTTTGTTCCAAATCAAATAAAGAGAGTGTGATCAATTAAGAGCATAATGTTTTAATAGTACCTCAAATCTTGAAGGGTCGAATTTCTCTGGTTGGGGGAAGAAATCAGAAGAGTGATGAATGCTTCTGAAGAGAGGAAGAACCTTCCAACCTTTGGGGATGACATAACCTTGGAACTCGACGTCTTCCACTGCTTCTCTAAACGTAAATGACAGAATGCTGGCACTTCGTAATGTCTCTTGTATCACCTGATGATATCATAATACATAAAATTATAAAAAAGATAAATAATCACATTGATGTCCTTTAAGTTAGAGATAATTACACAAAAATATGTTGCCCTTTGTAAAATTACAAATATATCAACGGGATGTTTGTCTAAATTGCAGTGTACTTATAATTTTAGTTAAAATATATGATATTTGTGTAATTAGAGCTAAGCTACCAACATTATTGCACTTCAACTTTCCAGCATTATTACTACATTATATTTTAATATATATATATATATATATATATATAAACGGTGTTGTCAATTCTTGTGTTAATGAGAGGAGAATAGTTAAGCATGTAAAAAATGAGGAAATTGAGAAAAAAGGGGAAGTTAAAAAGTACCCTGGTGGTCAGCAACATATGTCGGGTATCATCCCACGTAAGCCCCCGTTTGTCTTGTAGTTGTAGTTTGCGTCGAATTCCCTCTTGCTCCCTCTGTCATACATTACTTAACTTTGTCATATGGTAAAAACATCCAAACATAAGATTGGTCTGAAATGATACATCACAACTGTACTTATCCATCCATCTCAACACCCATCATAGGAGTAAAAATAAATAGTTAAATATGAGGCATTAAACACGTATATAATAGGTGGAGAGTGATGGCTTCTTATTAAATTTGATTGAGATGTAAAGAACTTTTAGTCTATAGTATTATAATTAATATGATATGTACAATATTCGAAGTGGGAATAATTAAAATGAATAGGGTATTTTCAAATATATTTCCTCATCTAAAGGACTGACATCAGAATTTTTTAAACGGAGAAAATACAATGACACATGTTCTGTTTTTTGTTTGCTTCGATCAAACCTAATCCAAATAAAAAATATCCGATTACTAATATAAAGTATTACCTCGACAGCTTCCAAGACAGTGGGATTGTCATGCAAGTACTTGAGCACCCAAGTTAGGACGCTTGCCGTGGTATCATGAGCCGCAAAGATTACTCCAATAATGTTATCTGCTACTTGAGAATCACTCAATTGATTCAGCTTCTGCGTCTGAGCTGCCAACAGAATCCCCAGCAACCCTTTTCCGACATCCCCACTTCCTCTTCTCTTCTCTATTAATCTCTTCAATGTCTCATCCAATGCCTTCCTCGCCTGTTTTGTTCATTAACATCGCAAAGCACTTGATTTATACACCACAAATGCAGGATTTAATTGTCAAAGAATATAAACGACAGCATTAAGTATTCACTAATTCAGATACACACCCTACACTTATAAAATCCACATAATTTATAACGAGCATATGTAAAGTGGAATTTAAAATGAAAGACTTGGACTATACATATGGTGTATTTCAAGAGGAAAACAAAAAACCTAGAGAAATTATTTGTTCATAATTGAAGTTCAGACATATATATATATAGCTAAACTCCAGAAATACTTTGTTGTCAGAAAATGAAGGGGTATGTACATGAGTTTACCTTCATTGCTTTGTGGAATGGAGTAGCAGGAAAATCCAGAGGCATCGAATTGTAGCCTTTCTCTAAGTTTTGGTACAAACATCTTATTCCTTCCGTTTCTGCTTCTGAGTTGTCACCAAACGCTGAAATCATAGCCACCTCAAAAGCATACTGAAAACACAAACAAAAATCCATAAATCTCCTCCAACAAAACTCAAACACTCAAGTGCTTATGCATTTAAACTGTTTAAATTAACAGTTGAATAAAAAATTCTCAATTTTTGCTATAGTAAAATATAAAATTCGTTAATATATAGAAGCTGTTGCAAACACTTTCGTTTACTTACCTTTTTCATCTCTTGCAACGTGCATATAAGATTGATATTGTTCTCCCAATCGGGGAGGAAGCTGAGGACTATGTTTTCGATTGCGGGCACGGTTCCTCGAATCGCGGAGGGCGAAAACGAGGCCTGAACCAACTTCTTGAGCTTGAAATGGTAATCACCTTGGTGGAAGAAGAGCGCCTCCGGTCCTATCATTTTCATCTTACTCGGCGGATACGTCGGCTTGAAGAGGTGGGCTTTGCTCACCAGGACTACCTTTGCTGCCTCCGGGCTCGCAATCATCACACAAGGGCACCCCAATATGTGGCTCTTGAATATGTTACCATACCTAACAAAAACCAAACAACGACGCACGTTCAGTTATAACTGGCTGCAGAATTCAGATGTTGGTGCGTAATCTGTAAGTTAAATTACCTTTTCCGTCTGATGGAAAAGAAGGAGTTGGGGTGTTGAGTGTAGAGTTTGAGGGTTTCCCCTATGTAGGGCCAGCCCATGGAGCCGGGGGGGAGGCGGTGTTTGTGTGGTGTGGGCTGACACCATTTCCATTGGAGGAGGACGACAAGTGCAAGCAGGAAAGGAAGTATAAAGATGATGGGCATAATCTGATGAACAAGTAGAGGAAAAAATGAAGTAATTGAAGGTGAGAAGAAGAAGAAAGAGTGCATGTTGGAGGTGGCAGAAGCTAAGTTAAGACAGCGGGTGTATGTATACAGAGAGTGTATCTGCTACTCAGCGGTGAAACTTAACCTTACACACATCACTCTGGGAGCCCCATATATATAGTGGCTAACGGGTGGGGGTGGGGGTGGGTGGATGGAGGGGGGTGGTTTTAGATTGGATTTTCTGACAGCAAATTTATTTTATCTTATACTTCATCCAATATATATATATATTTATATAAAAATAACATCATGTATTTTTATTCAAAAAATTTATATATATATATAATGTTTATTGAATAAAATAGAAGGTGGAATAGACTTTGAAATAGAATATTTTATCAAAAGTTGGGCACAGGAATTATAATATGCGGGTGAATGGGGAGAGAGTCAATTCTTGGTGATTTGGAAGAAAGGATCCAATTAATACGGACCACGTGTATTATTTGTGAAGAATAAAATATGAGAAAATTTATTTTCTTTATTTTTATTATATTATTTATTTTTGGTTGCCCTGTAAAGCTGAATGTCTAGTATTCTCTTCATACCAGAATCCCCCTCTAAATATCTCAAAGTTGACTGCCCAAAATGGAGATATTGTTCTGACTTTTGAGTAACAATATTATATTGAGGTTGTTAATTATTTGGATATGGCTTGGACGGAATGGATTTTTTAGTATAATTTTTGTTGTATGTTTTATTTTGTTCCACATATACAATCATTTGTCTATAAATAAAATTAATAATGTAATTTTTATATATGTAACAATTATATATAAAATAAAATAAGAATATAGAAGAAATTGTAATAGAAAATTCAATCCAAAATAGAGCCAGGACTGGAGAAGAGGTTTTGAATTTGGATAATAAAAAAATTCTTTTGGGGTGAGTATAATCTTTGCATAATAAAAAAGAAACAATAATGTCATTTAAGTAAGCGCCGATATATGTATATTTCAATGAACACTTCTTTTTTCTAATTTTTTCCATATAACAGAAATCATATTTTTCTATTAATTTAATTTTCTATAAGTTCATGGTTGTTTTTATTGAAAGCAATGAATTTTTTATTAATTGAAGTAAATAAATTACAAGCAGTCCTATCGAACATTAATATTGAACAGAGATAATTACAACAATCAAATTAATAATATCAAATAACTAACACATAATTATTACAGTTACAAACAATACCTACTATATAGTAGTAACAACATCATCCCACGTTGAGAGTTCGAACCCACGACCTTTAGAATCATGGGGCCTCAGTTTCGCCAACTAAATCAGACCTCATCGGCTATAAGTTGTTAATGGGCAATCACTTAGAGGAACAGATGAAGGTCTAGGCAATCAAACAATATATACCAAAATATTAAACTAATAAGAAAAAAGAATCTGAAATAGAAGAGAAAGTTTATATATATATTCTCAAGGACTTTTAAAGTAGTATTTCATTTAAAACAAAAGGAATTTCATCTTTATCAAAATACCTCATTGTCGCTTAGGTCACCATGTGTATGATCTCCCATGATGACATCTATGTTAAGGTACTTAAAGTACTATAAAAAATATTTTTATGTTGGGCTGGATTGATGGATTTGTTCTAAAAAATTTAAAATTACAATGATAAATTCATCAAATTTATTTAGATAAACGCATGCCATAAAAGATTTTAAATTTATGAACTCTATTTAATTATCCACATTAAATGAATTGTTTAGAGTCATTTAAAATTCTTACTTCAAATTTTTTTGAAGAAAATATTTGAAATGATCCCATATTAAAATAGCTCAAAATGAGCTATTTGAAATGAATTATCGAAACAAGTAAAGTAATTTAAAATACTTAACTCCAAATACATTAATCCAAATACTCAAAGAATTTACAAATTCTGACCAAAAAATCCTTTTACTTGAGTCATAATAATTATTAGATTAAGCTGTACCAATAAAGTGATGGCAAATGTATCATCCCCAATGACCTAGCTATATACGTTGAATCAACGTGTAATATTAGATAAAGTTTAAATAGTAAAATTTTGGTGTATTTTTGTCAATATTCCCTTGAAACATAATAGTTGAGAGTAATTTAAAAAGATAATTATGGCATCTGAATTCATAATTCATGATTGATTATACAATACTAATGTAACTAAATTTCAAAAGTACCTTTCTTGAATTTTCAGCAAATTAATTACATCCACAATTTACCTTTTTTCCACTATATTAAATAAAATTGACACTGAAACAATAGATGGCAACATTTCATTTGAAAAAATCAGATTATATTATATCACTACAAAAAAATAAAAATAAAAAATCATACCTACATTATAAACAGCTACAACTTAAAAATCATGGTAAATTAATTCTATTTATCACAGCTAAATAAAACAAATGCAAAAACATAATTTTGATCACGGTTAATCAATATTTACTATTATTTTAGTTATGGTCAAAATATTTGCCATGATTTTTAACTATATCTAATATTTTGACCTCACCTGCAAAAATAACGACTAATAACTGTGTAGCAGTCGTGGTTTAATTAGTATTCAATACAAAATTTTTACTTTCGGCTATGATAATTCATACAAACAAAAAAGTATATTTCTTCTAGTGTACATAAGATTAATTAGTTTTCATGTGTATATATATTACAAGGAAAAATAATTTTATTTTTCTCAAAAATCACGTACTTACTTTTACTTTCATTAAAATAACAATAAATTTTTTTCCATAATTTTGATCCATGGTCTTTACAATGAGTAAGAAATTAACTCATAATAAATCAAAAGCTATTATAAGAGTAACATCATTAATATTTTTAGTGTAATTTGATCATTCTCTTCTTCTTTTGTTTGAATTAGGTAGGCCTCACTAAATTGTATCTGACATATTGTTCGGTTGCTTAATTTATTCAAACATTAATATAATCTTGAATACTTCTTCTATCTGAAAAAAAATAAAAAAAAAAATCCTCCCCCTAAACCAAATTCTTGCATATGCTACTAATTATGATATTCGAACTAAATTAAAATTTGTGAGAAAATGATAGAAGAATATTTAGAATTATTACCTATATATTAACTACAATAAACTTACTCATTAGTAGTTAAAGTAATTAATAATTAGCTTTTCGAAAAGTTAGGGAGAGATCATATCGGCCTAAGCTATATGTCCAAGTCCAAAGCTGTTTTGGCCAAAAAAAAATAAAAATAAAAAAATTACAAGCAACCCCATGTAATATTATAAATAAGTAAATTATCCTCTTATAAAAAATAATATAGTAATTTATCTCCTTGTGTTTTTTAATATGAATCAATTTATCTCCCCATATTTTTTAAAATGGAGTAATTTAAAGAACACGGGAGATAATTGTTATTTCTTTTTTTCATAGGGTGTAATTGCTCATTTGCAATATCACAGAGAAGTAAATTTCATTAAACCCGCAAAAAAATTATGTGGATTAAATATTCCAATGTTCATTTTGTATATAAAAAAGTACGGCATTTTTTATCCCGTAAGAAGTTGAAATTTGGCAATTTAATTCACTATTTTATAACTTTCTTCCCTGGCAACTTTCAAAATTCTAAATTTTATGACATACACAAGAAAAAAAAATCCGCTAAGCTATGAAAACTCGAGCAAAAATTAATAAATTGATATATTATATTGTCAAATCCAGAGACCAAAATTACTAAACCCTAATATATATATATAGGACGAAAATTACAATTGATTAATCATTTCTCTTTTTTCTTTTTTCGCTGTCTGGATAACTGCTGACAAAATTTCGTAATTAATTAATAGATGAGATTAAATTGAGTATAGGCAGCTAAATAGTCAACAACAATAATCATAATAATAATAAGTGAAGAGAATGAAGGGCTTACAAGGAATTCATGTGAGTGCTCGCACATGGCTTGGAACAAAGGGCGGCAGCCTCCATCGCCGCCGCAGGCACCAACCACGACCACCGCCACCGGCACACCGCTCGCACACTTGTACGCAGCAGCATGCAAGTAGAGTAGGTATACAAATTCAAATGCAGCACGTCATAATTCCTCCCAATGATGAGCACTTCACACGCGGGCTCTTCTCATTCGTCCACTTATTACCTCCAGCTATAATTATTATTGGAATTAATGCTTCTGGAATTCTTATGCTCATCGCATCCTCAACTTTGATTTATTTGCATTAATTTTTATTTATTGTTTTTTCTTGCATTAGTTGCCAATTGAATCTTCTTGGTATTCTCATAGTTGAGTTTCTGAGTATCCAATATCTCAGTAGACACGCGTATATAATATATATATATATATATGTTTATGTTTTTGGAAATAAATGATATAATCTTATCTTTATGCATGAATATATGCGTCACTTATTCAATGTGGGGAGGGTGTTTTGGTTTAATTTATGTAAGTTTTTTTGAATTTTTTGTGAGATGTTTGAGAGAGTTTATGTAGTGTTTCATATTTTTTTTTAAAAAAAAATTATGAAATCTCAAATAAGATCTTTTAAATTAAGCTTAATTCCATTTTTTATTCTCTAGTTATGCATATTTGGTATTTTGGTCCTTTATATAATCGTTAGGATTACTTGCAAAATATTCATGTATATTTTCAATTTTTGTGAATTTAGGACACATTTGGTCTGAAAATTTTGGCCAAAAATGAATCCACGCAAGATTATTTTGTATGCAATTCTAATAATATAAAGAATTAAAATACCAAACAACTATAATTAGGGACGAAAATGCAATTAAGCCTTTAAATTCTTTAGTTCTGATATAGAAAAAATAAAAATTAACACCCTCATCACTATTCTTTTAGCATTTCATTTTTACCAATGATATAATTGATCTTTTTCTTTTTAAGCAAAGCAAAAAAGTTTATACATGATCTTAAATGCTAATAGTTTAGTGGCTTTTGGTTATTAAGGAGCTTATTATATTACTAAAAATCATGATAAATATCCTGATCATAAACCTTAATAAGTATTGATTAATTATTATCAAAATTCAAAATTGTATATTCATTTTATTTAATAATAATAAATAATATTAATTCATCATAATTTTTATATTATAATAATTTGTAACATCAAAAATAATTGATTTTTACTATAGTCATCGCAACTACGGATTAGTGCTATAAATATGCATGATACTTGACAACTTACTTCCCTATACTCACCATTTCTTAATTCTAGAATCTGCAGCCAAATTCGTCACGTCACCTCAATATGATTCGGTCAAATTCTATATTTGTTTAAAGTCTTGCACGAGATATTATTTATTTTAATATTGTATGAATTTTATTATTTTATTCTAAAAAATATCTTATTATTAATAAGTCCCTCAAATTTTCATCTTACCAGCACGGCATGCTTGTCACCATTACTTAAATAAGCATTATATGGAGAGAGAGAGAGAGAGAGAGAGAGAGAGAGAGAGAGAGAGAGAGAGAGAAATGTGAAGACAGAGATGAAATATTTTCGCAACTCTCAAGAAATTCTCGATAGGCATGATTAAGATTGTAGCAGAGAATATGAACAAGTGATGATACGTGGGAGGTGATACGCCGTCGTCTTTAATTTCCATCAGCATTGGAAATATAAAGAGACATCCACTTTTATGCCTAAGAGGGCTGAACCTACAACCTACGTACTTCAATTATTTCAACCTTGATTGCTTGCCTCTTCGTCCTCATCAAAAATCATACAGCTAGCTAAATATGTGTTCATTGGATTCTGGGGGCACTATACCTATATATTTATTGTTCTTGTTCTTCAAGATTTTCGGACAAAATATCTAATTCGTTGAATTCAAGACATATATATATATATATATGTATAGTTTGTAGTTTGCAGGTAGCAAAAATTAAAGTCTGAATGCATGACAGGTGTCCAAACGACCTTTTCTTTAAATATTAATTGGTCGGATTGGAGACAGAAAGAAAGACAGTAGTAGTATGGAAACAACAACATTGTTTGATCGATCAACAGAACTAACAACTATCGTAATTGACAAATTGAAAGAACCATCTCAATGGGGCGATCCAACGCTGCAACAAAGACTATTTTATTGCCAGCGAACCGAAATATTACACCGCAATTTGTGGCGGATTTGTATATAATTATCAATGAATAAAAGTTGTCATCAATTTTGTAACATGCAACTATCATTTCGTCACAAATTTCGTGGTAAAATTTGACAGGAGTTTGGCGGGAGAAATTGTGGTTGCAAAGTCGTCGTAAATTTGGGACAAAGCTATTTCGTCACTAGTTTAAGATTAGGACAAAAAGTTTCCTTACCAAAATTGGGATGAATTTGCAACTCAATTGTGACGAAACTTTGATCAAATGTATTCATTGTCATATTCGTATCGCAAATTCCTTACGGCATTTGCGACTAAACTGATATGTCTGTCACAAGATTTCGTTGTTGACCGAAAGAATGCGGCAACCTTTGTATTTCTGCACTTCTTACCAAGGTTAAATTCGTTTGCATGATTTAAGATATCCCTCCTGTTCCAAATGTAATTGAGCACAAGTTACGTTCAATTGAGCGTTGGGGATTATTTTTTTTTTTAAAAAAATTATATTATATAATTATTTTATTTTATAATTATATACATACTTATATACAATTTTTTTTTGCCAAGTCAATGCTTAGGTGGCAGATTATTTTTACGAAACATACACAATAAACAAAATTTTTAATTTAAAAAATCCTAAATTTGTCTATCTCAGTAAATTTCGGTCACTTTTTAAAAATTCAGTGACCGAAATCTTGCAATTGCCGAAAAAGAATAATTTTAGGTATTAATTGTCGCCACTCCATCTATTGTCCTAATTTTGCCACTATCCCTTGTACGCGGATAGTAAATGTAATTAAGCCTATTAAAGTTTATCATATGATGGTAAACTTTGTTAATAATCATGTCATATTCATTATCATGTCAAAAAATGATGTTTTACCAACATTCACGAACAAAACCAGTTGTCACATAATTTATAATTATTAATTAATATATGATTTTTTGAACATGTCATAACTTACTATTTTTCCTAATTTTTTTTAAAAAAACTATAAATATTTGTATATTTTTAAATTAAATATTGATATTATTGAATTTAAATAGAACATTTTTAAAATATTAATCAAATATTAGAATTATTAATCTCCAATACGCATATATAATGGAAAAAAGTATCAGACTCAGACGCGATCTAGGTCGCGATTCTATCTTACTTTTTTGTACTTCTCTTTTTCTCTCTATTAAACTTGCATTAGTATTCAAAGAGTTTTCTTCTTAAGCTATTTGGCACAATTTTAAGGAAATTACATTATTTTTATTATTTATCCGTTACCGTTCCCTTTTTATTTTTATTAAAAAAATTCGTGGTCCATGATTATTTACTATAGTTATTTATTAGCCACGATTAAATATTATATTTCTTGTAGTGTTACCTGATAACGAATTATTTATTTACTAATTAACTTGACATTAATTTTAACATTTTTTATAACTAGTGAGTCATTTTCTTGTAGTGTTTGCGACAGAAACTGTGAACATTTCTTTCTACATAACCATACATCTCAAAATCACAATCAACCGAAGGCATCAAAAATTGCGGACAAACATCAAAACTTCATTTATGGAATCAGCTCTTGCATATTGGACCAAACATCTGCTGGTTGGTTAGTTTCTCTGTAGTAATATTTTGAGTTCCACACCGCTAAACCTAGTCAAGATTTTTTCGTGGAAATTATGTTATTTGTGTTTACAATCGTATCTTAAAATATTTTTACATATAAAATATTATTATATAATTTATCACAATTACATATAATAAGAAAATAAACGAGATAAAACTTGAGAAATTAAAAAAGCTGCACCAATGGAGAGTCGCGACACTTGTCGCTATCCTAAAGTCATTATTGCCTCCCTACGTGCAGGTGTTAATCGCTGACCATGACTCCATGATAAAACCCCATTAACTCTCAGCAATGTCTCATCCCATGTGCACGACCATGAGGAGACTAGGAACCAATCCACAGTCATATTGCCAAAACTCAATTATACTTGTGGGAGAGTATAAAGTGTTTCTCATAAACTCATAAACTGTATAAAAGATCTCAGCAATGTCTCATCCCATGTGCACGACCATGAGGAGACTAGGAACCAATCCACAATCATATTGCCAAAACTCAATTATACTTGTGGGAGAGTATAAAGTGTTTCCCATAAAGTCTTGAACTGTATAAAAGATCAATCTCGCAATGTGCCAATGAAGAAGGCTAATAACCCTTTAAATAGTAGCACACAATTTGACCATTATAAGAGAATTAAGTTGCCTCATAAAAACTCATAATATTATAATAAACTCTATTATAAATAGCCCACATAAATATATAAATGTAACGGCCAAATTATTAAATCTTATAAAAATCGCAATTAAATAATTACAATAATGAGGTTATAAACCTCAAATAAATATTAAATTATATTAGCACATTAAGCTCAAATAAAATGTTGGAAATAATTTGAAAATATAAAAAATTTTAAAGCTTATTTCCAACATATTTTCCCACAATCGTGGAGGAGCCGGTTTTTCCCACAGGTAAAAAGGGAAATTTTAGTTCGAACTCAATTCGATCAAATTTGAATCAATTATGTGGAAGTGCAATACATTTGTTGTCTGATTGATGTACTCTTAAAAAAAAAATTACTAATCACATAACAAGTATATCAAACTTGCTCTTTAATTAGCATTGTTTTTTTTTTTCCCCTCAAGAATCATATCGGGAAAGAGAGCAAATAACCTTTTTATTTTGGTGATGTCAATATAAAAGTCAATAATAATAGATCAGAGAGCACAAATTTGAGGCCACCAATGCCAAGGAAGTAGATACTTAATTTTTTTAAAAGCAGCCGTAAATGTCAGATCACTTTTTTTTTAAAAAAATCTATTTTAAGAAATTATTTTTTCTCAAAAAAGAAAATTCAGGGCACATCCACAGAAGTCTTTTTCAAATTTTAAGACAAGAAAGAGTGAATATATGTAAATTATTCATCACTTTATATTGAACATTTTTCAGGATTTTTATTAGAAAATTGTGTTGCATACGTCCTTATTAAATATCTCCATTTTATAAAACAACATTAATATATATATATATACTAGCGTAGATCCCGTGCTATGCACGATTATATATATATATATATATATATTTTAATTAAATAATATTTTTATAAGATATTATGCTATAAAGATCTTTTACGTAAAATAAAATTTTCAGTTTTAATAGGTAAAACATAGTTGTTTTGAATTTTTAATCTATTTTGATTATTATTGACAAAGATATTTTCCTACATATACAATATATTTCTACTTACTAAAATTTGAATTATATGAGGATTACTTTCAAGCAGTTATGACATTCTATAAAATATATATAGATATATGTTTTTTTACATATATTCAGCCCTATAGTTCATCTTCCATCAAAAATTATATTAAAATACATAAATCTAAAATGATCTTTCATATTAAAAAAAATAGAAACTTACTTTTAATGAGTTATAGATATATAACTAAAATGATTAAAAAAAACAGATGGAAGATAAAAAGAAAAAATAATTTAAATAATTTCAAAATCTCAATATCATTTAATCATTTTGAATGAAAAATATAAAGAGTAAATTAATTATCATGAATGAAAAAATAAAATAAGAACAAATAAACATAAATGATTAAATTCAATTAAATCATAAATATGGCAATATTATCGCCGACCCTGAGAATAAAAACACTTTCATCGGCGCAAAGAAATTCTAAAAAATGAAAGATTAAATGTGAAAATAAAAGAATGGGTTTAACATAAATAAATCAACAAATATTTATCATACATTTTTCTACAAGCTTGAATACATTAATAAAAAATGTTAGCAAGAGAACAAAACTTATAATAATAAAAGATAATATAGGCAATTATAACTAATAAGTTTTAACAACAAAATAACAAATGGGTCGTATTAATATGCTATAGCCTTCAAGCAATTTGGAAACCATACTACTCCCTATTAAATTTTTAGAATTTTTGGAAGCAATATATATAACACTGTGAAGTATAAACGGCGGATAGTATATCTCATAGTGACTTTTGAAGGATAAAATATAAAATTTTATCTCCATAAAACTCAATTAATTAATTATTCTATGGTTCATGTTTTGCATGAAGTGAATTAAAAAGTTTAAATGTAATAACTTACTAATATATAGATTAATTATATTTTTTTTTTATAAAAAAAAAAAGTGAATCAAAACATAAGATTTTCTCTCATTTATTAAAAGAATGAGCTAAATTCAAGTTAAAAATTAAGAAATTACTACAATCCCCTTACAATATATTGTTATATTTCAAAAACTTATTAAATTATTCTTAAATTCAAACAATTCATTCATCAAATTTTAATTTTTCAACTATTAATTCTTGCCTTATTTTAGGACAATAACAAACCCATTGGTATTTTTTATTTATAAATTCTTTTATTTATTATTACTTAATTAAAAAATAAGTTTTTCTTTTCACCATATTTATATTTATGTTGCAAAACTTTACAAACTTAGTGAACTTTGAGGTTTTTATTTATTTACTTTTTTTTGCTCGACAAATTACAAAAGTAAAAAGTGTTTATAATGATATAATTTTTTTCCAAAAATTCAAAGATTTATTTTTCTCAAAAAAAATTGCAAGTTAGTTGAATTTGATGATCTCTCATTTATAAAATTAAAATATCAAAAAATGATATTTATTTGAATATTTCGAGATATACAAATAAATATGTCAAAAATGTAATATATTAGTAGTGATAATTTTAATTGTTTAGTAGAATGAATTAAAAAGATTTCATATTTCAAAGTTCAAAAAGAAACTTTATAATAGTTTTACTACGAATAAATAAAAAATGGTTAAAAATTTAATTCTAAAATTTTATTGAATTAACCTCTATATTTGTTATTAATTTAACTCATCTTTACAATTTTTTTGATTAAACTAAAATATATAAAAAAAGAAAACAAAATTCAAACAACCATGCGGACTTTTGTGAAAAGAGTTTAAATTACACACACATGAAAATACATATATTTACGTATAAATGTAAAGATTTACAAACCATAAAATCATAGATTTAGTGTAATCATATTTACATAGTTCGAAAAACTAATGTGATCATTCTTTCCATCTTATATAACATCATAATTAGTAAATAATAAAATAAAATCTGAAAAGGAACAACAAAATTAAACTTAGAAATAAAACTTAATGGATGAAACTATAATATATATAATAGTGTATAAAAATATATAAAAAAGTAAATTTTAAATAGAAATAAAACCTAAATGTCAGATGAATTAAGCAGAATCATAAAAAAATAAATATGTATCTATTAACACTAAAGAAATATGTTCCTTCTTGTCAAAAAATGAAGTTTGAAAAAGAACAACAAAATTAAACTGTAAATTAAAAATTGAAAAGATGATAATGTATATATATATATATCTATACATATATAATTGGTGCATAAAAATAAAAAAAGGGTAAATACTTAAACAGAAATAAAAACTAAATGACAGCTTAAGTAGAATCATACAAATAAATATTAAATGAAATATGTATCAATTAACGCTAAATAAATGTGTTCGTTCTTGTAGAGAAACAAAAACTAAAAAAGAATGAAATATGAGAAAGAACAACAAAAGTAAACTATGCAACAACTTAATGGATGAAACATAATATATGGAGCAAAAACTGGTGTATAAAAGAAACAAAAGAGTAAATATTTAAACAGATATAAAAACTAAATGACTTAAGTAGAATAATTCAAATAAATGTTAAAACAAAACATTATCATTAACACAAAATAAATCTATTCCTTCTTATAGAAAACAAAATCAAGCAATCATCATAGAAATCTGAAATTTTAACACCATAAGAGGAACAAATATTAAAATTATTATTTAATAAAAAAACACAAGAAAATAGTAGCAATTATTATTTCAATATGTACCTATAAATACTAAATATATTTGTTCCTTTTTATAAAGAAAATGGAATTTGAAAAAGAACAACAAATTAAACTGCAGAATAAAAATTTAAAAGATGATATATATATATATAATTTGGCGCATAAAATAAACAAAGGATAGATATTTCAAAAGAAATAAAGATCAAATGGCAGATTAAGCGAAATCATATAAATAAATGTTAAACGAAATATAATACCCATTAATGCTAAATAATCTGTTCATTCTTATAGAAAAACAACAACTAAAAAAATAAATATGAGAAAGAACAACTAAAGTGAACTATAAAAAAAAAATAATGGATGAAACCATAATATATAGAAATAAAAAATTGGTGTATAAAAGATAGGAAAGAGTAAATATTGAAACAAAAATAAAAAATAAATGATAAATTAAGTAGAATAACACAAATAATTATGAAAAAGAAAATTATCATTAATACCAAATAAGTCTATTCATTCTTGTAGAAAAATAAATCAAGCAACCACCATGTATAGAAATCTGAAAATTAACACCATAAGAGGAATAAATATTAAATTATTATTTAATAAAGAAAACATAAGAAAATGGTATAGATTATTGTTTCAATATTTTAAGTATCATGAAAAGTAAGATATAAAAAATAAAGCGACATCATGATAAAGAGTAAAACATCAGTTTAGCCACATGAGATTAGTGTAAACGATAAATAAGTATATGAGTAAGGGATGAAAATTAACATAACTAAAAGATCATGGAGAAAAACATATAAATTAATATCATTGAAAAGTGTAAGATGTCAATGCAGGCATAGAAAAAACAATGAAAATAATTAAGTATATGGATTGTTAAATTTTAAAATCATTTATGGAGAATAGAAAATTGGTAGAATTAAGTCTATCTAATAAATGGGAGATGCAGAGTATTTAAATACAAATGTGATGGAGACCATGATCATTAGACAATGATTTAAGATAATTACAAATTAAAATAGTATCATAATTTTGGAGGTATGATTTGGATAAATATAAAATAATATTTAATATATTAAAAGATAATGCTTCCAACCAATTATATATTTTCTTGATAACTAAAAATTCAATTATAATCTTGGAAAAAAGATTTTGGATAAATACAAAATAAATATTTAATATGTTAAAATAGATTATGTTTCTAACTAATCCATTTTTTTCTTGACAATTATTTTTTTATAATCTTGGAGATAAGATTTTGGATAAATACAAAATAAATAATTAATACATTAAAAATAAATAATATTTCTAACCAATGAGATTTTTTTCTTGATAAAAAAAAATTCAAAAACACCAGAAAAAAGTATTTGGTCACAATTGAACCAATTTGATCAACTTTGTTTTGCTATATATATATATATATATATATATATATATATAAGATATGATCAGCATAAATCTGAAAAAAAAAATATATATATTTTAGTGTACATGACCAACAAAACGTCATTTGTATGTGAGAAAATTCACTTCAACTCTCATTGTCATGCCCTTCATACTACGTAACCTGAAATGGGAACCAAAAATAGGGACACAAAGAAACCCTTTCATAGTATTTGATTTTGTTTTTAGTTTGTTTTGTTTTGATTTGTGGAGATAGAGAGAGAAAAATATAGATAAATAAGTGTGTGTTAGAGATATTGTGTATGTTTGGATTTATTTTTGGAATTAATTTTAAATAGTGTAAAAATATATTGTATGTATTATGTTAAATATTGATAGACAAAAAACATTGTTCATTGTCAAATCATGTCTCTTTTATATATTTTTATATATGTATATAGTAATATTTGTTTTTTTATATGTATTGTGTTGTTTATTGTGAGACAAAAAATACTATTCATTATCAAATCATGTTTCTTTTATATATTTTTATAAATGTATATATAATAATAATTATTTATTTATAGGTGAATGTATGTATATATAGAAGAACGTGTCAAAACACCCAATAAAGGTGTTTTGAGTAATATTATGTTTGATTTTGTTTTCTCAGTATCTCAAAAACATGTGGGAAATGAAACTAAACAAAGGATTTACATTTGACAAAAAAAATGAGCAGTAAATGACGGTGATCTCTTATGAACACGTGAAATTACAAAAAATATTTTCGCACCCCTTCTGAGAAGTTTTTGTTTACAACTATATCCTTTTGTTAGAATTTTAAACGGAAAATGTTAATGCCAATAAAAAAAATTTACATAAATTTTCAATTTATCCCTAATTCAACATTTGATATAATTTATCGGGTCTAAATTATCAGAACAGAATTTCAAAAATGATTTTAATTATATGAACCCAAGACCGTCATGAATAATATTTATAAATATATCTAATTTGTTTAAAATGTTTATCGTTTATTTGATACATATATTTATAAAATAAATCATATTTTTAATATAATAGTAACTTACTAAGTATTTATTAACAATAATCTTAAAATTTTTAACAGAAATATACCTGTCCGGTCCAGATTGGCTGAGGGTTGAGGCTGGGCAGGGCTAGTTTTGGGTCAAGCAAGAGGTGATGCGGAACAGGGCGGGTCTAGGTCTAACTAAATTTAAATGTGGCGGGTTTCAAGTCCGACTAAACCTGATCTATGCTATTCCTACCGGATTTATGAAGTTTAGACCAATGTCTTTACTCAAGCAAAGAGTTATCTCAGCTAAACCCACTGGTTAACATTCCTAAGCTGAACACCAGAAGAGAAGTAGCCATGTAAGGGTCGGCTACCATTCTGCGTAAATCGTTACCTCACTTGTTATTTCAACAGCACCGGAAACCCAAATCATACCGCTGTTCAGGACAGGTATTGAAGCTTAAAGCTTATTGCATGTATCTTTGTTTGCAGAAGAACATGTACATTCAGCTGCATGCAGGATTCAAACTGCTCAAGTAGTCTGCCATAACGACTTTTGACAGCATGCGACATGCATTTTCCCAAAAACAGTGAAGTTATACTAGTGAAAGTACTAGATGCACAGTTTAGAAGTGGCAACTAGCAGTAATGGTAATCCCAGAGGAAGATATCAACCTTAACCTATGTGAAAGCCAAGAACTTGAGCCTTTATGATTTAAATTAACAGATTGCCAGTGTTCGAAGAAGTAAACAGATAACCATACATCAAACCACATGCATTTAACTCTGCTGAGATGAGTTAGGCTGAATGCTTGATAACCATACATCAAGCTGTATGGGCATGAGAAGAAGGAGGTTGGTGAGTAAGGCGAGTGCATTTGCAAAAATGTAATAGTCATCCTTACCTGTTCTACGAGTAAACTTTATACAGAGGAGGATTGTATAAAAGGGCCAAAAACTCAGCGGTTATCCTTACCATCTGTACTAATTCATAAATATAAAAACATAAAATCACAATCACATACATGGAGAAACATTATTATCACAATTCCCAGCATTTTTCTTTTATGTACAATAAAGCTAGAACCAAAGAAAACATAGTATTAACCAGTTCCATACTGGCAAGAGTAAAAAATTCTCTCGGCACTTTAACTGGATAGCCAAACAAGAAATTGTGAAAACAGTAGAAACAACAGATTCTTTCATAATTGACAATGTTGTCGCATTGTCTTGATAAAGAGGAAAAGCACACCCAATATCAACTGTTAAGTGCTACTTGATCTTTCTATTTGAAGTCAATACATGCAATGAAGTAAACATGAATGCATACATGATGATTATCTGCATATCCATGAAACTAAATTTGACAAACTGCACCTCAAGCCATCAATGGTTCAAGAATCATGGAAGGAGTTCAAGAAACAGGAGGTAACACTGGATCAAAGAAAACAGAGAAGTATGTTCTGTGGAGTTTCAATTTACCAAAACAAATAAATTTACAATAAACTTGATTTACTTTTCACATCAAATCACCTTTAAGGGGAATTGAACTTTTCATATTTATGCATTTGTCAAGTAAAAAGTAGAAGCTGTTGATATTTTATGCTGCGATGAAACAAGGCAATTTTTTTGCTATACTAGTGATTGGTGGATTAGAAGACCTACGTGATGTCTTGTGCATTTAGAATGACACAGACATGATAAATGGACAACCACAGTTCAGTTGATGTTTAATTTAACAAAATAAAGAGTAAAAAGGCCGAGAAATTTGCATTAATTCAAATCATGGTATCCTATATTCAAAATGAATCAGAAAACCTAGCCGTCAAGAACCCAATAAGGCATCCTATGCAATTTGTATATGCAAGCATATGTTGTGTGTATGAGCAAGCATCAAAAGAACAGCAAAGCAGAGAGTGCGCTAGGACATCCGTATGCCTTGTATAATAACTTCTGCTTGTGCATCTTTGCATGTGTGTTCTGAGTGCGATTTCATAATTGCGGTATAATACCATTTGTAATTGATTCGTCACAAGTTTTGCAAGGGTAGGAGATGAAGTATGAAGTGATTATGGTGGGCTGAAGTTAAAGCTATAAATTAGAAAATATTCACTGAGAGGACATACAAAAATTGTTGTATAATAGTTCACCATATCAATTACAAAAAAATCTTGCACGTTCTTCTGATAATAACAAAAGTGTAAAATCAGCTCATAGCTAGATATTAAACATTATCTGGTTTAACAAGTTCACGATATCTCTGTAGCTTAACAATAGTCTGGCACTTTAAACTTATTTCAGAGGTACTCCAACTATAGATGTATATACTTCAACAACGTAAATTTTAATATTAGCACAATGTGATAAAACCATAACTTATTCAAGATCAACAAATACTTTCTACCTAAACTTCAGAAACCTGTCAGCACCATAGCACATTACAAGATGGCATCCAAAAACCAAAGACAGTGCCCTTATTTAACATTATATATGCTTGTAGCAGAATTACTCAGTTTCTTGTCATCTTTGTGCAATCTTAACTATTCAGTTTCAACTTATACACCAAATAAATGCCAGGGAAAAGCAAATAACTCTGAGTGGAGCCCAATAATTGAGGAGCAACCTTCATGTTAGAATGACACATCGGAAGAAAATTATTTGAACTAAAGCATTATGGATCATACTAAATTCATAAAACTAAGCTCAAGTGCTTAAAGATGCCTAAAACACTATGGCTTGCAGATGAATATCCATTTCCATTGATATAATACATGGAATTCCAATTTAACCAGTAACCAAAAACGGTTTGAACCTTAATCTCTCGTTTCATTCCCGCAGATTCATCAACTGCACATCTGACAACATTTTTGACTAATAAACAAAAGGAATTAACTTGTAACGAACCTTATTCGTATACTCGCTATATCTCTCCCCAAAGGTCTCTAGCATCAAGGCCTCCTCCAACTTTGCCTTTTGCGCATAATAGATCAAGCAGACCACAGTAATAAACAGCGAGCTCATTGGTGCTCTTAGTGCAGTAAAGTAAGTGACAAACAGGAGTATTGTAGATGCATAAATCGGATGGCGGACGAACCTGTAAGGTCCAAACTGAACAACAGCGGTAGGCACAACGACCTTCTCCGAATACTTGGCCAAGTACAATGTGGAGTGATACTGCATGAACACTGCCAACATAATCAAAATCCAAATTCCCACATTGTTCCACCCACCAGGTATGAGGTGCAGTTCCGTCCCTTCAAGTGCAGCCAGCCAATGCCCAACCATCACTCCAACAGAAAACAAAACCTTGTGCCAATTAGGCAAGCTAATATCCCACTTACTGTCATGCTCCCTTGGGTAATAATCACCATACAACCGCTTTCGGACACTAACATTTAGAAAAAAGAAATAATGGTACACAAAAAAGAATACAAAGGGCCATCCTTCAAGAAAGCCATTAAAATGAGCAGGTGGAACTAGTGTTAACCAAGTGAAAGCTGATGTAACAATTGCAAGTTGTTCAAATAACTTGGCTTCTCCCTTTAGGTATTTGTTTAGGCAGTAAACACCATAAATTGCAAGGGCAATAACCGCCATCCATGGCCAGAATAACCACGTCCAGCTAAAATACATCCAGAAAAATGGGTTAAACAGCAGATTCACAGTCCATTTGGATGCGGCAATTGCAACAGAGAATGCCAAACACCACTTGCAAATGTCCACAGGGGTAAACTGCAAAAGGGTTGATCTCAGGGACTCAAAGGAGAAACCTTTGATACTCTTCAACAATGGGTTCGTTTCATCTGAGTCTGCTAGGGACGTAGAACTTGAACTCGAGCATTTCAGCGACCGAAGAGGGCGAGTAATCCTAGAATTTGGAGTTGATAATGATGGAAAAACAGAGCGGGAGAGAAATGAATGATCCCTATTGGCGACTACTGACAAAGACAAGTTCCAAGAGCTTCTGGTATCCCTTAAACTGTTCTGGAACAGCGAGTTTCTCGCAGACAATGTTTTGCATTGAGCCCGTTTGTTAAAAGGTCGCACTGAGATAAAATAGCTACTTGGAGAGAGATTACAGGTAAAAGGAGTCACCTTTGAACAGACGAAGGAAGTGGCTGCCTCCATAGTGTAATTTTCTTGATGTTTTCACAGTTGAAGATGCCGAGCAGCAATGTTAAATTCCTATTTCCGACATGGAAGTAATAAGAGAAGCTGGACGGCCGCGGGTTCCAAGTTTTAACACCGATTGGGTTTTATACGGGTATTTATCATTTTCATACCTTGTTTATAATTCAATTGCAAATTAGTCCTAAAACTTTTAATTTTTTTCATTGACATCCTTTCAGCTACGTTTTGACCATTATTTCCGTTCAAAATTTATCAAAATCTAGTATTTGATTAAAATTCCCTTCAAATTATAACATAAATATGTACATAATGTCAAATAAATCCCTATTTTCTCAACACAATGTCAATTTAGTCCCTCTCGACCTTTGTAATTAGGTCATTGGAATACTGCTAAAGTTCCAACCAAATTTCCTTTATAATATTCATGCTAACCAGGAGGAAATAAGCATCAAGAATTTAGCAGCAAACTAGAATCACATAAACACCGAGTCAATTAACCGCGTATCATTTCCAACCAATTATTATTTACACAAATAACATAACTTTTTTCAAGTTCAACCAATAATAATAGTATCAATGGAGCAATGATCGATTCATAACTAAAATTTATTTTCATGAAAAGAAATAAATTGTAAACAAATTTAATTAAGAGATAATGCGCATAAACTCCAAGATTGCATGTACATTAGGAATAAACATCATCTTTTCTCAAAATGACCACAAAAAGCAAAAAAATAAAAAGCGTATAGAACAAGATAAAAAAGCAATACAGTGTACTATGAAAAACAAGTAGTACAAACAATTGAATCTCATCTGACGTAAGTCGAATTGCAAATTGCACATACCAACACCATTACACGAAATACAAGTTTTGAACATACAACTGCATTAAAAAAAAAAAAAAAAGACAGCCCCAAGATTGCGTATACGATCAAGAACAAGCAACATCATTTCTTAAGACAACCACAAGAAGGCCAAAAACATACATAATAAACTAAAATAACACCACATGGCATTAAAATCAGGCAGTGCCAAGAATCACTTTTCATCTGACGATCGCCAAGCTGCAAAAGGAAATCTTCCACAATACACAGATAAGAATGAGGAAAACTACAACTCATTTGCTTGGATTATTGACAATTAAAAAGGACACATAAAACAACATTCAAAAGGATCGCACAACATATCAAAGTAAATCATAACAACGTCATTCTAATATAAATCAAAAAAAAAAAATTATACCAAGCACCGGGTAATTTCAATACATGGATAACTAACTATCTTCACAGCAGGTAGAATGCAAAACTACACCACATCATCATAAAAGAATGCAATACATCAATTTCTATAATGAACGCGACGTTATTTTCCTAATGAGCACTGTCAATAATTAAAAAAAAAAAAAAACTCAAATTAGACGCAAATACCTCCTCAACTTATTAGTCGATCGATGAATTGGCCCACCAACATATTTCTTTTTCAACCTTTTAGTTTAGAGGAGAACAAGTCTAGAAAATGTAAGCAATAACTTTCAAATTTGACAAAAATTAGACCAAAAATTGAATTTCAAAAAAATAAAAAATGATAACTTGTTACGTTATTATATATGAACAAGACAAGAGCATGTGAGGCCGAGAGAGGCCTAAATTCAATTGGTGAAATTGATGTCCAATGATTTTAGAGGTCATGAATCGAACTTTCTGCGTAGGATGATGTTGTTATTATTGTATAGTAAATTTTATTTGTAATTGTAATAGTTAAGTGTTATTTATGTGATATTATTCATTTGATTATTATAATTATATTTATTCGATATTAATATTCGACAGAACTGATAAAATTAATAAAAATTCTATCACTCTCGATAAAAAAAGAGAAGAGCATGTGAGAATTCCCAAGAAAGAAGGAAAGACGGTGGTAATGAGGACGTGCCCACGCCTCATGATCTCCAACACATTAACTAATACTATTAACTAACTAAATAATTAATTAATAATATAAGATAAGATGCACAACAAAGTGTACAACGCGTCGTAATCTGATAATGTCATCACTAGATCAACATATATATTAATCATTCATGCATATGAAAATTAATTAAATCATTTTTAAAAAGACCTGTTTTGACAATTAATTTCTTTGATAAATATTTAAATCATAAAACGTGGCTCAACAACGAATTTCCAAATAAAGAGCAACCTAATTAAATATTGACCACAAGGACAGAATAATATTATTCTACTAATAATAACAAAAAAAAAAAGAAGAACATCTGACTTACTAGAAGTTTTCCTGGTTTGAAGACGCACACCCAATCGTCGACGTCGAAATTCCAGGTTTCCTGTCGCTTTCGGCATTCCCATTCCCACCTTTGCGATGAAGCAATAAGTTAATATCTCCTTCACCACAGACAGTTTTTCATATCTAATCTACTCATTTCTTGTTTATAAAAGCCCGGGGGGCTCACGCTCTTTCACCCTCTACTTCATTTTGCATCTCAAAATCTCTTTGATCCGCCTCCGCATTTCTGCCTTTTTTCAAGAATCTGGTACTGTTTTTTCCTCTTCTGCAAAGTGCTTTTATTTATTTTTTTTGTCTGTTTGTAATTGTTGTTTTTGTATGTGATATGCGTTTTCTGTAATGTTAATCGAGAATAATTGTTTGAATGTTTCAGCGTTTTCTCTTCTTTTCCGTGATTTCGTCCAAATGCGAAAATGTTTAACTTACATTTGATGTGTTTCCAAAGTTGAAAACTTCGGGGGTCTGTTTGCATCAATAAATGTTGTCGGTTTTACTCAAGAACAGAAGACCACTTTTTTTTTAAAAAAAAACCTTGTTTCAATGTGTCTATTTTCCCCATTTCTCAGTTTTTCTAGACCAGATCTCGTTTTTTTGTGAAATTATACTTCCCATTATATGTGTGTGTGTTTGTGATATTTAGAATGAATAAATTTGCTAGAGTTGTTGGTCCTGTTTGCTTTTGAATTGTTTACGGTTGTTTTACACTTTGTTTCAGACAATTGTAGAATCAAAATGGAGAATGAAGATTGCTACCAGAAAGGCACAGAACCTAAATATGAATGTCTTCTCTTTGGTGAGTTTTCCTTTATGTACATGTGATATTACGCCCATAAATGGGGTAAGTAAACTCTTATAATGAAAACTTATATTCCGAATTTTCAGATGTCGACGATACCCTTTATCCCCTGAGTTCTGGTGTATCAGCAGAATGCACCAAAAACATCATAGGTGAAACATACAAATCACTCTTTCTCCTGATGTGTTACTAACTGTTGTATTAGTACTGCATTATTGAGTTCTCATTGATTGTGTCAATTAGAATATATGGTCAACAAGCTCAGCATTGAGGAGGAGAAAGTTCCCGAAATGTGTGCTCAACTGTATAAGGATTATGGAACAACTATGGCTGGTCTTCGGGTATGATTTCTTGACATTACGTTGTTGACGCCATCTTAGTGAATTATGAGTTAATATAGAATGATTTGGTGACATTGAAAAGTTGATGAATCCTTTCAGGCCATCGGCTATGACTTTGACTATGATGATTACCATAGGTAAACGAATGAATATTCTGACTTTGCATTGTTTGACATGTTAAATGCAACAAGCCTCCCATGAACATATTGATAGGCAATCAACCCCCCAAGTTAAAGAAAAGGCAATGTGACCCCCTGAACTTTAAAAAGAAAAGGTACCGTAGACCCTTTGATATGGGAGGTGGTGAGCTTCTTTTCTAAAAGTTTAGGGGTTGCGTCGCCCTTTTTCTTTTGTTTTGGGAGGTTTCATGCCTATTATTGCTTTTCTAGGGGGTAAAGTGCGATAGGCCTGTTTTTTTGCTTGCCCTCATTATATGTCATTTTCGTTTTTTGTGTAGCTTCGTGCATGGTAGATTACCTTATGAGTGGTTGAAGCCTGATCACACTTTAAGAAGCCTTCTACACAGCTTGCCTATTCGGAAAGTTGTAAGTTTTATTTCTCTAATTGATAGAAGTGAAATACGATGAATGTTGTAGGCGTTTGATGATGAATGTGAAAACAGATCTTCTCGAATGGAAACGAGGCCCATGTGGCTAAAGTTCTTAGCAGACTTGGATTAGAGGACTGCTTTGACGACATTATTTGTTTTGAGACGTTGAATCCTACTCACGACAACAAAGAGGCTGACAATGACACTGACGGTGAGTTCAAAATGTTGAGAGTCTTGAGACTGAGACAATCATAATGTGGCTTTATTCTTACCCTTTGTGAATACTTCTGCTCCAGAAACCCCAAAGACTCCAATTGTTTGCAAGCCGTTTGAAAATTCATTCGAACAAACTTTCAGAATTGCTGGGATTAACCCTGAGAAAACGGTGAGGAATCAGTGTTCTATGTAGATGATATATCAGAATTAACAGTATGTTGCCAAGATTTCATCTGAAAGTTATTTACTTTCACAGCTATTCTTTGATGACTCGATCCGCAATCTACAGAGTGCAAAGAGCTTGGGCCTACGAACTGTTTGGGTACGTTACGTTGAGTGATCGTACTGAACTGGAAGTACTGTCATTATATGAATGAGCGCAGAATTGTGCTGACTAACTGTTTTGCTATAACAGGTTGGCTCATCTCATAGAACAGAATGTGTGGATTATGCTCTCGAGAGCATTCACAACATGCGGGAAGCATTACCAGAGCTGTGGGAAGCCGAAGAGAGGTCAGATGTTAGCTATTCTGAGAAGCCAGCTATTGAGACCTACGTCACAGCATAGAGCAACAGATGATTTTCTTGTTATTGTTGTTTCTGCGTCTTCTTTGATTCACAGTTTAGTTTCTTACGTTTTTAGGTAAAATTAGGCTTAGACACTAATAGACAAGAAACCTCAAATAAAGAAAAGAGCAATGCGACTCCCTGAACTTTTGAAAAACGAGCAATTCGACCGTTTGATGTGGGAGTGAGTGAGACGCTCTCTCAAAAGTTTAGGGGGTCGCAAAGTTCTTTTTTTTTTTGTTTAGGGAGTTTTTTGTCAATTAATGTTTTTATGGGGGTAAAATGCAATTAATTTGGTAAAGATTATGTAGCTGGAATATTGGCATCTCTAAGTGTATGGTTCTATGTAGTGGGATCCACATGTGATCTGTGATAAAAATGTTTTTATGTTCCTTAGGTTAAATTTTGTGCACTTTTACTTTTCATGTTTGTTTTTTTTTTTGAACATATAATTTTCATGTTTGTTACTACTGAATGATGTGATGCTAATGCTACCAAGCTATGAATGTGAAATTGATGGTATTCACTTGTGATGATGTTAACTAAGCTAAGCCGGCAAATGGATGAGTTGGGTTCGAGTTCGATTCAAATTGGGTCCAAATGGATTAGATATAAAATAGGTCTAAAGATTGATATTTGAATTAATTAGCAATCATCGCACGTCGTTTCCGCTCGAATAAATTTTAAAGTGTAAATAAAAAATATTGTATAATTTTAACTTAAGTGCACATTAGTTGCATTATTGTAAATTCAGAAATTCTAATTCATTTTGTTGAATTAATATTTATGACTTATAATATCGCATAACCACTGGTATATAAGATTAATATATTACTTATAATATGAACAACGAAAACCCCATCTAGTTTCAATATATATAAGCACTAAAAAATTTCAAGAAAAAGAATAGAAGATAAACACATATGCACATCGTTTCATTTGGTCTTGGTGCTTGAACATCCTAATTATAAAAGTCTCCATAATCTGCATTTTGAAAATAGAATTTAATACTTTTATACATAGATGAATGTTAAGAAAAGAAAAAGAGTAAAAAAAGAAGAACGATCTATATTAAAACCTATGCAAAATGTGAATAGTCCGGAACTTCATCAAAGATTAGTATTCGAATTAAATTGATTATTCACATGAATTAATTTAATTAATTCAATCATGAATTAATTAAGTGTTAGGAGATGAACTTCTCAAGTAAGTGTTTGATTTAATCTCTTAAGTTCATCCTAGTGATAATTATGAACTCGTAGCTCTTATGACTTAGATAATAAAAATCATCAAATTAATAAATTATCTTCGAATTTAACTATTAATTCCAAAAACCCAGTAATTATGATTAGCATTCTAGCAATATGTCATAAACCCTTGTCTCTAGGTGAAATGGCCAACGTATAGACGACGAATATAATGCAAATAAGGAACTCTTTTTCCATTTATATATGAAACTTTTTTTTTAATACATTCCTTTTTACTTCTATCTTAGTATATATTAGTTTTTCACCAAAAATACCTAAAACATACTATAAACAATGGATTACACTATAATGATACTAATTGAATATTTGATTAGAAACAAAAATTCAAATTGAATTGTTTTAAATTTTCAATTAAATTTAAATTCATCGATTCAACACGTTTGGAAACAACATAAGTTCTCGAAATTGTATAAACTACTTTGACCTAATTTTTACATTCTGGTTGCATTTCCATCCAAATATTTTTCTCTCCCCAAACATGCCGGATCGCTCAGGGGATATTTTAGTCATTCCGGTTCCAATAGTGTAATCGCCCAATTCCATAAACCCTTGCGAACCAAAGTGTCTGCCTCTATACCTCAACTCGCAGGACAGAGGGAGGGATTTAGGAAGTGGGAGAGAGGGAGAGAGGGAGAGGAGGGAAGAGAAGGAAAAGGAGTATAAGGAATTTTTTGATTTCTCATTAAAGTTGGGTCCGACAATTTGCCATGGCGAAGCGAGAGCTATCCAGTACTTTGAAGAACTTGAAGGTAGCAAAATTGGTTAATTGTTTTTCTTGTCTGTAGCATTCCGTTTGTTTTGCACTGAATCCAACTGGGTTCAGGTTTACTTAATGTGGGTTTTTTGATTTGCTTGATTAAATTTTTGTATGTAATCTTCTTGAACTCTTGGAATTAAAGAGGTTTTGTGGAATCATGAGGTCCAGTGTTCTTATTCCTGTTTGTAATTCTGTGTTTACTATTCAGTTTATGCAAAGGGCTTCCCAGAAAGATGAGAAAGCCAAGACAGAAGATGAGGTCGTATCTGCTGGAGATTTCCCTACCTCAAGTGCTGTTAAAAGATGGTATCTCTATGTTTTCTTGGCCAATGTCACCATTATGTTTCATGTTATGAATAAATTTATGTTTGTTGAATGCACACAGCTTGTAAAGGTTTATGTTTCTCGAATGCATGTAGGCACTAGTTTTGCTGTTTTCATTCTATTTCATATCTTCGTTCTGTATAATACTCGAAAAAGAAAAGGAGGAAGGTTCAAAATATGGTGATTCTTTTTATCATGCAGTAGTTTTTGGATCCCGTATTTTGAAGATAGGAGGAGCAAAGGAGTGAATATTTGAGTACAGTTACTTTATAACTGGTTACTAAGTGATACCTCTCCATAGAACTTTGGCTGATGTTATTTGACTCCCTATGTTAAGAGCTAATCTTACAAATGTAAGAGATAGAACTTGCTGCCAAAAATTAAGATAATTATTTGCGTAGTCAACTTCTGATGCTTTTGTAATTTGGAACAGTAAGGTTGCAGTAGAATCCCAATATTCTTGAAAAATGTAGTGAGAGGGGTCGTAAAGGTTGGAATAGGAATCTCCTCCCAAAAGAGCTACGTGATCGACACCCTAGTTGGCAATTAGACTTATATTTGTATTTTGCCCCTTTCTGGTACAACCTCAGATTTCTTACTATTCAGCCAGAGTGAACCTTCACACATATGTATTAGGTCAGACATAAAGCAGCACATAGATTGGCCCATTGTGTCACTTACCTCCAAAATTGGTCAGGGAAGGGTTTTGGACCGTCTTATGTAACGCCGTACCCTTCTTCCTTAGAAATCAATTTTCTAAGGATAGATTGAGCCTATGACAAAGTGATATCAGAGCAGGGGCCTATAAATTTTTAGAGAATGGAACCAGTGTGTGAGGGCCCAAGGTATGGCTGGTCTAGGAGGAGGCCCCATATTGCACTAGGTATTCATGGGTTGGGTAGGGGAGAATGTGATGCCCCCTCGCGTATCGGTTAGGAAAGAGTTCTTGGACTTTCTTATATAGCATTGCGTCCTTCCTCTTTAATAATTGGTTTTCTAGGGATAGGCCCATGACATCACACTTTACTGTTATCTCAATTTAGATTAGACATGTAGCTTGCGTAATTTTCTTTCGGTTAATGATTATGTAGTAGAAGGTATTAGTGTGAGGTGATTATCTCTCCATTAGAATATTAAAAAGGAGTTACCTGGAACAATTAGTGGACCACTAAAAACTTGTGCGTTGATATTACATGAATGTATTGCATTTTGGATCATGCTTTGTTGGAGAATGTGAATGAACGGCATAAGAATTAACTTTGAAATCTTAAATAGGTGAGTTAGACAGCTTAAGATGTACATGTTTTGGTGCAAAGGAGGGGAGGGGAGAACAATATTACCAGTATTTCTCGGTTATGACTTATATTAAGAAGTCAGGCAGGCTAAGATATGTCGAAAGATAATATAAATGGAGTTGTGGTAAAGTAGACAGTTGGCATTTGCTTATGAACAGAGAGCTGGATTTAACATCATCAACAATGGGCCAAATGATATTGTGCCAGCAATATTATCAAATGGTTATAATATAGCTTTGCTATAGAGTTCGGCAAGCCTGGTGAAATTTCTTTAATTGAACTTCTCCAAAGTCTCAACAAGTATGTAATAATTTAAATACTTTTATTCAACCTTTTGTATTTTTTTCTTTATTTTGTTTTCATGTCTGTTCACATGCAGTGTCGTTATAGTTGAAGGTGATCCCCATCCTGGGGTGACAAGAGGCCGCATGTCGTTTTTAAGTTTTAACCCATCTATTGATGTGAGTATAAGGTTTTGAGTGACCTACAACTCCTGAAAGACTCTTAAGTTTCTACCATGTTTTATGTTGTCTTCTCACATCCAAGGCTTGGATTGCTAGAAACTGAATGAAGAAGCATCTGACGTTAGCGAAACTGAAACCCCGGCTACAAGTTCCGGCAGACAAAATGAAACAATCTCCAGCAGGTCAGTGTTTTCTTGACCCTTTAAGTTCTCTTATCCTGTTGACTTACTGGTACTTCCTACAATAAATTTGTTGGGTTTTGAGTTGGAGGACCCAATCCTTCTCAATTCTTTTGGGAGTACGGCCATTTTTCTTGGTTAAAAGTTCCTTAGAAATATTATTTCACTGATGAGATGAATATATTAAAAAAATAATTTTGGCATTGACTTCACAAATCACTCTATGAATATTCATCGTCCGAGGTTGCCAAAACTTGCCGAAACTCTATTTTTTTGAAGGTGGTATTTTACCTCTGACTGTGCAAGAATAACTTTCTGTTCATTCATGTCATATTGATTGTGTCGAATTGATTTGAGGAGGACTTTCTGTTATTAAATGTGGAGTATGCCAAGGGAAACGGGGGGGGGGGAAGAAAGGAAAACTGTGGCCTGCCATATGGTGTAACAACCTAGTTTTACAGTCACATCCTTGATTAAGACTGTTTCTCCGTTATTACAGAGACAATGCATCCTCGCAATATAGGGAAGGCAACTCGGATTTAGATGCTTCAAGCAGTATTGCAAACGGTGATCTCAAGAGAAAGCAAACTGAACTCGCCTCCGAAGCACAGTATCCAAATAAGTCTTTGAGAAACTTCCAAGACAATCAAGACTCATCTCCAACTAGAAACCGCAGCACTCAGAAGCTACACAAGCGCGATAAGCTGGATTGGAGTGTTCTTCGGCCTCCCAAGTATGAAAACAAAAAGAGGTAAGTGTTTCAAGAGATATTTCTAGACTTATTTTAGTGAGTATTTTTTGGCACTTACAGTTGCCTTCTGCAGTTAACTATGTTGTAATGCATGTTTTACTTTGTATTCAATATTCAAATCCTCCATATTTCAGATAAGCTCATTTTATTATAGCATATATACACGATTTATTATAGCATATTCCATCGCTGGTTATCGTTTTGTATGACTGTGTTGAGAATCAAGAACTGATTCTTTGGTATAATTGTGAGATCACCACATATGTCATGACTATTATTATAGTGTTATGTTAAGAAATTTTAAATGAAATTTAACTTGATTTTAATTATTGATTGTACTTTAGAACTAAACTAGTCAAATGTGATTACCATTAGTTCCCTTTGCCTTTGGTTGAATATACCAAAATCATTCACTTATTAGGTGTGATTAGTTGTATCTGTCTAAAATTGGTCTGGCAAAAAGTTTCCAATAATAGACTTGAATGTTGGAGTAATGTAACAGTCTAAGCTCAAATAACATCAAATTTGACTAGTATTATATGAGTCTAAATAAGAAAATTCACCTCATATTAGTACAAATTAAAATTATAGGGTTAATTCTTAGACCCCCTCAAAAATATAAAATTACACTTTTTCTCAAAGGAATTAAAAATTATACGCACACCCTTTTTAAAATACTTTGTTAAATACTTTGTTAAAAATTGCATCTCCTTTGATGTTAGGATTTGGACTGAAAATGCTGTCCTGCAACAAATATTTAAGTGAACTTTTAATTTTTGCCTCGTCAACTCGAGGTCTTTATATTTTATTAACCAATTATTCTTGGCAATACACTTTTAGGCAGAATCGCCATAATATGAGCATTCTTTCTTGACAAGAATTGGTTAAGCTTTTCAAGGTTTAGTATCGAACTACTCATCAGATTTGGTTGGTATTGCTACTGCACATGACTAAAGTCAATGATATCACTAAAGGCACCTTATAAGTATTTTTATTCGATCATTAATAATTATAAGATTTTTCAGATATAGTAATTAAATATTATTTCAAGATACTAAAGAAATAATTTGGAATAAGTATAGAGATTCTTCTAATATAGTATTTGAATATTATTCCAAGCTATAACAAAAGAACCCTACATAAACATCCCTTCAAATATATAAATATAATAAACTCATCCATTTTAAAATTATATAATCATTGTATTCCAACTCTTTCTCTCACAATCCTAAATATTGTTTCACTTGATTGGATTTTCTATTGTAAATTCGAGCATTTCCTTACTAGCACCACAACATATTTACACTAACAATGACTAGAACCTAATTTGGAAATGATAAATTACAGTGACACCCCTTGAAATTAGATCAAAATACATAAATACCCCTTTTTTTTTGTTAAAATTACAGCTACATCTCATGAGGTTGTAATTGTATTATAACTACACATTCTATTCACGGGCAAAGTTTATACTAATACCCCTGAAAAATATTACACTAACACCCCTCAAAGGATAACTGTAATTTTACAAAAAAAGGGAATATTTGTGTAATTGCTAACCTCATGCGTTGTCGATGTAATTTACCCATTTGGAAATTGGAAGGAAACTCGGAACAAATTCTCTTAAAAGAACAAATTCAATGAAATATTGAAATCAAAAGAGCTGCCAAGTCTACAATACTTGACAGACAGTAGTGCCCAAACCTCCAGTACAAATTCTTGAAGAAACACCATGCTTAAAACCCCCCACAGAAGTAGCAAACAAGATTCAACAACAGTTGATCTGAATATCTGGTTTATTCTTGACTCGGCCGGCAGCATCAAGATCACTCGTGGGCAGGTTGCCAATAGGAGATGGCATGAAGAACCCGGCCTTTCCATCCCTGCAGCATCCACTTCCCGTCTTCGTCCACCGAAAAGTCTTTATGATAATACGTCTTCACCTTACTCCTCACGTACTTCACCATCTCTTGATCCAGCGCGAGCTGCCTGAAACCGGCTCTGTGATGCCTAACTTGCCACTGCTTGTACGTCTCCGGCCTCTCGACCCTCTCCGTGCCTTCGCAAGCTATGATGTTCATAGCATCCTTCCCAAACACCTGCTCCTCAAAGAGCCGTCTGTGCTGGTCGTCTCGGGATATTGTGGCCTCATACATATCGAACATGGAGGAGAAGTGGAAAAGTGCTTCTCTGAACCTTGTCACGAAGAAAGGGGTGTTGTATGTGCCGTTGACGACTCCATGGATGAACATATCAGGGTTGATCTTCTTGATCAAGTTCAGAACAGCATCCCTTGGGCTGTTCACCATTACTGTTTCATCCGGCACGTTGTGAAGCCGGTGCAAGGAGTTCACCACGAGCAACTCATTCTTTTCAATCTTGAGATCTTCAAGTTTGATGGTCTCCCATTTTTGTGCTATAGCATTGTATTCAAATGGGACTTTGAATCTCTCGCAGTACTTTGCAAGGCGGCGGCCTGTATCCCCTACCCTCTCTGCCGGCCGGAATCCTGGTTGGGGGAAATCTATCCCAGTGATGCGAAGCTTCGGAGGTCCACCTGGTCTTTCCGACAGGGCCTGGATCAGGCAAGGCCACTGGAATCCATAAAGAATGCCGAAATCAACAATGTGAAGTGTGGTAGCTCCGGTTGCCAGCTTCACGATCGTTTTGTTTGCCAAGAGATTCGACATTTTCTTGAAAGGGCACGCGGTAATGAAGGTCTTGTAAGCTTTCAAAATCTCGGCAGCTGATATCCTTCTGGAAGCATAGGCGGCATATGATGCCATTCCAGTGCCAGCCAGACGAGCATCGAGGGCATTAGCAAAATAATGGGCGAGCCTTTCCGTGCCGTCTCCTTGAGGAGAAGAATGCTGCCTTATGCGCATAAGCAGATCATTCACGGTCCGGCTGTCGTAGCTCGCCACAGCTTGTGCACATTGCATCAGAAGGCTTCTCAAGTCCACTACTTCTTTGACGATGCCATTTTTCTTGCCGCCTTTCGGCCGCCCTCTATTCGACCCTTTCGGTTGCTCGTTCTGCTGCAGTTTCTTCTTCGACTCACTTTCATCCGCTTCACCACACATAGAAATCTGGTTATTGGTACAGAGCAGCACATTATCATACATCTCCAATGGCTCAGATTCAGCAACATTGTTGGCCAACTGTTTGCTACTCCTGTGCTCTTCTATAGCATCACTTTCTTCCCTGTACCGATTCTTCTTTCCTCTCAAATTGCTTGGAGGCTGATCAGAAGTATTCTTATATAATTCCGTGTTATTACTCAGATGCTGATCATTGAAGAGTTCGAAATTACTGACTTCCCCTTTGCTTAAACTGGACATGTTAATGAACTGCGTCTCACTTGGTGAATCCGAGGCCCAAAACGGGCCCGTCGAGGAGCCAAACGGCAGCCAACTCGACGGCAAAGCGTCCAGGGAAGGGTACTGAGCTTGGGGAGGACTGACGAGGGATTCAAAATCCCACAAACTATGAGGATTCCATGCAGACTCCACGACATTGCTGACATCTAAGGAACTCCCACTACTGCTAATGCTGCAAGATTTGGTGAAAACGTCGGACGGGCTGTGGGCGTTCGTGTCGGAATTGTTGTTTAGGACATCAAACAGGGATTTCTCAGTAGCCTGGAGAGCCAAGCAGTCGTGGAGCATACAGGGCTTATTCCCCAGGTCCTCCTCTTCCATAAGCATCTGGCTTATGAACTTGAGGATTGCATCTGAATGATCGATTTCTTCAGAAATTTCACCCTCAGATGAAGAGGAATCAAGAACCGGCGAAGATCCATTTCCGGGCACCACAGAAAATTCCTCGGAAATTTCCTGCTCGGCACAAGATTCATCAACAGGTGATGATGACCCGTTTGTGAGGAAAGCAGCATCCAGTTTGTACCCAAAAACATGAAGATTTTCTGATTTTGAGCAGCCATTTAACTGAAAATCATTCGTTGGAGCCAAGTATCCCTGGACTACAGTATTCATGACGACTCAATATCCAGCAAAGAAACTATTGAATCGGGTTCTTTATCTCAAGAACCAGGGAAAAGCCTCGCCGGAATAATATCAACAAGAAAAATCTTGAGAAAAACGAGAACGCGGCGAGGGAATCAACAAAAGAAAACTTAATTATATCTGGGGGGAGAATAAGAGTGTGAATCTGGACAGGTACTCATCAGTTGTAAGAAAAGTAGGAAAAAAAGAACAGGTGTTTAGAATTTCATGAAGAAAGAATGGAAGAGAGACGACTTTTTTATAGGCCGTAGTTACGATTGTAGTGAGAATTAATGGGGAAGTAAAGCAGGAAAATTCGAGGAAATAGAGAGAGATACGTGGGCAGGGTAAAGTAGAATCCTGGGCTGTGGTGTCGGGAAAGGGGGTAGTGTAGTGGAGGCGGTCAGCAAGTTGATTAGTCTTACAACTAAAGACTTTTTTGGTCACTGATTGAAGATATGATTTGGATTGAGCAGGCACCCCTTTTTCTTTCTTTAATATATTATTCATGTAATAAAATATGGTTCAGATGAATTCATGAACCTGCCCTCAAACTGGTCTTGTCTTCCTCTTTTCAGGGTTTCCTTACAGGGGGAGAGTCATAATTATTCTTAAACAAATAGAGGGAGGAATCTAATATTCCTAATATATACATAAATGAGTTAATTATGTTGACCTCCCTTACTACCGTAGAAATATACAAATTTTTCCCATTTTATTATGAAATTACATAAACTTTCCTTTTAAATATATGTGCCTTACAAAATTGTCCCTTCCGTTAGTCAACTTAATAGATTTTATTGATGTTATAAAAAAAATTGGCCTAAACTTCCTATAATACTCTCAACCTGAATAACTCTATTTTTTATGATTTAAATAACCCTAAGGGATAATTTGTTATATGTAAAGTTAAAAAAGTGTATACTTGTAGCTTTTACTATATTGTTTTATAACATTTTTTAATCATATATTGTGTATGTGTAGGTTGTGATATTAATTTATATTCCTAATAATCATCTAAGCTTGCAAATTTTATTGAACTTATAGTGTTATAGAAAGTAATAAAATAAAGCTTATTTATTCAAATGTTAAAAATATTGAGACAGATTTCAATACTTTAGCCAGTTTTACTATGTCAAACGAAAATTTAAACAAATCAATTTTAATGCATTTTAATTCTATAAAATTCTATACATTATAATTTCTAGAAAAATGAACACACAAGTATATTTTAAAATTACCCGAAAAAAACTTTTTCCCTTCTTTTTATTTCAAATAAAGAAAATAACAAAATACTTCTATTTTTAATTTTATCGAATTATTTTTTAGTTTTATAAATAAAGATAAAATAGTCATTTAAACATCTATTGTTAAATTTAACTAACACATGTTAGTCAGAGGGGACAATTTGTAATTTTCATAGAAAGAGGGAATTTGTATATTCCCATAATAGTAGGGACAGTCAGTGTAATTAATCCTATACAAATATATAAGCACAAAAATGATCAGCTTATTTAAAAATTTAAATTATTAGATAAAAAACTTATCTAATAGTTTAATTTGTTCTCTCCACATACAAAATCTGCACGTAAAATATTTTTTTTTCATAAATAGGTGACAGTAATATCAGTTTAACCTTTTAGAAAAATTTGGAAAGAGAGAGAGAGCGCCAAAGGGGAAATTCTAGTATTTACTAAAAAAGAAAAACAGAAAAAAAGGTCAAATCAATTTATTGAAATTCATGCTTTACTTTTTGTCTCAGTTTATTATATACCTATCTAATTATATGTACTATAATAAAACCCTCATCTTTTATATTTATCTCGTGTGGTCACTAATTGTATTCTAGTGGAATTTAAATAAAGTGTATGAAATATTCAACTAATTAATAAGTGATGCTATTGGAAAAATCCTTGATGCACTTCCATGATCTATCAATTATAAGTATACATCATTCATTGACAAAAGTTTGCACAAATATAACTCAAGAGACCTGTGATTTGAAAAATTATATCTAATATTCATAACATTTATTTTTGTTTAATAAATAAATACGTTTCTTAATAAAATTCGCAAAATTTCTACCATCAACAAAAAATTGAATGAAAATTCATATTTACCCCTAATTCACTTATAGACTTATCGTAAGTCAAACAAACATTTTCTATCCAAATTAACCTTATAAGAGTGAAAATGTACCTCCCCATATGCATTAACGTGTGAAGATGTATAAAAGTAGTTTGATTAATTTTTTTTTTTAATTTACAATAAATTGATAATAAGTTAATTTAGAATTTAACAATTACTTGCCACACGAAATTTCAGGGCAAAAAAGTATAATTATCCCTTCTATATTTGAACCTAATTTAAATAGGTATTAATATAATTTACTTTTTAATATTTACAGGCAACAAAAGACGTATTATAGGCAGAATGTGGACACAATGATTGGATAGGTGTAGAATTGAGGGCGTATGAGGAAAATGGTTACCGGGAGCCGCCGGTGAAAGAAAAGCGTAGCGCCCAAGCTTCTAGTAGGCTTGACTGGTCAGCCGACCGTCATAATTATATAGATTCGGAAAGGAATGATCGTTGAAGCTCTACCAATACACAAAAATTTATTACATGAATAAAATTTGTACGAATTAAATTAATTATATAATAAGTGTGATATATTTATTATATAATTAATTATTTTTTTGAATTATATATTAATAATACGATAAATATATTACATTTGTTATATAATTAATTTAAATTTAATCGAAATCCTACTAAAATTTCCAAAATACTAGTCACTGATTTTATCTTTTGTGTTTTGTTTTCAAGTGAAGTCAAAGTGATGGATGGTAAATTTGTTGGGTAGGGAACATGTATGATGGATCTTACGTGGATTCCCATTTTCTCACAATATTTAAATTAAATATTATAGCTAATAATAATAATAATTAACAAAAAGTTGTATATACATTTATATTGTAAAGTAATTAGCGGTACCGAGCATATTCTATGTTTGTGCAAAATTATGTAAAAATCATAAATAATTAATTTTGTTTTTTGCTAAAGTTTTGGAATATAAGAGAGAGATTTGGAATAGTTAATACGATCGTGTTTTATATTGAATTGTGTGTAAGATCGATATATTTTCAGTGAAAGTACGTATAAACAAATATGTTCTCATTTTAATTATTATTTCAAAATCTGAAAATTAAAAATGAAACATAAACAAAAAAAAAAACCCATAATTTTGAAAATACTAAAAAACACTGATTAAAATAGGGGGAAAACCATAATTTATTATATTATATGATCTGCTTAATATCTATAATCTACTTTAATATTTTCAGCAATATGATGTTTGATTGTAACTGCTCATCTTTGACCAAATTTAAATTATAGAGAAAAACTTCCATCTGCTCACCACTAACTTATGATGTTAATGACTTCTTTATAACTAATAATTGATACAAACTGTGTAAAATTTATTTATTTAAATAAAATAGAATAAAAATAAAATGAATAATCACTCAAAACTGATAAAATGAATTAATTTTAAATTTGCGTGAATAAAGAAATCAATTATGGTAAATTAACTTTAAAGAATTGTGGAAAAATACATATATCTATACTATTATAAAAGAAAATCCTTTCGTCGTATCAATTTTTGAATGTCCCAATTTACCTTTTTGATTCATTCTATTCTTTTTTTTTTTTAAAAAAATGGACATAATAGTAATTTTATTATTTTTTAATAACTCCACAATAATCCACTACCCACGTTTTTCTCAATCGATTCTATATTTTTTTCCTCACCAACTTTTTTTCTTTTTTATTTTTTCACACTACGATTATTTTTTTCATATTTTTTTTCTCTTTTCATTTCACATTACATTTATTTTTTATATGCTCGTGAGAACCGCGTATAACAACGACTAGTATATATAATTGAGCATATGTTAGTCTAAACACATTGTGCCTCCCAACGGTAGTTACTATAAGCTCCTTCGACTTAATTAAGAGTATAAATGGACTTGAACTAGCCATATATATTAGGAAGTACGCTAAATAGCGATGGATTTGGATATACCAAAATTGAATAATTATTTTTATTTTTTACCCCATTAATAATGTCATCATCCCACATTATAAATCGAAATAATAATATGACACCTTATCTAGCTAAAGAAACACCTTTAAGTATGTCTTTTTGGATAACTAAATTTAAGTTTTAGCAATATCTAGTGTTCTTTTCAAAAATGAGTTTCAAATACTTTTTGATTTGCTATTTTTCAAGATTTGTAATGCTGCTATATTAAGACAGTTGGGCTGTATGTATTTTGGGAGACAACTCCCGTTGAAACGCAAACACATTTTTCTGGTGTATTTTAGTTTAAAAATAAAAAGTCTTAACTCTTGTTTTTATTTTTTGTCAATATATAATTACCGTCTTATTTTTACCAGCAGGTTTAAAACAAAATTGTTGTTGGGTATTTGGAAATGGAGTCACTATTATTGTTCAACCTCCCGTGGCCCAACTAATTACTGTCCAAGGATAAAGGTTAGGAAAATCCATTAATGTTGATTTTAGGTTGTGGCTGAAAAGATACATTTTACATCTCTACATTGAACCTTGATCAGCGCTTGAGTGAGGATTATCCTTGTTTCTTTTAAATGGGAAATTTGATGCTCAAAAAGAGAGTTGCACTGAATGCATACGAACATGGGAATTTCCTGATGTAGCGGCACGAAGGGAAGTATATATTCATGGAACTCCTAAGTGGAGTAGACGCTCAACCCGTTGTTCTTTGCTCATGGAAGCCTGGTTTCTCTTCTTCATTAGTCTTTCTCTTCTCGGGAGTTTTGGACCTCGTTTCTACTACTTCCTCAATTGGTATGTAATTTTATGAGCTCGTTTAAGACGGCGTTTCGCACTCCTAAAGGCATATATTGCTACAAGGTCATGCCTTTTGGACTAAAGAATGCCGGTGCTACATATCAAAGAGCAATGCAGAAAATCTTCGATGATATGCTCCACAAGAATGTAGAATGTTATCGTTGGTGTCGCTCCCATGATCAATTCGTTGAAACTCCCACATTGGATGTCTTGTTGTGAACCTTTGGAGAACCTCTGCACGTATTCGCTCAAACCTTCTTATTCATACTAGAGAAGGGTGAACAAGTAGAAAGGTGTATTAGGTACTTTTGTTGTTAGAGAAATGAGATAGGAAGCATTGGATATAGCTATTAGAAGCTATCTATCGAGCCAAAATGAGTTGCTTGTTGAACCACGCCATGGCCTTGCCAGAAATAATTCTTCAAAAGATCTTACCATAAGTCGTCTGCCTGATGCCGAGCAAGTGCACTTTAGCATTAAGACAGTCCAAGTTATCCTAGTCTGACGGCCTCTACAAGTATGTGGGGGTGTAGAAAGGTTGCACCTCAGACGGAAAGTCGCCTATTGTGGTGTTTGAAACTGCCCCATATTCCATGACTAGACATGAAAGACTACGAGTAGCATATCCAGTTCAGAGGTTATAGACCGCGTCTTGAAGAACTGTGGAACTTGCATATGGACCATGACGGGGGGAAATATGGAACTCGGTACAGTTGTCGAGGTCTCTTCTATGTTCAGAAACTTTCTTCTTGAGGTAAGAGAGTCATCACTCTCTTGAATGGGAAAAAATGCAATTTACCCCCATGTGTTAAGGGAAATGTGCAACTTACCCTCCTATGAAAAATAAAACAGTAATTTACCCCCCTGTGTTATTACAAATGGAGCAAAATACCCCCTTAGGCCTGATGATGAGCTACACGTGCGTCTATTGCATCTGGGCGTATTTTTTGAGCGATAAAAATATTATTTTATAATATATTAATACATATTTTTTAACAAATAATATTTAATATTTTAGATATATTAATAAATATGTATATAGATGTTCTTTATATAAATAATATATATATGTATTATGCCTCTTCATCTTGGGAACAACCACCGTCGCCGGACCAAATCAGCCGCCGCCGCCCCCCTGCTCCTCCATCCCCCGTCGTGCCCCCATCCCCCCTCTCCCCGCCGGCGCGCCCCCTTCCCTTTCTCCCCCCGGTCGCGGCCACTCCCCCTCCTCTCCTCCCAGATCCGCCGCCCCCCCTGTTGCTTTCCGTCGAGATCCGCCATCTCCCCTCGTCGTCTTTCGCCCACATCGGCACCACCTCGTCGCCTTCCGCCCAGATCTGCGCCCCCCCTCGTCTTCCTCGCCCACTCATCTTCAAGGTCGCCACCGGCCGGCCACATCGGCACCACCTCGTCGCCTTCCGCCCAGATCCGCGCCCCCTCGTCTTCTTCCCTGTGGCCGCCCCCTTCTCTCCCTCCCCTCTATATATATATACATAAATATATATTTATATATACAACTTATTATATATATAAATATATATTCAAATTTATTATCTATAATATAATAATTTTAATTGAATATTTACTTAAATCTAACCGTCGATTCTAAATTCAATAAAGTTTAAACCGTTGATCTGTTAGACAAATTTAGGTCTTAGATTGAAATCAATCCAACGGTTATAAATGAGGGCATAAATGTCATTTAAATTAAAAAATTAAAAAAATTAAAAAAAAATCGCGCAGATAACACACGAAACGCGTCAGGGGAGTTTGTGCTTCATTTTTAAGAACATAAGGGGGTAAAATGCTTTTTTTTTTACAGGGGGTAAATTGCTCTTTTTGATTAATACAGGGGTAAATTACATTTAACCCCTTTTGAATGACTTTGACATTAACATATAGTGATGATTAAAGAGGCAATATCAGGATTATAGATTAGCATTTACCTTATCAAATTGGTTAAAAATGATCAGTTCATGAGATCTGGTTAGTCCATAACATGCATTCAACGGTATTAGCTTTCTACTTTGACGATTAAATCTGATAAATTCTGAAACAAAAACAAAGCGTTTAGATTGAAAACTATGACATGAAGCAATAGCAATTTCTAATCTGTTCGGTTTTGTGAAGGCTTCCAACAAGAAAGAGCATACATAACTCTGCCTCTCCATCCTTGCAGCATCCAGTTACTGTCTTCATCCAACAGGAAATCATTGTGGTAATCTCTCTTCACTTTAGTCTTTATTTCTTTCATTATTTCCTTGTTCAACGGGAGCTGCCTGAACCCGGCCCGTTGATTCCTCACTTGCCACTGCTTGTAAGTTTCCGGCCTCTCAATCCTTTCAGAGCCTTCACATGCAACGACATTCATAACGTCCCTTCCGAACATCTCCCTCTCGTACAGCAACCGGTCTGGATCTTCCCGTGGAATTGTGGCTTCCATCATGTCAAATAAGGAAGTGTAATGGTATAGCGCCTCCCTGAATCTTGTGGCGAAAAACGGGGCATTGTACGTTCCGTTAACTATTCCATGGACGAAAAGGTCCGGGTTTAGTTTCTTGATGAATTTCAAAACAGCGTCTCTCGGGCTATTCACTCCTGCTGATTCATCAGGGACATGTCTCAGCCTGTACAAGCAGTTCACCACCAGCATTTCGTCTCTTTCAATCTTTAGATCTTCTATACTGATATCATCCCACCTTTTGGCTATGGCATTATACTGGAAAGGAACATTGAATCTCTCGCAATAGTTCATAAGGCGGCGTCCTGTCTGGTCGACCCTCTCTTCCGGCTTGAATCCCGGCTGAGGAAAATCAATTCCTGTTATTCTCAGCCTTGGAGCCCCCCCTGGCATCAAGGAGAGGCCCTGGATTATGCAAGGCCACTGGAAACCATAAAGAATACCGAAATCAATTATGTGAATTCTGGTTGCTTCCCTTGCACATCTTGCTATCGACTTGTTTGCAAATATGTTCGACATCCTCTTGAAGGGACAGCCCGTAACATAGGTCTGATAAGATTTCAGCAATTCTATAGCCGGTATACGTCTCAATGCAAAAGCAGTATATAGTGCTGAGCCAGTGCCTGTCATTCTTGCTTCCAGGGCATTGGCGAAGTAGTGTGCCAATCTCTCATTTGCGTCGCCGTAAGGAGAAGAATGTTGCCTAATCTGCCTCAGCAATTCTTCGCCTGTCTTGTTGTTAAAGCCCGAAACAGCTTCTGCGCAGCGAGTGAGCAGGCTACTGAGATCAACCACTTCTTTCACTTTCCTGTTTTTCTTGCTTCCTTTTGGCCTTCCCCTTTTCACCTCCGTGGTTTTCCTGTACTGCTTCATGTTTTCATCGCTGTCCGACGACGATTCCTCAGCCGGAGTCTCGTAGAAGCCTGGGTTCATCTTCTGACAAAGCAACGACTTGTCGAAATTCTCCATTTGCACAGAGTCTTCTGCATAGCCCGCCAACTGCTTGCTGCTCCTTTCTTGTTCACAATCACCCTGGTCTACACGATCACGAGCTTTCTTGCTCCTGGAGTCCCTGTCAGGGAAATTTCCCTGACCGCCTCTTCCTTCTCCTTTTAGTACTCTAACATTCATCTCCGTTGGCTCAACATTCATTAATCCAGAGGGCCGGTAGGTTTCTTGGCTTGGCCTAGTTCCAGCACCCGAATTCAGGACCTGGAAACACCTCTCGGCAGCGTCCTCCAGCCCATCATAGTGGCACGAAAACGCTGACGGCCCGCCGACGAATACCCCTTCTCCGTGGGAATGCAAAACGGACCATGGAGCAAAACCAGATGCAGATCTACTTAAATCAGAACTCACCACAGCTTGATTATTAACAGCAAACACCTGTGGATTCATACTCGAATTGAGAGGTGCAGAGCACTTGTCACTCAGCGCATCGTAGAAATATTTCTCGGCAGCCTGAAGAGCAGAGCAGTCTTGAAACATGCAAGGCCTGTGCTCCAAGTCGTCTTCCTCCATCAGCATCTGCTTTATGTATTCATAAACTCCACCGAAATAGTCGCACGCCACCACCGGAGCTTCCTCATCATTTAGATCACCCTGCGACGAACCCGTCCGGATTCCAGGCACGCCGCTGAATCTACAGTCCCCGGAAAGGGTCCCCATTCAACTCTTAAACAATACAAGATTTTGCAAAAGAAACAAGAAAAGAAGAACCTCAACAGGAATGGAGAGAGGCTGGCAGCTGTGAGTTGAATCAATAAAACTGAAGCAGCATCATTATACAACTCACCGATGAATTATATTTCAGTTAGTGTCCCCTACTTATAAAAAAATGGTGTATTGAAACTCGCAATTATGTCCTGGGGTGCGAGTGTGAGTTTTTTTATATTGGACGAATGGGAGCAGGTGATCGTGCTTCTGACATAGACTTTCGCCTGAAAATTTTAACATAGATCATGTTTGGTCGCAGCAGGACTAATTACACGACACGTATAATATACTTATAATATGATTATTAGACAATTCAAATCAACTACATCACGAATATATTATACTTACATATATTTTAATTTGGTTCCATCAAATTTGATTTTTGTAAGAATTTTTCGACTTTAGCCTACCGTTAATCAAAAAGAATATCACATGAGATCAGGTTTCTAACTTAAAATATATCAATTGATTGGTAGGTATAATGTACGTATCACATAATTGCTGCACAGTTCAGACCAATCACATAAAAAATATATCATAAATACACATATTTTGATTTGGCTCTATCAAATTTGATTTATATAAAGAAATTCCGACGTTGGCCTACAATTAGTCAAGAAGAGTATCACATGAGATCAGGTTTTTAACTTAAAATATATCAGTTGGTGATCTATTAGGAATCTATTTGTTTATTATGTGCTGGTCGTAGCAAATTGTCTGAATTATATTTGAAACTCTGACTTTTACGTTGATTAAGAGGGTGTTTGACTAATTTTATTTAAAATATTTTGTAAGCTGATATATATTAGTATAAGATGTTAGAGTTTTTGTTTTCGCATTAAAATTTCCTTTTAAATTCATACATTTCCATATTTGAGGATGTTGAAATACATTTGGTTAATTAACAGAATTTGTTTGAATCTGTATATTTAAATTTAGGGTAAATTACGGTGACACTCATTGAGATTAAATTAAAATATACAAACACTTCTCATTTTTTATAAAATTATAACTACAATCCCTGATGTTATAATTGTATTACAACTACATCTCTTATTCAAAGGCAAAATTTACACTAATACTCTATGAAAAATATTACACTAATACCCCATAAAAAGTGTAGCTTTAATTATACAAAAAACAGAGAATATTTATATAATTAGAATTAATCTCAAGGACGACAATATAATTTATCCATAAATTTAACTTTTCAAAGAAGGGAAGGGGGGACCCAAATAGAACCTTGGAGAGTCCCATTGCCATATCCGTCGAACGTGGATAAAATAACGTGGATAGAATTGAATATTTGACCGACAGTTCTTAACAGATGGCTAATTTGCACTTTGCACCCTCAAAATAGGGTTAATAGACACTTTGCACCCTTGATTGAACACAAACCTTGCCACTTTGATAAGTAATAAAATAACAAAATTAGTATAAAAGTAAATAAAATTAATATTTCAATATTCGATATGGTTCAATACATAAAACACTTCTAAAAAAATTAAAAATTAAATACCAAACAAAATTTTTGGTTTCGATTTTGACATATACCAATTCTTTTTTTCTTTTTTATTCGATCCAGTCGATTTACCAAATTTTAGCCGAAAATGATTAAGGGTTGCATTTTGCCAAGACTAATCTATTTCTAGAGTAAACTGCCATTTTTTCTTTTTTAAGGTACAAAATGCCTATTAAACATACTTTCAAGGTGCATGGTGCAAATTACCTTTATCCGTGCAAAATTTGGTCTCGAGCTAATTGTAAATATTGTACTTGTATTATCACAAGAAGAAAAACTAAATTATTCCCTTCATTTTAAATAAAAATAATTTAAAAATTATGATAAATCAACATTATCAATCACGGACAAATAAACCAACCTGAAAACTCGACCTTTGATTATAGTTAATCCATATTTGTCGAAAGCATTAGCCAGAGTATCTGATTACGACAAGTATTTTGTCTCACATGTTGAAACAATGATAATAACATTGTTGTACGGTTGTGGTTAATATCATTCAACAAGATTTGTAATTCAATTTTATCCACAATTTTTATTATTGATTATATTTTACAAGATTGATATTATCGTCATTCAATATATATTTCCATCAACAAATTTTAAATTTTTACTTAACATTTTATCGTTAATATTATTTTTATGTTATGATTTATATTCATTAAAAACATTAACTGAGTTTCCACTATATTATTTTGTAGCCGATGAGTTGGTCATACATGTCGTTCTTAGTGGACCTGACGGCTATTTATTTAGACAAATACTCGTTATAATTGATCAATACATCGATTTAATTAATAAATTCATATTACAATAAATTGAGAAATAAATTACAATAAATTTACATTTTATATATCTTATAAGACTTAATCCATGACCCAAAATTTATTAATGGGACATCAATTTTAATCATTAAGAACGCGACGGCTAATGAATTGCTATTCAAGTGTTCTAATTGAGTTGGTAGACTTATTTAATATTTTGATTCAACAGTAATGACTTTGAATCTATCGCCTAACAAAGATATGGAAATCTGGTCAAGCTGCCCAAATTTTGGAGACATAATAGAGAAAGCGATAGCAAAAAAAAGCCTTGTTTTAGGGATGTTGCAAAATACGCATTCCTACAAAAAATAATATAGTTGAATAGGTTTTTTGTCGAATGATAAGCGAATTGAATTTTAAAGCAGATGAGTGTCAATGCGTACTGAATTTGAAATTTTTTAGAAGTCACATTTTCTAGGAGTGGTTTTAACTTTTTTGCTCGCGTCTCGACATAACCATGCACTAAAACAAATAGGATGTTTATTTTAACGGCAATCTAGTGACCATCACTAGCATATACTTGACCTACTCGTAAAACTTAATAATCCATACTACTAACTGTCGAGGTAGGGGAATGTCCAACATCCTCTTAGTTTCCTCATTCATCTTATGAGACTGGGTATTGAAAAGCTAAATTCCATGCCTCAAGGGTAGAACACACTTTTTGACCCGTCCATTTAAATCTTTTCAAAATTTTGTCAATCTAAAACACTTCAATCAGTCCGAATGTCTTTCTAAATCTATCTCTATAAATTTTAATTTCAAGGATGTAGGAAAGTTCATTAATGTCTTTTGTAGGAAAATCGATGGATAACCTTACGAGCAAAATGTGGCTCACATTAAGCATCAATAACACTTGTTGAACTCTCGCTAACCTTCTTATATACGAAGGAATGGTAATCATTTTTTGATGAAATTATATAATTTTATAACTTCATCAGAATGATTATATTACTTTTTTTTAAAAAAAAAATACTTGTCCTGACCTGACATTAACTGCGTAGTACTCCTCGAGTCCAAATTTGTTGCATCAAAACAACCAAAAAAAAAAAAAAAAAAAAGGTGAGTCCATCCCAACAAAACAAGTCACAAGTTACTATGTCTAAATCAACAAACTCAAACTCTTCTTCTGTCCTAAAACTAAAATTGGAACAACATTCCACGTGACTTCCACACTCCACCCCTTCCCCCTTATAAAGGACACAGTTTTTCTTAGGGAAATTCTAATTCGGACCCAACTTGATCAAAATTGAACTAATTATATAGCAAGTATAATACACTTGTCGCGTGATTGGTGTCCAGTTCAAGAAAATGACCAATCATTTAGCAAGTGTATCACACTTGCTCTGTGATTGGTTTGATTCGATCAAATCTGGTCCGGACAAGAATTTTTCTTTTTCCTTCTTAAGTTTACGAGAGACTGAGCATGTCACGGATTAAACAACACCCAAAATTTTAAAGTTTATTTACTTTTACATATAAAATATTATACTAAATTATATTGACACGCCTTGAAGTTAGATTCAAACTACAATTACTCCCTATATTGTACATAATTACAAGTACATACGTATATTTACCCTTCAATTAGACTTGAATTTATATGACATACAAATTAATTGACAAATCAATTTTTTTATGGGGTAATTACAACTATCTTTCTTGAGGTTTGGATAATTACAAATACCCCTTGTTGTTTGAAAAATTATAAATACTCTTTCAAATGAAAAATAATTATGTATACCCTAGATGGAGATATGAAAAGTACTACGTTAACCCTTGCAAATTTTTTATTTTTTCAAAAAGTGTGTTTGAAAAAATATAAAAAAAATCTAAGAGTGTGTAAAATAAATAATCCATAGAGAATATTATTTCACAAAATTATTTTAGAAAATGCTAAAGAATATATAAAATCATAATTTATAATCTAAAAGGGTATTTTAGATAGTTCACCACAAAAATTGGATGAAAACCTAACTAAATATGCTTATCGTTAGACGGACGTTAAAGTCAAGAGAGTACTTATAATTTTTCAAACAACAAAAAAGTATTTATAATTATGTCAAACCTTACATGTAATTGTTCTTTATATTAATAAATCGAGTTTAATTAATAATTAATTCCATTAATTCAGAATATCCATGGCACACTATGAATCTATGTACCTTTCCCGGCTGTTATATGGAAATAATATATAGTTACTTTTTGTCATGTCCTCCAATCAAAATAAAACACTTCAAAAATTAATTCAAACACTATGTTAGGGTTTCAAATTTAATTGTTTCCCAATTTGATTTTGGTAGACTATGACTATGTATCCACTCTAATCTAAATGATAGAGTAGTTATCAAAAAATAAAGAGCTCCTTTCCTATTTCAAAATATATATATATCAAAGACTTTATAATATTTTATAAGAGATTTTCGAAAACTTGTAAGTTCACCCGAACACCCTCTAATTGCATTAACCAAGATAACAATAATCACTATAGATGCACAAATTTATCAACTTGTTTACTGTTGTACCCTCTATATCCCCTTGAACGATTTTCTCTTGTCTGGCAATTATTTTTGGCCAAACACCCGTTAAAGTGCGCAGACATCTCCACGTCATTGTCTATAAAACATTACAATCTCTTCTTCAAAATGCATCACTTGATACAATTTTCACAAAAAAATTGTTATTGCTACTCCTTGACAAAATCCATAAGTTGAAACATTTTAAATCAATCCATAAGTTGAAACATTTTAAATCAAACCATAAAAGTTCGTGTCATGATCATTTTATGCTCAGCCCAAATCTCTAATATTTCTGATCTAAAGCCTTCAATCATATGCGTATATTGAACATTTAAGAGTAAGTTTAAGATCAAAATGACCAAAAACTATTTTACTATTCATTCACTAGATGAAGTAAAAGAGAACTTAAAAACTACAAAGTAAAAGACTTCATCAACACTGTGAATTTGTCAATTTACACAAAATCTGGAATACTTAAAACCTGCATGCAATCAATCACAGGGCACATAGGCCACCTTATAAACAGCATTTCAATTTCAAACTAAGAGCAAATTATACTATTTGCTACTTCAGAAGTACTTCTCCCTCAGTTAAGCATAAACTAATGCACTCAAAAGGCTACAAAATTTGAACATAACTGCATAAAATCACTGCAGCAAAATCGATTGTAGAATCACACTACGATGCGTTCGTCCAAACATAAGATCATCGTCGCAATTAATGTACATAGAAAAAGATCAGAAGTCACCATACTCTAACACATTCCTGACGCAACGGAAAAAGCACTTAAACAACATTATATGTAGGCAAGCCAACTAATAAGGCTAGGTCAACTATATCTAAAACCTCCATGACTTCATCAAAGAGCAGTGAAGTATCCGATCTCTCCTTCGCCAGGTAGGTTAGGCCCATAGTCTATATGTACACACATGCGCTTACAAGGGACAAATATAACACGAGAAACTTCTAAATATCTTGTTATCTGAGAGCATCTCCAGGGAAGAGCAGTATCTTCTGAACGTTATCTGACAAAAATAGTAATTTGTGTTGTCAGTACACACAAGTCAAAGGTGAGTTACCCTGTTTACATGGGAGAAAACGTATGATATCTCAGCAATTGTCAAATAAGCATAATCCAGAAATGCAGAAATAAACGCTAATTTATAGATATGGACAAGGAAGATGGAAATTCAGATCATGTGCTTCTCGTCTGTGCACACTGATTTCGAATGCACACTGGTCAGAGGCATATGCTTGTGTTTGTGCTAGTCTATGTGTAGCTCATATTTAAACTGGAAATGACAAGGAAATTGAGAGAAGAAATCACCTGATATCATGTTAAGGCCTTCTCCATACCACCCTTTCAAAATGTTGATTGAAGTTCATAGTTTTCTACGAGGGGACCCAACAGGAACTACCACAAATAATCCGGCCTTTCCATCCCTGAAGCATCCAGTTGCCATCTTCGTCAAATAGAAAATCTTTGTGATACCCAGTCATAACCTTATGCCGTAATTTTTTCATAATCTCATGATTCAAGGGGAATGGTTTGAAGCCTGCCCTCATACAGCGAATTTGCCATTGCTTGTATGTCTCAGGTCTCTCAACTCTCTCTGCTCCCTCACATGCAATAACATTTATTACCTCGGGGCCATAAAAGTCTTGTTCAAAATCAATTCTGTGCGGATTATCACGAGGCAGGGTAGCATCAAACATATCAAATAGTGCTGAATAGTGGAAGAGAGCTTCCCTGAAGCGTGTAACAAAGAATGGGGCACTGTAGGATCCATTGGTGACAGCATTCACAAATATATTTGGCTTCATTTTCTTAATTAAGTTCAGAACCGCATCTCTGGGACTGTCAACCATAACGGTCTCATCGAGCAATCTACCAAATCGAAACAGACAGTTCACAGCAAGTACCTCATCACGTTCAATTTTCAGGTCCTCCAACTTAATCTTCTCCCAGTTTTGTGTTGCAATAGCCTGGTACTCAAATGGTACACCAAAACGTTCACAATATCTCGCCAAGCGGCACCCTGTCTCTTCTACTCTTTCTGCTGGCCTAAAACCTGGTTGTGGAAGCTCGATTCCAGTGATTCGCAGTTTGGGAGGTCCACCAGGTCTCTCTGAAAGAAACTGAATGAGGGCAGGCCACTGGAAACCATAAAGAATACCAAAATCTACAATATGCAATGTAGTCGCTTCTGAAGCCACTAATGCAATCATCTTAATTGCAAAGAAAATTGACATCTTCTTGAATGGACAGGCTGAAAGATAAACCTGGTACGCTTTTAACTTCTCAGCAGCAGTGATTTTCCTACGAGTAAGGGATGCATAAAGCTCGGTTCCAGTGCCACCCAAGCGTGCCTGAAGGCCACTGGCAAATACATTAGCCAGCCTCTGGTATACGTCACCAGTGGGAGAAGAATGTTGGCTAATCTGTTTTAATTGTTCATATGCAGTCCTACGATCATCAGCAGCAACAGATTGAGCACAACTAATCAAAAGAGTCCTTAAGTCCACAGAATCCCCTTTCCCCTCATTTTTCTTAGCACGAGTTCTTCCGCCATTAAGCCCATTAGGCAGTACCCCTTGTAGGGAGGTCTTCTCCACTCCACCGGATTTAGCATCATAACTCCGAGACACCATATCATCTTTAACGTCATTGCAAAGGAGAACTCTGTCAAACATTTCAGAAAGCTCAACATCTTCAACATAAATAGCAGACTGCTTGCTACTTCTCTCAACATCTTCCGAATCAGCATCGTCCGGATACTGATGCTTTCTTCCCCTCAAGCCATTAGGAGAGTCATCACTCTCCTCCTTTTCTACCTTGATTGCAACAGCTGGAGTGATATCTTCTGATTTTTGAGGCAACACATATTTGTCCAAATCAATAAGCAGATTACCAGTAGGAAGGAATTTACTAGCTTCTTCCATCCCTCTCTTGAACTGCAAGATGGACTCACTATCACTGAAAATATTTTGAAGCAGGCTCGTGTTCTCAGAGGAGTTGGTCTGGGCAGTGGTGTTATCATAGGAGCCGTTAACAGTACCAAATGATGATTGTGAACTCACAGGCAAGACTAAATTGGATGATGGATCCTGCGGACAACCCTGTTCCATTGAGGTATTATTTTCACCAGGATCAACAATCCATTGAGGATCAATTGCACTACTACCAGCAGTACTACTGTTTGTGTACTCGCTGGATGTCCCGAAAAAGCTATCAGGGCTATCAGACGTTTGGTCACCATGACTTGATGGTCGAAAGGGTGAAGGAGGATATTCCTTGCCAATGACTTCATACAAAGATTTCTCAGCAGCTCGTAGGGCAAGTGGATCATAGAACATGCTGGGCTTCTCTTCCATGTTCTCTTCAACCAGTATCTGATTAAGGAACTTTAGTACGGGATCAGAGTCTTGATCATCTGGAGACTCTGTCTCATAGCTCATTGACAAAGATGAAGCCAAATTATCAGGACTCGGGCTTAATGGAAGGAAAGGGATATCCAGGACATCAAGCTCCCAATTATCATGTTTAATCCCATAGGTAAGGTTTTGAGATAGCTCATAACCGGGCAAAAAGTTGTCATCACCAAACTTTGATCCATTTACCACCATATTGGGGATCTCGTTGAATCCGGGATCCATTGCAGGCAAATTGCCTTAAACTCCCTAGTCAAAGCGTCAGGTTCAAAGAGTCAAAAAACCCATAACCTCATTCACCAATTTAAAATGCACAACATCAAAACAAATTTGACGTCTTGAATGAAACTCACTACATCTCCTCGCCCAAATCCAAAACTACAATTTACAACATAAACAACATGAGATCAAGTGGGAGTCAGCAGCTCGTAAGACAAATTCACCATGTTAACCTATCACAGTAGTAATAATAATAAAAAAAAAAAAACACCAATTCAAAATCCAAGAATCAAATTCCAGCCCTAGAAGAACAAAGCTCTCTCTCTCTCTCTCTCACACACACACACACCCACACACACAAAAAAAAAAAAAAAAGAGAGACAACTGAAAACAAAGAACAGAAAAGTACCCAGAAATGTTCAAAGAATTTCAACTTTGCAATAACCTCAAACTCAGATAAAAGCAGCCAAAACATACAAGAAAAGTTACGCGGAAACACTACACACAGTCCCACTTTACTAGAAGCATCTTTCTTCAGCAAAAACCCTTATACCCACTCAATCATCAACACACCAAAAACAAATTAATTAATTAATTAATTAAAATAATCGAGAAGAATATAAAGAAGAGCCTCCATTACCAAAAAAAAAAAAAAAAAAAAAAAAAAAAAAAAAAAAAGGGTTTTCTTTGCTTAATCTGACAGCTGCGTACCTTCGATATATGTGAAATTGGCTGGAAGAAAACAGTCAAAAATGGTGTGGGTAGTGGAAGACTCTCACTGAATAAACCTGGAACTTTTGAGAAAATCAAGGGAAACGTCCGTCTATCTGTATATATATAGACAGAGAAGAAAGGTTTCTTTTACTTTTGGGATAATTGTCTATACGTCCTTGACGGTTTACATAATTACATAAAGTCACTGAATTGTTTATAATTACATCGGTTCCCCAAATATATAAGTTTTGTTATTTTTATTTAGAAAAATGATTTCTTGAAGGTGTATTTAGTTAATAATCTTTTATAGAGGTTTATGATGGTGAATATTAAATTTATTTCACAAATTTTAAATATACAATATGGTATTATTTCCTTCAAAAACAAATTTTAGTGGAATTAATTAAGTTTTGCTTTTTAATTATGTTTTTTATGTTATTGACTTTGAGAAAATTAAATAAACTAAAGGAAGATTATTGGAACTTATAATTTTAGAATCAATGTAAAATATAAAAAATTTATATAAATTAAAACTATGTAATTCATTCCTCTTCTTTAATTGTGTTAATTAAATGAATATTCATCTTTTGAAATAAAACAATAAATTGAAAAATAAAAGTACTAATTTAAATTTATATAACTTTTACATTTATCTAATACCTCAAGGTTGATAGTATACGTATTTACATTGGCTGAGTTTATCCTAGTTTTTGACTAATTGATGATGGATTTGAGAAAATAATTAATTTAAATACTTGTCTCTTATAATTTCCAAGAAAACACAATATTGGTAAAATTAGTTTATCTTTGATTGAATTCTCACAATAGAATTTGCATTTATCTAAAATAAATTGATCTTTAAAAAAAAAAAAAATTAAATCTCATACTAACTCAAAAATTTATGAAACTCGGTCCAAAAGAACCTTAACATACTAGCAATAATATGATAAAATACTAAGCCTAAATGAAAGCTACAAAAAATATAAAAATTAAAAATTCCATTAAAAAAAATCTAGAAAAAGACCGTGATAGTAGTCAAAAATGTGGAATGAAACAAGAACGTGGTCCTCACAGTCGCGTTCATACAAATCGTCGCATTACTTCTCCCAAATTAAAAATTATAACCATCAAACCACACATTTCCAGCTATATGTTTTGGATTTACGCCGATTCAAATACTTCTAAAACACATTTACCTCGTGTACTAGATCAATTTGATTTTCATTTAAAGTTGAATTTTTCACATTGATATTCTGTAAAATTATAATTAACACAAATATCCAAATTTTTTATTTTTCATAAAACACATATGATTACGTTTAAACAAACCAAAAGTAATTATTATACTAGATCGCCAAATTGGCTTTACAATCATGATTGACCGAAATCAGTTTTAAATTTAGATTGAAAACGCCCTTATTTCGATGATTGAGTTTTAAAAGTGCTTTGTTGAAACCCTAATTGCGCACAGCCTTCACATCGCTCTCTTTTTTCATTCCTAACCTCTCCATTATCAAATTATTCTCCATATTTCTCTCTCTCATTAAATAAGTCAAAATTCTTATTACAAACTAAGATAGGTTGAATCAAATCAATTTACACTACGATTCAGACTATAAAAAAGAACCAATATCTCCATAATATTCATCTTAATTTGTTTGATTGATTTGTAAACTCTCCCAAATAATCAAATTCTAAGTATGACAGTTAATTATAATGGTAAAATATAGTGAATTAATAAAAAAAATTAAGCAATTTTTAGTATTATCGTAATTATCTAAGTATCATAGTTCATTGATCAACGGATCAGGGCTATGATTGTTTGGCGTTTTGTCTCGACTCATCCCATCCAAGTGGAGAAAATGAGACGAAATGCATTTGGTTTAGATCATATGTTTTTTTGACTATGTGACTGCTTGTAAGATAAAAATGTAATTGTGATAATTGATGTGTAAAAAATATTAAGTGAGAAAGAAAATATAATGATTATAGTTGATATGATATGTTTTTTTTTAAAAAAAATAGTAAAGTATATACGTGTCAAATATTTATCCTTCAAAGATAAATATTTCCCGTAAACAAACAAACCCATGACCCATTCGAATGAGATAAGAAATATTCTACCAGCGTGCACGATTTTAACTATCTTTGACGAAAAAATGGACAATAAATGGGACAAAAAAAATCCTTACAGGAGGTAAATCATTCGTTATTTTCCTTTTCTATTTTATATACTTTATTTATTGTAGAAAAAAATATTTATATAACCTATATAATGAACAATAATGATCTAATTAGCATTTTGGTGCTTTTTTGCTATATTTCTAAGAGAACAACAATAGCAAACAAGTCATGTATGTATGACCCTACTGGTTGGGGAGGCCATTATAATACTTCATATAGTAAGGACTGTTATGCAATTATGATAAACCTCGAGGAGGTATATGCAATTATCCTTTTGCTTTCTGTCCAAGGTGAAGATGAAGCTTCGGTGAAGCAGAGTGCACTGCAGGCAGCCCACCACTGTCCAAATGATTAAAACGGTCAAAGCTCACATCATTCTTTCAATATTCTTTATTGTCTTAAATATTCGTATGTTTTTACTGCAATTTTTAATTAAAAAAATTTATTCATCATGATTTTTTAATTTTAATTATTAAAATTGATCAAACAAAATATTATATTTTTCTCTACGATCAATTTTACTTTACATCTAATTCAATACATAGTTATTCAATAATAAATATTTATTTTTTTCAAAATTAAATAGTGATCAGATAATGACCGGTCACATAATTATTCTGCAGAGAGTAGGGGTGATTCAATGGTGATTAAAATTATATTCTATAATTTTCTTAAAATATATAGATGTCAATTAAAAATAAATTAGATAAATAACAGCAAATTAATTTTTTAAATTATAATGCATCGATGTGAATAAAATTTAAAACTAATTTGATTTATATAAATTAAAATACAATAATCTTTATTATTTAAAGAAAGATTATTAAGCAAACAGTTAAGCATGAGTTCATTTACAAATTAATATATGTTTATTTATTTTAGGATATCTTGCATTTACGGAAAAAAAGAAAGCTTTATTCGTACCTGTCAATGCAGGTAGGAGATGTAGATCATCAGGTTTATTTAATATTATAATATTAAAAATAAAAAATAATAAAAATAATACTATAATATATATATATATATATGAAAATAAATGGAACTTTCAACTTTATTAAAAAAAAATGGTGAAGTCGAACTTCTTGCACCATTTATGTTAATATATATATATGTATTAATTTTGTTATTTTTTTATTTTAATATTATATTATTAAATAAACCTAGATCATCAAATCATTATTTCTTTCTTTCTATTTTTCTTTGGTAAATAAACATAAAGTAAATGGTAGTTTATGTAAATTATTTGACGAAAGATGATTTGTAGATTTTACTTTAAAGTTGAATAATTATCATAATTAAGGAAAATCGCATTTTACCATTTTTGTAGGTCTAATTGGTCAAATATATTAACTACCAAAATTAGAAGAACTAATTAATACAAAAAATAAAATTTAGATAAAAATTTATCAATGGAAGTAGATCTGTAGGTCTAGTTGGTCAAATGGATTAATTAACATGATTAGAAGAAGTAATTAAGGCCATAAATGAAGGTCATATACTATTTTTTTTTCCTAAACGGAGCGGTGAATTATTTTTTATTTTGAATAAATTGATTACAATCATTCACATCAGATATAATATATCTAATATTTAAAGACAATTATAGCAATCTTGTTAATCGCCTACTATAAAATATAACTACACCTACTATTAAATAAACCAACATCCCATGATGATGGTGTTCGAACCCATTACATTAAGAAAAGTTATATACTAATTAAACTTAAGATATTATTATTATATTTTAGATCACTTACCCTTATATATTTTTAACATAATTACAAAATTCAAATTTATGAAAATTCAGGTTTTATTGCTCAATTTTGATCAGAAGACTTTCTTCGCATTATCTATACTATTCATAAAGCCCCAAAGATAGACTATTTGTATGTTTAGACATATTCATTAATTTGAATTATTAATGTATTGAAAAAAACTTTTGAATTTAAATGTATTGAATGATGAAATAAATTATATTTTATATATATATATATATCAAAAAAGAGATGATAACAATTTTAATTTCAACAATAAATAAACTATTTAAACAAGAATATTTAGGGTATGTTCTACAAAAATGTATCAAGACGTAATGCAAGAATCACAGGTCCAACAAAAGAATAAAATTTTAAAAATTATATAAACTCGACTCTAATAATTTACTCTGTGCCTCTTTATTTTATCCAATAGTTCTCAAATTATATATAGTTTTAATAAATCAATTATAATTACATTATGAATTTTATCAATATACTATTAATAAAATTCAACACCCCCTTAGATAATTATATGTCAGAATGGATTTCAAATTTTTTTAGCGTTACTTTCTGAAATATTATAAAAAAATTTTATATACATTCTGAATAATATATTTTTGAATTAAATTTAAAGGTAATTACATTAACATTCCTTGAAAATAAGCTCAGATACATAAACCCTCCATATCTTTGCAACATTACAGGTATGCCCTCTTAGGGGGTGTTAACGTAATGTATCATACGAAATGTTTGTGTAAATTTTTGTCACTGAATAGGGAGTGTACTTACGAACTGAAGAAGTGTAGTTATATTTTACAAAAGATATGAAGTGTTTGTATATTTAAACCTAACTTCGGGATCAATGTAATTTGTCCTAAATATTTTCTTTGTCCTTCCCTTTTCAATTTGGTTAGACCTAAAGACGACTTTTTGGCTGTGAAAGAAAATTTGGCAGGTAAAATTAGCTTAACTATTAAGTCCAAGTCCGGTGTACTATAATTATTTAGCACACGGAAACTTTTCCTAATTGAAATGCTAATGATATATAATCCACACGGGTCAAATTAATGAATAAAACATGCACTCAACATATATAATATAATAATAACAATAATATATAGCAACAAACATATAAAAATAAAAGTATAGTATCCACTACACTTAAGAAATATTTGAACACCATCTACACGTTCTAGATTCAAACACCGACCCTATGGACTCCAATGTTGTGATATTCTGTTTATAATATTATAACACTGAATATAGTTGTGCTTGCATCCCGATATTTCGATTGTTGTAAATATTTTAAAATTAATAAATCAGTTAATTCATAACGTATTATTGACAAGTATTGTTCTCATTTTTAATAATTTAGTGATGTGCTAGTGTTTGCTACTCCCGGTGCACCAATGTTTGCTTACGTAATATAGAATGAAAATTGGTATTAACATTTTATAAATTTATGTAATTTCTGTTAGAGGAACAAGCAAATTAACTTTTATTAGTATTAGCGGTCCTCTTCCCTGGGGCATGTATATATATATATATATATTAATGATCGTCTCACATTATCTCTGTGTGTATAAAATAAATAATATTTTATACTTTAAAATATAATATAATTAATAATATAATATATTATATTTTAAAAAAGAAAATCAAGTATATTATGGATATAACAGAAAAATTAGTGCAGTAGTGTCACAAATTGATGTTTTATGAGTGAAAATATTGTTTTTTATATTAGTATATATATACATACTAGTCATTATGATACATTATTCATACTTTATTTAATAAACGATATTTTTGACAAAAAAAAATGTATAAAGCAATAGAGATATTATTGCGTTTGACGAAAACCAAAATAAAATGTATAAAGCAATACATTAAGTTGAAAAAAAAGAAAGACAAAAATAGAGATATTATTGACGGAAAAAAAATTGTGTATTGTGAGTGAAAAATGTTTTTATTTTTTTTATATTTATATAGATAATATTTATACTATTATATAAAGAAAATCTTTCCACACTCATCGTCGGCGTTTAATTACACTGCTACACTAATTTTTGTAAGGTTAAAAATGCCCTTCAACCGATAATATAACCAATTTTTTTAACTTTTAAAGTTTTATTAATTGATAAATTAATTTTTTTTTATTTTTTTAATATGAAACAATAATTTATATTTTACTTTTAATTATAATAAAAAAATATTTATTATACGCATATAAAAACGCAAGCCACAACAACTAATATGTATATATATATATATAGACACGTGTGTGTGCAAGAAAAGGGGGAAGAATTGAGGAAGAGAAAAGAAGAGAAAGGAAAAAAAGAAATGGGGTCGGCGCCAACGCGCAGCGAGGTGCTCTCACTTTTCCGATCACTACTTCGGACGGCGTGTGATTTTACGGACTACAATATAAGGGAGTACGCGAAGCGCCGCACTGTCGACGCCTTCCACCAGAACCGCCGCCTCTCCGACCCGGCGGAGGCCGCCGCCGCGTTCGCCGAAGGAAAGTCGCAGCTCGGTGTCGCCAAGCGCCAGGCCGTGGTTTACTCGCTCTACGCTCCTAGAGTGAAGAGCGTTATGGAAATCAACGGGTCGTGATATCATTTATGGCTGCCGTTGTTAATCTTATTAGGTTAGTTGTTCTACTTTAGGGTTTGTTTGTTGTTTTCTTTTTCAATTGTAAGATAAAGGAGTTTCTCCAATTTTAGTTTGTTCTTTTATCTTTCACTTTGGGAGAGTGTTAAATTGGGTGGACTTGATTTATGCAATTTATAAAATTTACTCATTTCTTTCCATCAGTTTTGATTAATTATATTTGTTTGTTCGTTTGTTTACTGCGAGTAGCGTTTTCATATGAATTTGAAGATTTTTCTGATTTTTAGACTAAACTTGGATAAAGCAATTCTTCTTGATGGGCTAGTTGAATTTTTTTATAATTTAATTTTATTTGCTTGATTTATGTTCCTTTTTATTCGTGTATAATTTACTTGAGTTTGGTACTTATGAGCAATGCTTGTTCTATGAATTTGGATCAAATTCAGAAAATATTGGGGAATATTTTTTGGTTTTTTGGTTACTTCCAGGTCTCCGTTGTTGCTTCATTCCTTCTTTAGCTTTGGTTTTCTGTATCATTCTTATTTCTCGTTCGTCTTTCTTGATGAGGAGTTTTCAAGGCTTTTGAGATGATATGTGTTGCTGTAGCATTAATGGCACCTCTAGTTTACTTACGCATTTCCAACATAGTTTCTTTTGCCGTATGAGAACTAGATTTTGCTTATTCACGGAATTTTGAATTGTACAAGTGAAGGGTGTTTCTGAACATGCGGGCTCTGAATTCGCTTTCTTGTGCCACAATATAGCATCTTTAACTGAAATTGATTGATGAAAATTTGTATCTAAACCGTGATATTGATCAACTTGATGTTGGCTGATGTCTGGAATACGTATTCAGGATAAGCTTTATGATGATGTTGTCTTGATTTTGTATTTAAGTAATTTGTCGGTAAGAAAAGGATCTGAAGAAATGAGCAAGAAAACAATCAGACAGAGGCTGTTGGAAAAGTTCTGTAGTGCAAGCTTGTATACAATTGACTAAGTTTTAACTATACCCACTTGAAAACTAGAGCTTTTAGGTCTATCTTATTCATTTGAGGTGGTTTTGATATCTTGATTGAATTAGAATAGCATCTCGCAAATAAATGACAGAGCACATCAGTGTGTTAGAGTATCAAGAAGAGTTTGCCTCTCGAGTTTCCGATTTTGGTTTCTGTTTTGTATCGAAGTGTCCTTCTAGCTTGCTTGTGAGTCTATCTTTACAAACTTGTGCAATTGCTTCTGCAATATTGAAGCCCATATGATCCACCTTTCCGTATTATTTGGTTTAGTCAAAGTGCTGCTGTGTTTATTTGGAAAGAGCACGTAGATTTGCTAGTTACAACTTTATGTTTTAAGTCCTTCAGTCAACCTGTGCAAGTGTAAAGTTCTTATATTATTGTGCAGTGTATTAATTTCAAATTTGACTGCTGAATTGTGTTTGAGAATGCTTGTCAAATAAGTAAAATCATATAGATTGCTCTGCCAGGATCTTGGATTATCAAGGCAGGAAAAATATCATTTCATGAATGTTTGCATTTGGTTAGCATAGATTCTTGCAAATAAGTAACTTTCGGAATCAATACTTCTTGTTTTACTGGAATCCCTTCAGACCCACCTCTTATTTCTGCTATCTTTTGGTGTGTTCCACAGCTTGATAAAAGGAAAAACGAAGATAAAAATATTGTGGAGATGAAGAATGCTTGCTTCCTTTCTGAGCGAGGATCGATCAGCTATGCAGTTCATGATTACTGGATATGTATTTTCACTGTTAGTGTCTCAGAAAGAATAACTGCTTCATTTTACAAAGACATGAAACACCGGATAAAGCATTGATGTCTGCATTTCTGGTATTAATTAGAAGCAAGTTCTGGGTTACTTGACTCTGAATTTTCTTGTATGTAGTTAATCTTCAATTAGACCCTTTTATTTGGTTTATGTGCACATTTTGCAACTTTTGTTAAGTGGTGGAAGGCTATGTCGTGTGCAGCGACAAGTTACTGATTGGTGGCAAAATATGTCGTGTGCAGTAATTGATACATGCATGATATTTTTAATCCTGTACGAACTTATGTTGGCAATTTTGTCCTATAATTTTTAAAAATTTCGCATATTGAAAACAAAAACGACAATAATCGAAAAAGTACATGTGACATGCATGCTACTTGCTTAACATGGTGCACGCATCCGGCCGTTTTTATGTGTAGTTATTATGTTCATAACCTTCCTAACTCTTAGAAAGTAATACAAATCTTTAAGCTCTCACTTTGAACATTTTTTTTTTTGGAATATAATAAATTTAGAATACAATGTTGGTGAATTTTCAAATAAGTTAAACATGCATAGCTGGGTAATTAATTTTCATGAAGCAAACATAAAGTAAAATAAGATCAATTACGAAAATTAAACACTTTGATTTCCAGATAACATGTTACCAAGGAAAACTAGATGACCATCATCCACCATTATGTTCCGAGACTCTCAATAATTTTAACTACACCTATTTTGGAAAGAAAGTGTGGGTTTAGACTCAATTATTTTTGAAATGTTACCACAATATGACTAATGTGTATATATATATACACACATATTTCTGATAAAATATGACTTTATCTCAACCCAATAAAAAAATAATATTAGTGATAAAATATTAAGTGTCGACTATAATATTACCACTAAACATATATATTAAGTGACAATGATTTCGATTTTATTTGATATAATTGTCAGTAAGATTGCGTATAATTATCACTATAGACAATTAAAGACACATTTATAGTAACAATACAAATATCGTACGAATCATATGATGTGGATTCATAGCCGTTGTATGTGTATCATAATTATCTATAGTGATGATTTTATTCACAAGTTTTCTTGTCTCTAACATCGTTAACGACAAGATTTACACGATAATTGTAATTAATTATAAAAATTATTATAATAACTAAAATAAAAACTCTCATGAATTAATAAATATAATTAATTAAGACAATTTCAATATTACCCTCACCTAATTTTTCATCCTTAATATTTTTCTTATAGTGTGATTTAATTAAGTCTAAGAGGCTACAACATTTTAGGTAAACTCAGTTATAGGAAATTAGATAGTCAAAAGGTATTCTCAAATTTTAATTTCATTTTGACCATAACAAAATAACAATGTTATATTTGGTTATAATTAATTTATATTTAATTATTTTGGTGAAGACAATTAGTCTTCCAATAATAAGACTAGTGATGATTAGGGTTGCACATAATTTTTCATGAGAGAGCAACAATATTGGTTGTAACTATACACAAATAATTCAACTTAGCTTAGTAAAAAATTGCCTCTAATTGCTTAATTAGCTAACTAACAACACAAAATTAACAAAGAGCAATAACTTTTTATCTTTTATCATTTAATTTCATATCAGGCTGTAAATAAGTTTTTGATCTTTTCGACGTTGATCGATAGTATTTATTTGTCATATTTTTTAAGCCGTACTCCTTTATAATGCAAGAAATAATTAATTTTTTTTATAGTGATACATGTACCTAGCGTCTACGATGAGATTTATATTATTATATTAATACAGTATAATTTATATATACTACTTAATGTCTTCAAACTTTATTTATATAATTATAAGATCAATGTGATCATTCATTATCATCTTTGACTAATTTATATATTATTTACTAATCTTTTTATAGGGCCTACATCATTAAGGGGCTGAGTTTTGGGGGCTTATCTCAATTTAGGTCCAAATTTAGAGTTATATATCATTTTCCTCCTCCTTATCAATCTTAGGGGAGTGGTACCTATATTGGTATGAAATGACAACTTCACCCTAATATTTTCCTTATCTTTTTTAATTTTTTTTTTTTTTGGTATTTTGGGTTGTTTGGTAGAACCATCTTAACAACCACACTCTACTTCTTCTTTTTATTTTATTTTTTTAATTTTAAGAGAGATTGTATGAGGTATTAATATAATTCTTCAAGATAAAAAATATTTTCTTTAATATGTAACTACCCCTATTATAGAAGCATTTTATTTTCAACAATAAACTCGTGATAGAACTAAACATTGAAAAAATTATAACTGGCTGAATTACATTTTTTACTCTCTAACTTATATAATAAGTGTTTTATAACATTCAAATATTGAGGCGGCAAATTTACTCCGATATGTTTTCAATTATGAGTAATTTTAGTCTATTATAAAATCTTTAGTTTCATCGAAACTTGATCAAATGAAGCTTAGCTGAACAAAAATTTGGGATTTTTGCCATCTTCAAGAAAATTCGCACGTGAGGATTAAAATTACTACTTATCAAACGTACAGGACTAACACTGTCACAACCTCGTATTTAACATTTAAAATTGAGAGTGATTAAACCACTTTGTTTTAAAAATATATTGGAAGAAATATGTTTATGTGTTTCTTCTGATTTCCCACGACTACTCTTACCACCCAAGTCACACACACAACGTGGATGCACATGTCAATCCCTCATTAAAAAAATAAAATTATCAAACATTATATAGGAAAAAGGGCAATTAAATAACTTACATTTTAAGCGTATACACAAACTTTTGTATTATTTAGCTCATTTTTTTGTAATTACTTTTCAGAGTAGTTATTTTTCATTTAATTTCCCATTAAGCCCATTAAATAACTTTGTAACTCCATCATTAACCTTAAAATTGAGGTTAATCCGATTTGGAATTCAATCCAGTTGTCAATTCAAACACCATAATCACTTCTTCTAAAATCAAATATTTTATAATCATGAATTATGCAATCATCGAGCCAAATTGTGGGTCCTAAGTATAATAGAACAAATTTTAAATGAAAAAATCAGTCGGGCAGTGTACAACGATCCTTCAGATGCTATACTCAGTACGTAATGTATATTTAATGTACGAAATCACCGAATGTAGCATGTATTTAACGGCCGGATCTTGGAAAGAAGTGGGAGCCGGCTGATAATAGGAGAGGAAGCAGTTAGCAGTGCGGTGTGTGCAATGTGAGAGAGCCGGCTAATAAAGCTTGCTTGGGAGCAAAGGCCGGCGCTCTTACCATACACTTCATGTTCACCTCATTCATTACTACACACATAGCTTCAACTTGTCACAAAAGGTTGTACTTGTTCTTGTTGTTGTGAACATAACATCAACTTCCTTCCAAATGCCTTTTTTCCAACTAATTGTTAGTTTTTGTGTAGTTTAACTGATCCACTTTCTTATTTAAATAATCTATGACAATAATTTTTTATCTTATCATTAGTTAATATTGCCATAGTTTTAGTTATTACCAAAGTGTTTATTATGGTTTTTGATATTTGGTTGTGGCCACCGTTTTGACCTCGTGGTTGAACAACTCCTAATGAGTGTTGTATAGTCGTAGTTAGTAATTGTTCACCACAATTTGTCACTTTTAACAATAATAATTAACCATAACAAAAAATCGTATTTCTTATAGTGATGCTCAGCTAGCAAAATCTTTAGAAATCAACCTTCAATAACTTAGCAAGATGGCTTATGAATCAAATGTACACGACTTAATCTGTGAAAAGAGACGATCAAGTGACCTAATGGTGACACCTTATTTTTATGGAAGATAGGTCATGTATTTCAGGGATAGTTGTGGAACCAGCTTTCATCCTCCTTGAAAAACCCAAAAAAAAAAAAAAAAGAAAAGGTTAATATATGAAGGAAAACACACAAATTAATAGTACTTCTTTCCTAATACTTGAAAGCATGTTATAAAAATTAGAAGAGTAGAGTAGCTGAAATAAAGAGTAGTTGACAACTTAAATGGGGGGCCCACCCCATATAGTGTGGATCTTTGTTTTGATTAAAATGAAAGAAAAATAAATTAAAAAAAAAATGGGAAAAAGTCCAAAGGCATAACTGCCAAAGACAAAGAGTGGAACCCCAATCTTGCACTTGGCATTGTGGGCTTGCTTAGTATCAAGACAAAGGAAAGAATAGGTTTTTTTTTTTCTTTTTCTTTTTTTTTTGAGTAATTAATAATTGTCACTATCTTTTTTCCCAGCCATTGGATTGCTTCACTTGGAGAAGAAGAGCCCTTGGATGAGGCAGGTGAGGATTCTCAGTTGGAGTACATGTGCTGCTATCTTTTCTTTGCCTTTATTTCATCTTTGCTTTCATGCATGGATTTCTCCTCCCAAATATAGTGACTGAATTTCAATTCTTTTTTTTTATATAATTTATTTTCTTCCTTAATATTGGCTTGTTCATGGCCATCATTTGCAACAAAGGTAACTCACCCTTTCTCTTCAAATTTGATACTTTCTTCAACTTTCAACTACCCTACAGCTACTACTACTGCTACTACTACTAGTAAGAGCAACAAGAGAGAGAGAGAGAGAGAGAGTGCTTTAGTTGCTAGCTAACTCATCTCTCTTTTCTGCATACTTTTCTTGCTTATCAGATCTTGGTCTACACCATAAATTTGATCAAATCTTGAGTTTCTATTCCTCAAGATTCAAGAAACTGGAATCCCACTTGTGTTTTGAGCTCGATTTTCGTCGTTTTTCGACCGGAGAGACTCAGTCATTTGTGCTGTTCCATTAGCATTTCTTGATGCTTATGTTATGAGCTCACAATTTTAGCATCTCTTCAGGTTTTTTCAGATTTTTAGCTTTTTGATTGGCTTCTGATCTGTTTTTGGTTATTATTATTTGGTTGGTTCTCTGTTGTTCAACTTAGTAATATGGAGAAAGGTCATGATCAGAAGCATGCCTGCAAGTTCTGCAACAAAATTTTCCCCTGTGGTAGATCCCTTGGAGGCCACATGAGGTCTCATTTGATCAATATTTCATCATCTGATCATCGGAAAATCGATGGGAAGCTTCCCAAGAAGAAACTCCCTCCTCTTGTTAATGGAAAAGGCAGTGGTGAAATGAAAATTGGTGGTTATGATGGCCTGAGGGAGGATCCAATTAGGAAGACAAACAAGTCCTTAAAGTCAAGTGAGGAAGATACTTTGCTTCAGGGGAAAACCTGCAAGGAATGTGGCAAAAGTTTCCATTCTTGGAAGGCCTTGTTTGGCCACATGAAATGCCACTCTGTAAACGGAAGGAGTTCGGAGGAAGATTCTTGGAATGGTTCCAATGATCAAAGGAAACCGGTCGTTGATAGCCAATCGGATAACGAAGCAGCAACGCCGTTCTACCGGAGGAAAAGGTCAGATAGGACTAAAAGGTACACAACTACTACAAATTCATCTTCTTTAACCATTGCAAATCATTCAGCAGCTGTTTCTGAGATTGATGATCAGCACGAACAAGAGGAGGTTGCTTTGAGTTTGATCATTCTTTCCATGGACAAAGGGGATTGGAGTCGTGTAACGAACTCCGTTCTTGAGTCCTCCGACAATAGCTCCGAGTTTTTAGAAGCTGAAAAAGTCACGAAAACTTCTAATAACAACTCCAAGTTAAAGAAACTGAGAGATGGGCTGAAAACTATAGGAGAATCAGATGTTTCAGCTGATGAATTTTGTGTGGATGACATACTTCAGAAGAAGAACGTCGATGTCGGATGCAATGAATCTGAAGTTAACTCGCCGAGGAATTTGATCAAGGAAAGGGGAGTTGGTCAGTTTGAAATAGATAGCAAGAAAACTAAGTCAAGAAAGAGGAAATGTACTGATACCCATGATTTTGACTCAGAACTCTGCCAAGATTTTGAGAGAAAGAGCAGATTCTCATGCTCAATTTGCAAAAAAGCCTTTGCTTCCTACCAAGCTCTAGGGGGGCACAGAGCCAGCCACAAGAAGTTCAACGGCTGCTGCGCTCCAAGGAGCGAAAACAGCATGGAAACCGAGAGCTCACGCAATCAAAGTGATAATTACAGCAAGCTCATCAAGAGTGAAAGTCCAATTGGTTTTCCTGCAGACGTTGGATCGAAGAAAAGTAAAGAGCACGAGTGCCCGATTTGCTTCAAACTTTTCCCGTCAGGTCAAGCATTGGGCGGGCACAAGAGATCGCATTTAACAGGCGATCAGGTCAAAACAGGTCCGACTAACGGAAATCAGAAGCCGATCATGAGAGATTTTCTTGATCTCAACATGCCTGCTCCTGCTGAAGAAGAATGCAATGATTTGAAGCCGTGGTGGTTAGGCACTAGCCACAAGCACGAACCGTTACTCGGCCTGCTCTCCAGCTGACGGCCCTGCTTGCTTGCTATTTCTTTCTTTGACAATGGAAAAGAAGCAAAAATGTACAGATTCATTGATTTTTTACAGAGAAAGTTGAAGTCTTTCAGCAGTAAAAGAACCATTGAAGTTGTAACTCTTACCCAAAAATGTTCCCATTACAGTTTACTTAGGCCATTTCTTTGACATGTTTCCTGAAAACTTGTAACAATTTGATCATTACTGTGTTTCTTTCCTTGGTTGTAATGCAATTTAAGGTTGAATGTTACTTTTGGGGTTAAACGCAACAACCCCCGACGCTCTGAACATCGGAGACAGTGAGTTTCTTCTTTAAAAGTTCACGAAAATTATTTCAGTAGGGGTAAATACAATTAACCCGTTGTCTTTGTTGCTTTCTTACATGATGTGTTCCTTCTGTGGAACCTAAGTTCTGCTGTTGTCATAATTTTTGCTTGGCAGTGAAGGGAAAATAACTGGTAAATTGACTACTAAGTCATGAGCAGATGTAGTCATTTTATAATGTAAACTGAGTTTGCAAGTGAGCTGAAAGTGGTTGTACCATGAATATCCATCTCATTTTCCCTTAGTATTATTTCTTAGGGTAAATTACAGCGACCTCCTCTGATAATTACAAATACCCCCTCGTTATTTAAAAAATTCAAAATACCCCCTTGAAGTTTATAATATTTAACCAAAGGCCTGAAATTGACCATTTTGCCCTTGAATTTTTAGTTAAAATTGTAGAAAAATCAACCGAGACAAATTGCATTATTGATCCTCTGTGTAAAAAATTTAAGAAACCTCTTCCTGCGCATGTAGTCCAAAAAAAATCAATTTTTTTTTGAATAATTCAGTTTGCATAAGGGCATTTTGGTCACTTAACCCATAAAATGGATGAAAATGGGTTATTCGTTAGACGGTTACAAACCTCCGGAGGGTATTTGTAATTTTTCAAACAACGATGGAGTATTTATAATTATGCCAAATTATAGGTGAGGTAGCTATAATTTACCCTATTTCTTAATATAATCTCAATCATGATTTCAGCCGAGGCCCCTCGTGGCCTGACGGTTCAGATCAAATGTTGTCACACCCATACTGTGAATTCATATCATTACCAAAGTGTGTGATAGGGCCTTAGTTTTTAATAACAATAGATCTACTATAAGATCTTGATCGTCACACACGATGCAGGCGCAATACTCCCTTGCAAGTTTGTCGGGTGTCACCCGTGCTTTTCCATTTTGCAACAAAAAAGGGAAAATGTTTTCGGTTGTGTGGGTTCATGTGAACTTCATTGACCATGCCTATATTAGTGTATGATCACAAATAAACCACTTGTTTTACAGAAAACGTTGCTCTTCTGACACCCATAATAAATTATTGATTAATGAAATTTAGGTCGGTGGATAAGTATGATAAAAGACATGTTTGATTACTTTATTTTAAAAAAAAAAAAAAGAAACAGTATAATTTGAGTCTACATTATGTGTAGGTATTTATGTCAAAAAGGTTAAATTATTGGTTAAATGTTGCTTTCCTGGGGGCGGAGGCCTAATTAAGCATGATTTGGATAAGTTAGGCAGACTTAATCCACAGTTTTGACCTAATTGAACTGTTTTTTCCAGTTCTTTTTGACCTCATGAAAGGCTAAAACACAACCACTTGTAGACATTTCAGAGCTTTAGCAGATCACAAATTTGGGAATAATGCTGTGTAACATAGAGGAGGCCTAGCTTAGTTGACGAAGCTGAGGTTTTATAATCCTAGAGGTTATGGATTCGAACCCTTACGTAGGTTGATGTTATTTTTATTGTATGGTAGGTACGATTTGCTGTTGTAAAACTAGGTGTTAGTTTATTATTTATTTGATTGTTTGTAATTGTCTCCATTTGATACTGATAGCCGACAGGACTGAATGTAATCACTTTACTTTCGATTAATAAAATTCATTGCTTCCAATTAAAAAAACATGAAGACCGTGAGGGTATGGAGATCTAACCCACTCCCTTAACGGAAAATTGCTACTCAAATTATGTCTGGTCGAATCAAATCAATTACATAACAAGCGTGATTGATTACTTTCCTTAAATTGTACACTAATCACACGACAAGTGTATTATACTTATCATGTAATTGATCCAAATCTGGCCAACCCGACCCGAATTAGAATTTCTAATACTAGCTTAAAAAAGAAAGGGTAAATTACATCCAAACCCTTATATTTTAATTTAATTACAACTACTATTTCATTATTTGAAAAATTATCGATACCTTTGAATGTTTGACCTAGTCTTCGGTAACACACAGACAACAATGTGGAATCATGTCAACATTAACTTTACGGCCTTCTAAAAAAAAACAGTAATTGGGATAATAGAATGATCATTTTACCCTTAACCATGTAGGGAGCATTCAAGAGAGACGTGTTTCAAAATACATGGAACTCCAGAATGGTATAAGGACGTAAACGGGCGGCGAAAGAGAGAAGGAGTGGGCAGAGGCATAGGTTTTCCAGCAGCTGTACAGGAAACGAAGAACGATGCACAAGCTGAAGAGTTTGCAGGTATAAGTTCCCACCAAAGTGCATTAGACTCTAAGTCTTGGTTAGTTGACATGGGTGCTACAAATCATGTATGTGCTGATATCACTCACTATGTTCAATACCTACTCTAAACCGAAACACGACAGCATATTCGTCTACCATATGGCAGTACTAAACAAGTCACGCATACTGGAATCATCAAACTTTCACAAGTTATGCAGATACCAGACGTCTGTGTCGACCTATTATCAATCAGTCAACTATATATGCACTCACTATCCAATTCGATTCGAGTTTTCTCAGTCTTACTGCACATTGCAGGACCAGAGGACTAAGAGGGTTTTGGCTATAGGGAGGCAAGTAGCCAAGCCGTATATTCTGGATGCTAAATCCTTGAGAAACCAATTTATGACAAACTTTCTCCTGGTTTCTCATTGAAGAGCATCAGTCACTTTTCCAGAATTATATATATATATATAAGTGAGAGTACACTAGGATTATTAGAGAACTAGAGCTGATTCCCAGATCAGAATCACAATGAAAGATCATAACACGGGGTATGTCGAGACTTATATTTCTCCTGAACCCCAAGGAGAGTTGTCATCTAAGGGAGGTTTGTTCGAAATAAATTAGTATGTTTATAGTTCGCTAGAATTCAGTACTGGAAGAAAAAATCTGAAGTCAAGTGAACAAGAATAGACTACTTACTAGGCCTCCAATTGCTCTTCTGCAAAATGATGTGGATCTTCAGTTTTACAGCCTCCCATACACTTCCAGGCATCCGGCAAGGAGAAGAAATTTCATTGACTAAAATATACAGCACACAGTAATTATTATGAGTATGAGAAACACAAATATTTAAGTGAAACTCCTTAAGAATTTAACAGCAATAAGATAAAAGAAACTTAAATTTGGGAGGAAAAACTGGGACTTGTACAATATTCATCAACTTTTCTGATGGTTCTTCTATGCAAAGGCAAATAAATAGAAATTTGTCTAACACCTTCTTTACACTCCTCGATTAAAGTATAGCTCAACAAGGTTAAGGAAATAGATAAAGAAAAAATTCAACTTCCCACTTAACCTCTGAGATCACTAGTAAAAAAGATAAGAACTTTCAAGATTATAGTTGCACGAAGCGAATTCTCAAAAGAGAAGAACAGTACTCAAAATTTCCGAATGTCCCCTCCCTTATGTTTTCTACACTCATTTTTATGGAGTTCATCTTAACAATCAGATGTTAACAAATGAATGTGCCAAATAATTGGTTATTCTCCTCTGTGAAGGTCGGATAAATCCCGGGAAAATGTCCAAACTCTACACACAAAGAATTTTCCACAAACATCAAAGGGGTGGATTTCAACTTGTAAACATTTCTTTTCTTCCATATAACAATAGAATTTCATAGTTTTTCCCAAGGAGCTATAATCAAACTGTCAAACAAACCAAGAACATCTAAAGAAAACAACAATGTAATGTGAACAATTTTACCATCCATGGAAGTTGCAAATTTATGATTGTTCTAAGAGATAGGGATCAGTCTTCATCATCATCTTCTTCAAACTTCTGTCCAAAGCCTCTTGGTCCAGCTCTAGCTCTAGCTCTAACTTTCCCCTTTTTGCCACTTTTCTTCTTCTTAGCAGCCTCTTCTTTCTCAAACTTCTCTCTCTCCCTCTTCGTCAAGAAGTCTGTCACAGCTATGTAGATAACCTGAGAATTCCAAAACATTAATTCAAAATCAACACAACCCCACTCTCCAAAATCACATCTTTTGAGTCACTAACAACCACAATTTACACAATTCAGCATCAAAATCGGAAAACTCAAGCAAAAAAAGCCTCACCCCAATGGTAAGAACGGTTAAACTGAGAAAGGCGATGAAAAAGAGAGCTGAAACAACAGTGGAGACACCATCATCACTTGTGGAAACTATTTCTTGAGAAGTCTGAACTGGGCTTGCTTCTGAAAGCAAGAAATTGCCATAAGTAGCAGAAATTTTCCAGCTTTTGGTGGGTTTTAGCCAGACTGCTTCTGGTGAACGCAGAAAACAGGATCTTCTTTCTGAAGATTGAGTGGCCGGAAATGTAAGTTTAGGAGCGGACAACGAAGAATATGAACTGCGGGCGGTGGCCGGAGCAGCTGTTTTAGAGTTGAAAATCAAGGAGATTATGGGTGGAGATAAATGCGCAGATGATGCGGCCATGTTCGTTATCCGCTACTCCTTTCGCATCCTCTGCGTGCGACAGTTGGAAGATGACGGGCCGAGTTCCAACCCACCCGTTTAGAAATTAAGGTGGATAGATTTATTATGGAACAACATTATTTATAATTATTTAAATGATTAATTAGTAAACCAAAAAAAAATAAAGGATTAATTGCATCTACACTCCATTTAAAATAACAAAACTACGTTTTCCCTCTTGACTTTTAGAAATTATATTTACAGTCTTTTGAAAATACTTTCGTTTACAGTGCACTCACTCTTCTTGTTAGGATTTTGTTCTATTAGAAAAAAAGTCGGTCAAATTTTCAATTTTATCCTTCTTTCAAAATATACTTGATAATTTTTTTGAAACTTATAAAAATACTAGGAAAAAGTATTGTGCAATGCGTGGAAAAATGCTAAGAGGGTTATATATTAAAATGAGCTAATTCGTTGTATTTATTTCTCTTATGTATTATTAAATAAAATAACAATATTTAGAAAAGTGCATCTTATTAATATACAACTCATTATCAAAGTTTCTTCATGGTTGTAACCAGAGTTCCTTGCTTCAATCTCATAATCAAAGAGTTGAAAATTAGGAAGCATATCATATTAGTGAATTTTCTTACAATTATTAATTTGTTAATTAAGATCCATATTAATTAATTGACTCACAAAAGTAAATACCAAATTATGAAAATAATCAATGCATAAAGAAGATAAATACCAAATTATGAAAATATTGTAATAAGAAGTACACTTGCACTACAAGATCTTCGATAGTATGTCCTGAATTAATTGTTTTCTTAGTTTCCACAAATTCATGGCAATCGATGTTGAGTTCCAAGTACAACTATATTCAAAAGCCTGAACTCTTGTAGAGTTATTTTAAACATAAATTTTAAAGTGTTCGAAAAAAATAAAATGATTGAGTATATAAAATTTTAGTAATGATAAATTTATAATTAATTTGAAAGAATTTTAAAATTTTAAAATTAAATTTAGGACTCGTTCTAATCTCTTAATATCTTATTATTAGAACTTATAAATATAATATCTTATAAACTCGAAAAGTTTTGAAGATTTGTTTTTACAAAATATATACAATGACATTTAGATCCAAGTGCTGATGAAATGGATATCATAAAATATAGTAAGGTTAATGATGTCATGAAAAAGAAATAACACAATAACTATTTGACTAATTTAAATTGAGAATTGTGTTAAAAGTTAAATTAAAAATAGGAGCATCCACTCACAATTACTACAGTTCAACTGTTTGTTTGTGTTTTTATTTTCAATTTTTATTTTTAAAACAGTAATTAAAATAAAAATATATTTAATATATATAATTTTATTAAAAATATATTAATTAATATAAAATTCAATCTCATTAATTAGTTCAAATATATTCTCATTCTATATAAAAAATTATATAAAATTAAAAATATATATTTTTGGACAAAAATGAAAATACAACCTTAGTACATAGGGTGAGAGATATTTAGAAGATCAAAAAATATCTGAGTAAAGCCTCCAGCGTGGCACACTGTTTGGAATCTCATTTTGCACTTTTTCCACCTCAAACTACTTATTTATATCCCACCGCCTACCCTTCTCCCCTTTTTTTTTTCCCTATTTTACCATCCCCACCCTCACCCTCACCCCCTTCCCCTTCCCCTGCCCCTTCTCTCCTCCGTAGATTATCTGTTACATGTGATTTGATTTGCTCTATACTGCTATCCATGGGTGAGGAAGTCAAAATTGATGATGGCGTTGCCGACTGGGAGGCCGGTCTACCCTCCCCCGACGATCTCACGCCGTTGTCTCAGTCTTTGATTCCGGTCGAATTGGCCTCGGCGTTCAAAATCTCGCCGGAGCCGTTCCGGACAGCGCTCGATGTCAATCGCGCCTCACAGACCACGCTCTCTTCTCTCCGCGGCGCTGCCGCTCAGTCCTCGGGTGCTGGTGCCGCCGCCGCCTCCAATTTCAAGCCTTTTAGTAGTCACGTGGATGATCACGTGATGACTGAGGTGGAACCGGAAGAAGGATCGGACCCGAAGAAGAGTCGTAGGATGGACCCGGCCGATGATCCGGCAATGGATGGTTGTATGGACGACCAGTCAACGGCGGCGGCGAAGACTCTGAAGAGGCCGCGGCTTGTGTGGACCCCGCAGCTGCACAAGCGTTTCGTGGATGTGGTGGCGCATTTAGGGTTGAAGAACGCCGTGCCTAAGACGATTATGCAGCTGATGAATGTTGAAGGATTGACAAGGGAGAATGTTGCGAGCCATTTGCAGAAGTATAGACTGTATGTTAAGAGGATGCAGGGGTTATCCAACGAGGGCCCCTCGCCGTCGGATCATTTGTTTGCTTCTACACCAGTGCCGCAACAGAGCTTTAACGAGTCATCCAGCGGTGCCCCCAGCCACGGGAATGGGATTGCTAGTGGAAGTCATAATACTGTTGGTAATGGAAGTAGTGGGAATAATCATGTCGGAATGCCAATTCCGATGCCATATCCTCCACCACCTCATATTATGCCAATGCAGATGATGGGAATGGCTGCACATGGACATGGATTTCATGGGTATGAAGCAGCTCACTCACATCATAACCATCATTATCAGCAGCAGTATAGTAGCATGGTGCAGCAACAAAGGGACTGGGCTGGGAGTAAGTATAGTGGTTATCCACACCATGTGACTCCGAATAATAATAAGTGTTAGTTGGAGCAATGTTGTGAGTGGAAATAAAGGTGAGGTTTTCTTGTGTTATTATCTCTTTGGTTCTTGCTGGTACTAAATTGCCGTCCTGTTGTTTGTCATTTGCTTTGCTGATTTCAAATTGGTAACACAGGGTCTGGTGGAATCATTGGATTGGAAATGTGACATGTGAACCTCAGCTAGGAGCCTAGGACTTTACGTTAGCAAATTTGTTATTATTCTTAAATAGTGAATAAGTACCTGTCTTAATCTATCACATGGTTTTTGAAGGGTGTAACTCACTTTTTGTGGAATTGTTATTTGATTTAGTTATAAGGACTACCCTGATACCTTAAAAATTCTAAAGAGGCAAAATCTGTTTTATTGGAAGACGGGAAAATAAGAATGCAGATAACTTCCTGGCAAGTACTAGAACATCATAGTATGATTTTACATTTCTTACTGTTTGTTGGTAGAGGCAATGAAATTGTTGATCCGTTTGCCCTCATTCAAATTCTTGGTATGGAGTATTTTTACTTTCAATTAATTGTTTACAAATTCGATTGTAATTAATCACTTTTCTTTCCGGAGCATAGTATGAGAGACCTTGTAACGTTATCTTTTATCTACACTTTTGCTTCACATTCTTATTTTCTGGAGTAGAATTATTATCTCTTTTCATTCTTGGGGGTTTCTTGCCATTGTGAGTGAGTTGGATATAGAGCTGTTTCCAATGACATGTCATATGGACAGTTGAAACTTTTAACTATCAAATCATCCTTGATCCACTCCATCTGAATGACAACTCTGGTTACTTAGGCTTCATCCCCTTCTAAAATTATGCAGAAATTATAACAACATATTTTATCATCATCATCTAATCTGGCCTCCTATTCAAACCTAACCATACATCCTACAAAACACTTGACTCTTGCAACTCCTCTTCTCTAAATTTCTGCAGTTCAGATATACAGTTTTATTTTCATAATTGATTGCTTAGTTAATGTATTCAAATTAGTCTGCGCATCTTTCCTCATCTAATTCCAAGTACCTGATGGATCTGGATTGCTACAGCTGAACTTCATCATCACCATGTGTTTTTGTATCGCCTTTTCTTGTTCAAGGCTTATTTTACTGCTGCATGTATTTAGTGTGTTCTTATTTTGAGATGTATCCTGTATTATTCAGATCAATTGAGTGAGTGAGAATATTAGTCTGATGATGATGGTTTACCCTGTGCTTCCAAACTTTGATGACTTGTTGTCTTTTGGATCACAATATGAAGTACTTGCAAATTTCTATTAGTGGGCCAACTTTATGGTTGAATCTTCATCTACTCTGCAACATATGTTAATTTCTTACACTTTTCCATGTTAACAATATAGAGGAAATAATTGGATTTTGTGGGTTACAATTGCTCTGTTTTTTTTAATATAGTTTTTCTCTATCTCGATGCCTGTTCCACAACAATGAGTAGATTCTTTTTCTTTTTGTCCCATCAATATTCTCATTCTTTTTCATCTTAATATTGATAAGATGAAGGATTATAGGAACTTATAAAATAATTTGAGGAATTGAGAACTACAGACTGTATCAAGTTGTTTCTTAGTTTATCATTTTGATCCCTCAATTGTCTTCTTAAGTATTTGATATCGTCTCAAAAAAGTATCTTAGATTTTCAAAATGAAGAGTTCCGATTCGTAGGCGCTGAACGTTCCTTGGGGATTCCAGTTTAGCCTGTGAGGAAAAGCATGATTAGGGGCTTGTTAGACAAAAGTAGTATTCTTGAGTTAATTTTAGGTTTTGTTTACATTTATCATAAATTTGAAGAATCAAACAGACTCTGAATCTTTTGCGAGGAGAATTGACCAACATCTTACCATGTTAGCCTGCAAAGTTTGAATATGAATCATTTGAAGTCCCTGCTTTGACAACTTCATCTGTTGGTGATGACTGGGAAATATTTTGAGTTTTCACAATGCTACGTCAATGAAGTGTAAAGATTAGAGATTACGTTATTTGCGGAACACGGAGCTCTTGCAAATTGTTTTTGCCTTTTCTATTCTAAACTTATCTTCTCTGTTGAAACTGCTTTTTCTGTTATATGTCTCAAGGGCATGATGAGATGCCCTAATTAGTATGTGTTCTAGCATATATGATTCACGCGCAGATATCCTTGATTCTGTCAGATGATTGTGAAATTTGGAGTAAATGATGGCATTTGGCTCTTGTAACAGTAAATTCGAAGATTATCTATAAATTGTCCACAACAAAGACTCAGCATGAGTTGCCGAAGTACTCTGGAGTTGAAGGTCACTTTCAAATTAGTCTTGCCTTCCTGCTGCGAGTTGTTAGTATTCGACCTGCTAGTGTATTTGTTGATTAATGTTTATGCTTCTGAACATGAATGACTGTACTGAGTTTTGTTTTTGACAAATGAAGTTATTATAATAGAATGAAATATTCCACAGTTAGTCCTTGCACTATAGTTAATCAAGTCATTCATCTTTACCTTCTTTACATAATGATATGGTGTCGCACTATTCTTTGCCTACATGTCTGAGTCCACTCCCATCAAGGTCCTGTATTTCCTTCATGTTGATTTTGCCACAAAGATCACCATCTTTGCCACAAAGGTCCTGTACTGGCATGTGAGAGTGCTGCTGCCCGTAATAAAGTATTTAGCAGTGCTCCTCAATGGTAGTGCAGTATGTATACAAGGAAGCAATTCTTCAATAAGCAGAAGTCAAAACTGGATCACAATTGTGGGAGCCAACACTTGTTTATCTCCTAGCTTAATCTATGCTGTCAGAGTGATTAATGGTTGCCTGACTGCAGAACACAATGAATCTTGTGGATATTTGCTGCATTTTCTAATACGATTGGACTGAAATGGTTTTGATTTGAAGTTATCGACTTCGGGTACCCCCTTTTTCACTCTGAACCCTGTATAAGCATTTTCACAGTTCTACTAGAACAAGAAGTGAACTCGTTTGGCAACAGTGCACTTATTCACATGTATTTCTAGTGCTTCCAGTGCACTTATTCGTCCTACGAGTCTATTGCTTCATTTTAGGTTGTGGTGGCTTTTTCTCCTAATTGTACTACTTTTAGATATTAAATCTTAGTCTAAAAGAATGATTATGTAGCTTCTGTTCTGCTACTGTTGAAGAAATGTATTACTTTTGCGCTGGAAGTTCGATAACTTAGATGCTCCATCAGGTTACAATATATTCTGCAGATTTCTCAGGTTTTCATCTTGCTTTGAATAGCGGAGACCATACAGGAATGTGCCTGTTTAAATTGGATTCTGGCTGAGTAACAGAAAAACAGCTATATACTGTTAATTATGAAGATAAATAATGCAGTAAAACGTTGAATCTAGGACACCGTTGCATAGGTTTTGCACGACCCAGTAACATGCTACGATTGTGTAATATGATACTCGATCTGCTATTCGACAACCCGTGTGTTGCTGCTAGCATCATCCCTATTGTTTTTTCAGCTGGCTTACAAATGTGCAAATGCCCGGATATCAAAAAATTTCAATGTGAATGGTTATTAATAAAAATCTTTTGATGCAGTCAGCTGAAACTAGCCCAGAGTTACTCTGTTATACCCTTTTCGAAGGCCAAAATCAATATGGGATTGGAGAGAGAGAAAGACGCAACAATGAAAATGTGGACAAAGAATAGAGAAATCTGAAAAGTATACACCAGACTTATTTCTTATCCATTATTTCCAACAACCCCGAAAAATATTTGACATCAAAATTTTGTTTGATCAATTGATTTATCCTTGCTTTAACTAATACTAAACTTGGATGCCTAAACATGGAGAATGGGAAGGCCGTTCCAAGAATCCTAATTAGTAATATTGGATTTACCAGAAACGAAAGCAAGACATTATCAGCAGCAGTGAAGATGATTACTGAAATGTTCGTTCCTGTTCCTGCTCGTGCATGTCATAAAACTTCTTCAATCCAACTACGGCTTGGGAAACTTCTCAGTTTCCGTTTCTTCATCATCTTCTTCACCTTTCCAGCATTTCCCCACCTACTGGAGTCGGCATATAAATTCAACAACAGCGTACTACTTCCTGAACTCTTCGGTTCAAGCTTAGCCAACTGTTCTGCAGCAATTTCCGCTAGATCTACACAACCATGTTGCCTACAGGCCCCTAACAATGCTCCCCATATGAATGAATCAGGGTCGACAGGCATTCTCTGAATAAGATCATAAGCCTCATCGAGCTTTCCTGCTCTTCCCAACAGATCTACCATACATGCATAGTGCTCTGTTCTTGGCACAATCTTATATTTTTGCTGCATCAACTGGAACAAACTTTCGCCAAGATCAACCATCCCAGCATGAGTACAAGCTGTGAGAGCTGCAGTGAAAGTCAAGTGGTCTAGCTTCCGTTCCTCCTGTCTTACCATTTGATTGAAAAGTTCTATTGCTTCATGGCAGTACCCATGATTCGCATAGCCAAATATCATGGAGTTCCAGGTAACAGTATTCCTTTCAGACATCCTATGGAACAATGACGTTGCTTCTGAAATTAACCCACATTTAGCATACATGTCTATGAGTGCACTCCTTACATACACATCCTCTACAAACCCCATTACCACCGAATAACCATGAATCTCCTTGCCACGCCTCAGGTCGGCAATAGTAGCAGATGCAGGCAATAGAGAACTGATTGTTGATGCTGTTGGGGACAACCTGGTTTTCAACATTTGCCCAAAAGCACTATAAGCTCTTGTGCTACGAAAGTTCTGCACCAAACCAGAAATTACCGATGTCCAGGATACCACATCAGGCTTAACACCATCAGTTTCCATAATTCGGAAAATCTTGCTAACCATCACTTCATCATTTGCTTGTGAGAACCCTGAGATCATTGTATTCCATGTCACAATATCAGGTTTCATTCCCACTAATTTCATTTGCTCAACCAAATTCAAAGCTTCTTCAACAGAATCATTTTGAACGTACCCGGAAACCATAGCATTAAGAGCCACCAAATCCTTGTCCACCATGACATCAAACACTCTTCTGGCCTTCTCAACCATCCCACATTTTGAATACATACCAATTAATGCACACATCACAAACGCATCAGCCTCAAACTCATGTTTAAGAACAACAGCATGTATTTTCTCTCCCATTTTCCAATCAGAGAGCTGCCCACAGGCTTTAAGAACACTAGGAAGAACAATTCTGTCATAGTTAAATCCTACCTTCTGCATCTCCTCAAACACACCCATTGCCTCCTCATAATACCCATTGCGCGCATAGGATCCAATCACAGCAGCCCAACCACGTATTTTTGACTTGGGAATTTGGTCGAACAGCTTTCGGGCAGCCGCCAACTCTTTGCACCTGGTGTAAAATGATATGAGCTTGGAAGCAAATTGGAGGGATCCAGCCAAACCATTGATGATGAGGTGAGCGTGAAGTGCTCTGCCTGATTTCAAGACACCACCTTTTGTGCATGCATCGATGAGTTCAATGTAATAACTAGACGTAAAGCAATGATGATTGATTGTAGGAATTTTCCGTTGCATCTAAAGAAGCACAACCACGAGAAAGGAAACCAGACAGTAGACTTCTAAGTGACCAGAAACCATTGATATTGTACAAATGCATTTATATTTGTCCGATGTTCCTGAAATTACTTAAACTATCTAACTACCTTGATTAAAACATTCGTATAATTACGTTTACACCGCTTATTTATTAATAAGATATATTTACACAAGTCACTTTTATTTTTTAAATAAAAAGTTGTTTCAACTAAAATTATGTTTTAGTGCCGATCTGGGTAACTGATCCTGGATGGAGGTCAATGCTCGTGATCTCGATTAGTCACCCAGATGGAATGGTCCCTGAGAAAAGAAAGTAGATCAGGCTAGTCGGGATGATCCCCGGCGAAGACCCTCCGATGCTTAAGTCAGCTCAAGTTCGAGATGGCAAAGTGCGATCTAAGTAGAGTAGTTGGTCAAATGTACTCAATGAATCTCTTCATATAAATGCGGTGGAATAGTACTATTTATAGAGTCTAAATGTATGTACTTGCTTGGTCCACGTGGCTTGATCTCAAGACTTAAGTTGTCAGATGATGATAAAGGGTCTAGATCTTGTATCTCCTAGGGTGGGTCTCGATATCCGGGTCATTGGGTCGGGTCACGCGACCCGACTGCATTATATGCAGATCCTGAGACCTGTATGTAATTTAACTCCTTATCAGAGTTATTTGTATCTTTTCTAGGAAAATGTGGTACACCCCTATAAGATGCCAAAAAAATCATATATGATAAGCGTAATGTATCGTAAAAGTTTAAAATAATAGTGATATGAGCTACTATACATATAGATACATGTGTATTAAAAATATATATTAAAAACTGTTGTTACTTTAATTAAATAAAAAATCCAATGAAAATTATGAGGAATCAAAAAATAAAATAAAATAAAAGCCCTGTGTTAATTATGGTAAAAAAAAACTATCCAGTTATATGTGGTTCGTATTTAGTCTCTCTTCCACTAGTTAAGTGGCTTATTTTATGTTGTAACAATATCATGCTAATATATGGTAATATTTTTTTAAAATCCAAACTAGATTTAAATAGTTCACCAATGAGATTATTTTCTTTAGTAGAATAAATCTAATTATGGCCAAATATTGTGTTGTTATATATGATAGTGTAGACGTGTGATAGAAAAGAAATTAAATTTTCTTACTTAACAAAACATAAACAAATTGAACTAAATATTGAAAGGTGAATTTTTTTTCTTTTGAAAATGGAGCGGGACAAATTCTTATTCATTTTATGCTATTTTTCTAAATTAATGTCATCAAGCATGCGAAAAAGAATGGAAACATTTTTTTTTTGTTACGTTAATTATTAAATATCAACTAAAGAGAAATTCAACTGATATTAACAAAAAGAATTATAGAATAAATAAAGGCTGCAATAATATTAATGACAACTATATATTATAATCCCAAATCAAGCTGATTTATAATTATTTTTGGAAAATATGATAAAAGTAAGTTACCTAAGTAGAATTGGTAGCTTAAGGAAATATAATAAATACCGTTCAATCAATAAATTCCTTTTAATCTATAAAAAAATCCAAAATTCTGAAAATTCAGAATTTAGTTAAATTTGTTTAAGTTTAGTCTAAGGACGTTAGAAAAGTTGGGGTTTGTAACCCCGTCTTTAATTGCCTGACACACCCCACTTTATATATATATATTTTTTAAATTAATTAAGTATTATTATTAATTAAATTTTAAAACAATAATTAAATATAATTTATATAATTAATATTAATATTGATTAATTATTATTTTAAAATTTTAAATTATTATTTATAATATGTTAATTATTTTTTCTAAATAAATATAATTAAATTTTTAATAATTAATAAATATATTTATTAATTAAATATGACCTATAATATTATATTGTGTAAAAAATAAAAAATATTATAAATTAGTGATGATTATAAATTATAATAGTGACTACCAGTCTCATATGTATGTCGTTTGTATTGGTGTCGAGGTCTTTTTTTTTTCACCAATCGCCCACTTTATATATATTTTTTTGTTTAATAAATAAATTTAAAAAATTGTAAATTGCCTGACACACCCCACTTTATATAATTTTTTTTGTTTTTTTTTTTAAATTTTTTAAATTAATTAAGTATTATTATTAATTAAAATTTTAAAATAATAATTAAGTTTAATTATATAATTAATATTAATATTGATTAATTATTATTTTAAAATTTTAAACTAGTATTTATAATATGTTAATTATTTTTTCTAAATAAATATAATTAAGTTTTTAATAATTAATAAATATATTTATTAATTAAATATGACCTATATTATTAAATTGTGTAAAAAATAAAAAATATTATAAATTAGTGATGATTATAAATTATAATAGTGACCATCAGTCTCATATGTATGTCGTTTGTATTGGTGTTGAGGTCTTTTTTTTTTTTTTTTCCACCAATCGGTTCTGTTGGCTAATTTATTTATTAAACAAAAAAAATATATAAAGTGGGCGATTGGTGAAAAAAAAAAAGACCTCGACACCAATACAAACGACATACATATGAGATTGGTGGTCACTATTATAATTTATAATCATCACTAATTTATAATATTTTTTATTTTTTACACAATTTAATAATATAGGTCATATTTAATTAATAAATATATTTATTAATTATTAAAAACTTAATTATATTTATTTAGAAAAAATAATTAATATATTATAAATACTAATTTAAAATTTTAAAATAATAATTAATCAATATTAATATTAATTATACAAATTATATTTAATTATTGTTTTAAAATTTAATTAATAATAATACTTAATTAATTTAAAAAATATATATATATATATAAAGAACAAAGTTGGGGTTTGTAACCCCGCCCAATTTCAAAATTGGTGTCAAATGACACCAATTTTAAAATTTTTATTTTTTTTTTACATTTAATAAATAATTTTGCCCGTTTTCTCTCGGTCTCACTGTCCCAAGTTTTATCGTAACTCCGCCACCAATGGCGGCTTTCGCGGCTCCGGCTCTTCTCATCCCCGTCACATCCTCCGCCGCCTCCCGCCGCCGCCGCAATTCCTCGGCCAACGCTTCTTTTTCCCGCCCCCGCGGCAATTCCTCGGCCACCGCTTATTTTTCCCGCCCCCACTCCCCGAATTCGTTTTTTTCAATCTGATCTCCCATCTATCGCCGTCAGTTCCTCCATGCAAAGCCCTAAACCCTCGAAATCTCCATCTTTTCTTCTCAAATACCTGATTTCTCCCGAATCTCTCGGTCTCTCCGCTGCCTCCTGCATTCTATTCCTCCTTGCGAAACCTGTCTTCTCCGGCTGCTGCTCTATCTTTAACTTCGGCTCCGGCGGCGGCGGCGGAGGTGTAGGTGGCGGAGGAGGAAGTGATGGAGGGCAAGGTGGTGGTTTCTGGTCTCGCATTTTCTCACCCGCAGCTATTGCTAAAGACGATGAGCCCCAACAAGGATGGGATTCCCATGGATTACCCGCCAACATTGTGGTCCAGCTAAACAAGCTCAGCCGCTTCAAGAAATACAAAGTTTCAGAAATCAAGTTCCTCGATCGCCGACACGGCTCAACTGTTGGCACGGAAGACTCCTTATCCGAGATATCGTCTCTCCGGCCTGGGGGCATTTACAACAAGGCGCAGCTCCATAAGGAGCTCGAAACACTAGCCACCTGCGGAATGTTCGACAAAGTGGATTTGGAGACAAAAACGAATCCAGATGGCACCATTAGTATAACCATTCCTTTCCTGGAGTACACATGGCCATCTATCGATAGATTCAGATGCATTAACGTGGGATTGATGCCGCAGTCGAAGCCTATTGAAAAGGATCCTGATATGACTCTGAAGGAGATGTTGGAGTATGAAAGGAGTCTGGCGAAGGATTACAGGAGGAGAATTGAGCGGTCAAGGCCATGCTTGTTGCCAATAGCTGTGCAAACGGAGATATCAAAGATGTTGAGGCAGCGGTTGAATGTGAATGCACGATCGCTGCGGAGGATTGGGAAAATGGTGCAGCAGTGGTATTACGAGAATGGATATGCAGGCGCACAAGTTGTGAATGTATACGTTTCGAATACAAAGGAGGTAGTTTGTGAAGTGGTGGAAGGTGATATTACGCAGTTAGTTATTCAGTTTCAGGATAAGCTTGGGAATATTTGCAAGGGGAAAACACACTTCGGTGTCATAGAGAGAGAATTGCCAATGCAGGTTATATTAACTGTTATATATATATATATATTGGATATATTTTAATATTATACATATTTATATATATATATATTAAAATTTAAATTCATATATCTTTAATTGTAAATATTTAATTATATATAAATATATATTATTTTCGATGTATGTTTATAGATAGAGAGAGAAAGAGAGGGTGGTGAGGAGGCGCTGGCCGGCTGGAGGCGAACGGGGAGAGGAGGGTGGGTTGAGGGAAGGAGGGAGCGGGGGTGCCGGAGGTGGGGGGGGCGGAGAAGACAACATATTTTAAAAATGTATTTTTAATATATTTAAATATTTTATTCATATTTAATAACTAAAAATATGATAAATGTTTATATAATAAATCTGGACCATTATTTAAAGTAAGTGAAATTTGGACCAGAGAATTCATTCTTTTTTTTACAAAATTTCAACAGTTAAATCCGTAACAAAAAAACATTTAATGGTTAATAAACTAAGATGTAAAATTAATTTATTGCATCTGATACACCGCTGGGTCGGTGTGGATGTTATGCTATATTTTGGGATCACGGGGGTATATTAAACACTTACGAAAACACATGGGGTAAATTGCATTTTTCCCCGTCCTCTGTAATATGATGCATTATGTTTGGAGTTATCTGTAATCATACATGAATATGGTACTTGACTTATCTGTTTTATACTTCTATCTGGATATTGTAAGCAATCAACGTAATTCTAATGCCCAATTGGTTACTGTCTGTGTTATCAGGGTGGTATAATAATGATTCTTAGTCTAGTTGAGTAGTCAAATTACTGTCTTCTTTTTCCTGTATTTATTTCGAGATAATTATGATTAAATAACTTCCACCGTCCATTAACTGTTATAATCTGGCAAATTGTTCATTACTTAAGGGTTGATTTTATTGTAATATTGTCTACAGCTTCGCCCAGGACAAGTTTTGAATATTGAGGCTGGGCAGCAAGCATTCAGAAATATAGATTCATTAACTCTTTTCTCCAACATTGAGCTAAATCCACGTTCAGATGAGAAGAATGAGGGGGGCATTATTGTTGAGGTCAAGTTGAAGGAACCGGAATACAAGTCTGCTGAAGTTAGTACGGAGTGGAGTATTGTTCCGGGTCGTGGTGGTCGTCCTACGTTGGTAAAGAACAGAGTCCTATGTTTTTATTGAAGTTGTATAATTTGGTTGCTGAGTGTTTCATTTTGCTTGTAAAAAATGCTGTTCAGGCTTCAATCCAACCAGGTGGAACTGTTTCTTTCGAGCATCGAAATATTAAAGGTTTGAATAGGTCTCTTCTTGGTTCAGTGACCACCAGCAACTTCCTCAATCCTCAGGTGATTTACTTTTGATCTCCCTGGAGCTTCTTTTTCAGAATGAAGTTCCAGTTTTTATATAGCACTTGTATATTTGTTTAAATACATGTGCAGGATGATCTTGGTTTCAAGTTAGAGTATGTCCATCCATATCTAGACGGCGTGTACAATCCTCGCAATCGTACCTTCCATGCTAGCTGCTTCAATAGTAGAAAGCTAAGTCCGGTCTTCACCGGGGGACCTGGAATAGAAGAAGTTCCCCCTGTCTGGGTTGACAGGGCTGGAGTTAAAGCCAATATTACAGAGGTATGCATGTGTTCCTTCTTGATTGTTTTAATAAGTTGATGACAGGAGGTAACTGATCTATTTCTTGCAGAAATTCACGCGTCAAAGCAAATTTACTTATGGACTTGTGATGGAGGAGATAACAATGCGTGATGAAGGGGGTCGTATTGCTGCAAATGCTCAAAGAGTGCTGCCAAGTGGTGGAGTGAGTGCAGATGGACCTCCCACCACCCTCAGTGGCACCGGAGTAGACCGTATTGCATTTCTGCAGGCAAATATAACTCGTGACAATACCAAATTCTTAAATGGGGCTATAGTTGGTGAGAGGAATGTATTCCAGGTGAGAACAAGGCATTTGCTTCTTCTCAACATAATATTTCTTATATACAATGGAGGTTACCGGGCACTGAGTTATTGTTTCATTTTTGGTTTAATCTTCTGCAGCTTGACCAAGGACTTGGAATCGGTAGCAAGTTTCCGTTCTTTAATCGCCATCAGTTATCCGTGACCCGATTTCTCCAGTTGAAGCAAGTGGAGGAAGGCGCTGGGAAGCCACCACCGCCGGTTCTAGTCCTCCACGGCCAATTCGGTGGCTGTGTTGGGGACCTTCCCAGTTATGATGCCTTTACCCTGGGGGGGCCTTATTCTGTCCGAGGTTATAACATGGGAGAGTTGGGAGCCGCAAGAAATATACTCGAGGTACGGTAATGTGACTTATTTGACAAATGAAAAGAAAACAGTTCTTTCTATCTGATCATAAGTAAAATAACGCAATAAGATTACTCTAATAGATTAGTCATTTGCGGAGACTTGGTTTTGCATCCAAGTCATTTGTGATATGTAACTTGAGTTACAATTATCAGCATATCATACAACTACTTCTCTTCAAGATATTTGACATTTGATGGTGGTGATTGTCTGTAGCTGGCTGCTGAGCTGCGGATTCCCTTAAGAAATACACATGTGTATGTGTTTGCGGAGCATGGGAATGACCTTGGGAGCTCAAAGGATGTGAAAGGAAACCCCACGGAGGTGTACAGGAGAATGGGTCATGGATCCTCATACGGTGTTGGGGCGAAGTTAGGATTAATGCGAGCAGAGTATGCTGTTGATCGCAACTCCGGAACTGGTGCAGTATTCTTCCGGTTCGGAGAAAGATTCTAAAGAGGTGCCGTTTTGATCCCGCAATTGTCTGGTGGAATCATTGCATTGGAAATGTGACATGTGAACCTCAGCTATGACTTTACAACAGTTAGCAAATTCATTATTATTCTTAGTTTATCATTTTGATCCCACAATTGTCTTCTTAGGTATTTGATATCCTCTCATAATGCTGCATATAAAGTACTCCACTTGCTTCTATTGTACATGATAAGAAAAGATTCAAGTATGCTTACGTCGCTAATTCTTGAGCAGATGAGGCAGAGGATAGCTAGTAGGACTTTACTCTCTTATATTTTTTGATGTTGAATTTGATATAATTATCTTATGTGAATAATGAAAATTTTGAATATTTGTAAAAATAATAATAACATATTACATGAATTAAAATAACTAGTTTATTTTTTGTTTTTATTTTCAGTAGTTAAAAAAATTAAAATCATGAATAAATTTTATAAAATTTATGTAATCTAAAAATATAATAAAAAAATCTAAGTAAGTAATTTTCTATATTAAAAGTTAAGGATTAGTTTAAAAAATTTAATCCTTGATAATATTAAATGTTTGGGATTTCAAACAGGATGTTGTGCAGTGTGCTTTTTAACTTTTTTTTTTTTTTTTTCTGGATTTCACATATGTATAATTTATTTTAAGAGATTTTTTTTTTCTAAATATATAGTTTCAGTTTATAGAAAAAAGTTCTATAAAAATCTCTTAAAATAAATAATATGTATATATAAAATTCACCAAATAATTTGATTAAAAAATACATTCCACCAACTTTTGTTCAAAATCTTAGTTGTTAAAATTTAATAAATATTGTTAAGATTTTCTTAAATTTATTTTTAACTCGTAAGATTAAAAATCATGAAGTTAGATTTTTCTTTAGTATATTTTTAGATTCGATAAGTCTTATAAAATTTATTCATAATTTTATTTTATCTTTTTTGTAACTTATGAAAACGATGAAAAAAATATTTTATTTTAAGTTAAGTAATATATTTTTATTATGTTCACAAGAGTTTAACATTACATAAGATAATTGTATCATATTAAACAATATAAAAAATTTGGTTTCCTACCAAAAAAAAGAAAATGATGAATTTGATAATTTTATAAATTTAAGAAATTAAAAAGAAAAAATTAGAGTTAAATTAACTAGTTTATCTTAAAAAAAGTCAAAAAAATTATCAAAAATAATTAGAGAGATTAAATTGAGACAAAAACTAAAATTTAAAAATATTAAATTGAAGAAATGAACTCAAATAACTAAAATAAATTTAAATGAAAATTTATAAGACCAAACGTAACATTTACCTAAAATATATTAATTAAATTTTATATAGGAGCATTAGGCAAAGGGGAAATCCGAAATCCCACACACTTATAAACCCCTCGCGCTCGCAGTGTTTTCTCTCGGTCTCACTGTCCCCGGTCTTATCGTAACTCCGCCACCAATGTCGTCTTCCGCCGCTCCGGCGCATCTCCTGCCCCTCACATCCTCGACCGCCTCCCGCCGCCGCAATTCCTCGGCCACCGCCTCTGTCTCCCGTCTCCACTCCCCGAATTCGATTGTTCAACCTAATCTTCCATCTGTCGCCGTCAGTGCCTCCCTTCAAAACCCTAAACCCTCGAAATCTCCGCCATTTCTTCTCAACTACCTAATTTCTCCCAAATCTCTCGGTCCCTGCGCTGCCTCCTGCATTCTATTCCACCTTGCCAAACCTGTCTTCTCGGGCAGCGGCACTATCTTTAACTTAGGCGGCGGTGGCGGTGGCGGTGGCGGCGGAGGTGCAGGTGGAGGTGGAGGTGGAGGAGGAGGAAGTGATGGAGGGCAAGGTGGTGGTTTTTGGTCTCGCATTTTCTCACCTGCAGCTATTGCTAAAGACGATGAGCCCCAACAAGAATGGGATACCCATGGATTGCCGGCCAACATTGTGGTCCAGCTAAACAAGCTCAGCGGCTTCAAGAAATACAAAGTTTCGGAGATCTTGTTCCTTGATCGCCGACGTGGCTCAACGGTTGGCACGGAAGACTCCTTCTTCGAGATGGTGTCTCTCAGGCCTGGGGGCATTTACAACAAGGCGCAGCTCCAGAAGGAGCTCGAAACCCTAGCCACCTGCGGAATGTTCGAGAAAGTGGATTTGGAGACAAAAACGAATCCAGATGGCACCATTAGTATAACCATTCCATTCCTGGAGTCCACTTGGCAATCTGCTGATAGATTCAGATGCATTAACGTGGGATTGATGCCGCAGTCCAAGCCTATTGAAATGGATCCTGATATGACTGAGAAGGAGAGATTGGAGTATTATAGGAGTCAGGAGAAAGATTACAGGAGGAGAATTGAGAGGTCAAGGCCATGTTTGTTGCCAATAGCTGTGCAAAGGGAGATATTGCAGATGTTGAGGCAGCAGGGCAAGGTCAGTGCACGATTGCTGCAGAGGATTAGGGATAGGGTGCAGCAGTGGTATCACGAGAATGGATATGCATGCGCACAAGTTGTGAATTTTGGCAATTTGAATACAAAGGAGGTGGTTTGTGAAGTGGTGGAGGGTGATATTACGCAGTTAGTGATTCAGTTCCAGGATAAGCTTGGGAATACTTGCGAGGGGAATACACAGTTCCCTGTGATAAAGAGAGAATTGCCAAAGCAGGTTATGTTTAACTGTTTTAGTTATACTCACATATTGGATATTTTTGCAAATAATTAACTGGCCTTATGCACTGGTTTCCAAGTTATTAACTACCACAATCTGTTTGAGGAGTTACTGTCAATGTCTGATATGGATTTCCCGGTTAAAGGTTCTCGGTAATATGATGCACTATGTGAAAATGGTATCTGCTATCTGTTTGGAGTTATCTGTAATCATTCATGAATATGGTACTTGACTTATCTGTTTTATACTAATATTTGGAAATTGTAAGTAATCAATGTAATTCTACTGCCCAATTGGTTACTGCCTGTGTTATCAGCATAGTAGAATAATGATTTTTAGTTTGGTTGAGTAGTCAAATTACTGTCTTCTTTTTCCAGTGTTTATTTTGGGATAATTAGGATTACATAACTTCCATAGTCCATTAACTGTTATAATCTGGCAAGTTGTTCATTACTTAAGGGTTGATTTTATTGTAATATTGTTTACAGCTTCGCCAAGGACAAGTTTTTAATATTGAGGCTGGGAAGCAAGCACTGAGAAATATAAATTCATTAGCTCTTTTCTCCAACATTGAGGTAAATCCACGTCCAGATGAGAAGAATGAGGGGGGCATTATTGTTGAGGTCAAGTTGAAGGAACTGGAACAGAAGTCTGCTGAAGTTAGTACAGAGTGGAGTATTGTTCCGGGTCGTGGTGGTCGTCCTACATTGGTAAAGAACACAGTCATAAGTTTTTATTGAAGTTGTATAATTTGGTTGCTGAGTGTTTCTTTTTGCTTGTAAAAAATGCTGTTCAGGCTTCAATCCAACCAGGTGGAACTGTTTCTTTCGAGCATCGAAATATTAAAGGTTTGAATAGGTCTCTTCTTGGTTCAGTGACCACCAGCAACTTCCTCAATCCGCAGGTGATTTACCTGTGATCTCCCTGAAGCTTCTTTTTCAGAATGAAGTACCATTTAGTATATAGCACTTCTATATTTGTTTAAATACATGTACAGGATGATCTTGCTTTCAAGTTAGAGTATGTCCATCCATATCTAGATGGCGTGTACAATCCTCGCAACCGTACCTTCCGTGCTAGCTGCTTCAATAGTAGAAAGCTGAGTCCAGTCTTCACCGGGGGACCTGGAATAGAAGAAGTTCCCCCTATCTGGGTTGACAGGGCTGGAGTTAAAGCCAATATTACAGAGGTATGCATGTTTTCCTTCTTGATCGTGTTATATTTTTTATCTATATTTTATTGAACCTGATAATTGGAACAAGGCTGAGATTGGTTGGGCTGTATGTTACTATTTTTACTGATTCAAAAGAAAAGGAAAATTGGGCTGATAGATGTATGTCGTGCAAACTAAATTTTTGGGTGTCAATAAGTCAAGGGCAGGAGTTAGCTGATGTATTTCTTGCAGAATTTCACGCGTCAAAGCAAATTTACTTATGGACTTGTGATGGAGGAGATAACAACACGTGATGAAAGCAGTCATATTGCTGCAAATGGTCAAAGAGTGCTGCCAAGTGGTGGAGTGAGTGCAGATGGACCTCCCACGACCCTCAGTGGCACTGGAGTTGACCGTATGGCATTTCTGCAGGCAAATATAACTCGTGACAATACCAAATTCTTAAATGGGGCTATAGTTGGTGAGAGAAATGTATTCCAGGTGAGAACAAGTCATTTGTTTCGGATTGAGTTCAAGTCGATATCTTCATAGCCATGTATTATGTTTTATATCTGAACAATAAATTCCTTTGATTCTGTCCAACCCCAACTTGACAAAGAAGATACCAATTAGCATCTGATTTTTGAAATTAGCCCCTGATGGAAGGTTTGTTTTAAGTTCTAAAGACTCATGATTCAGTTTTTTCTTGCTTCTCTTCATTTTTGATAGACTGGATGTTGCTGATATATGGCACTGTATGAGATTATTTAGTAACTGTGTCCAGGATTGAGGAGCTGAGTTGCTCAAATGAGTTTTGGCAACCTGCATTACCTAAAACTGTATTTTTGGTCTATCCAATAAAGCTTGCAAGGGTTCTGCTTGGAACCAAACTGGCAGAATTATAATGCTTTCTAAAATACATTACTGTGGTCAACCGTATGTGCTTTATATGTTAGCTTCTGTAGCGGGTCAAATTTACAGCTAAGCGACACTCTCGTATCAAGTAAAACTGGTTTATGCTTCAACTGGACATGAAATTGAAGCGTAAACCAGTTAACCAACTGAGGTTCTATAATTTGTCTGAAGTGGAACCTCTAGTGAATTGGGCGAACTTAAGTTTTCTGGAATCTTGTCTGTTTCTCGTAGCTCTTGGTCCAAAATATGCGTTGCAGTTTCAATATTAATTTAGGCCCATGCCATTCTTAGCTTCTTGCCACATTCTTAGTACATTGAGTCAGTATTTAGGAATGTTATATAATTGCTGAATATTTTCTGCCATTGAGTGGAAAACTCATTTTTCTGCTCTTCTTATCTTCTGATATTTTATTGCATTCTAGGTTGATCTTAATAGGCTTCTCTTGTCTTCTTTTTACTCAAATTCTTGAAGGTGGAGTTGGAGACACAGAAGAGTCAATTAATAGAGTTCATAACATATTGATACAGCTTTCTTCTAATTGGTTCATAGCTAAAAGATTCTAGGAGTAATTCCTTGTTTTCTTCTCTTTAATTTATGTGATACTATTGTTTGCTGAGTTATGTTCTTTAGTTAGCAGACTCCCTAATCTATCAGGAATCGAATTTTCCATCTTAGACTCGTCACAGTTCTTGACCTTAGCTGATTAATTTAGCATCAAGAACCAGTTGGTATATCTTTATTTCATTAAAAAGTTGGTTCTGTATCTTCAGGTCCTTTTTATCGACATAATATTTCTTTTATAGAATGGAGGTTAACATGCCCTGAGTTTTTCTTTAATTTTTTCTTAATCTTCTGCAGCTTGACCAAGGACTTGGAATTGGTAGCAAGTTTCCATTCTTTAATCGCCATCAGTTAACGGTGACCCGATTTCTCCAGTTGAAGCAAGTGGAGGAAGGTGCTGGGAAGCCACCACCGCCGGTTCTAGTCCTCCATGGCCATTATGGTGGCTGTGTTGGGGACCTTCCCAGTTATGATGCCTTTACCCTGGGGGGTCCTTATTCTGTTCGGGGTTACAACATGGGAGAGTTGGGAGCCGCAAGAAATATACTCGAGGTACAGTAACGCGACTTAATTTCAATTACATAATTTACTGGATCAATTAAAAGAAAATAGTGCTTCTATTTGATCACAAGTAAAAATAATGCAATAAGATTACTCTAATAGATTAGTCATTTGCTGAAACTTGGTTTGCATCCAAAGTTTTACTATTTATCATTTTTCCTTGTGATATGTTACTTGATTTAGAATTAATCAGCATATCATACAACTACTTCGCTTCAAGTCATTTGACATTTGATGCTTGTGATTTTCTGTAGCTGGCTGCCGAGCTGCGGATACCCATAAGAAATACACATGTCTATGTGTTTGCAGAGCATGGGAATGACCTTGGGAGCTCAAAGGATGTCAAAGGAAACCCCACGGAGGTGTACAGGAGAGTGGGTCATGGATCCTCATATGGTGTTGGGGCGAAGTTAGGATTAGTGCGAGCAGAGTATGCTGTTGATCAGAACTCTGGAACTGGTGCAGTATTCTTCCGGTTCGGAGAAAGATTCTAAGAGGTGCCGTTTTGGGTTTGTTGGTAGCACTCTCTCTTGGAGCTGCTCGGAATTTTCACAAAATTTGAGTTGAGACTAAAGGTTCTCTTTCGGAAGTGTTCATGATTTCTTAGATAATTTTACAACTCTGATGTTCGTTGAACTCGAGGCTTTTATTTTTATTTTCTTTTTAGCATAACGTTTCGTGTATGGTTCATGTTAGTACTAAATCATCAACATTACTATTGCATGCAAAATCATAAGAGAATATGGGTGGGTGTTTGCTCAACCTTTTCAGTATGATCTGTTGTGCAGGTTGTGGAGCTGGTGATTTTTCCCAATAAGGTAAAAGAGTAGCATACTATTACTACACTTTTCAAGTGATGCTGGAGATCAACTATACATCACATAACATGTTATACGACTGTATTACAGAAAAGTTATTGTTGGTGCTCAAGTGTTGGTGCAGAATGGTTTTAAGACCATATTTGCTTCATAGTAAGAGAATAACAGTAAATCCAATGTGGATAAATTAGAGTTCCATTATCAGAAATTTGATTGAAGTATAATGTTTGGATTCGAGGACTTGTGAGCAAGGAGAAGCAGCAAAAACACTTTCCTGAATTCTGGTATAATATATTCAACTGGACTTGAGATATCATTCCAAGTGAACGGAGTTGAAGCATTCGCATTGTCACATTTCCATCCGCACTTAAAGATTTCAAAGCTTGATCTCACTTAGAGACCCAATTCCTTTTTTAATTGGGCAAGGGCAGCTTCAATCTCATCAATATTGTCATCAATGCTGCTCCTCTCATCAGCTTTCTTCTGATCAGCAGTTGGAGCTTCCTTTGTTCCATACGATGCATATCCCGTTGAAGATGTATCATCGTTGTTTTCAACTGCCTCTGCATCCGTAATGTTCAGCTCTTTCTCTAAGAACTCAACAAACTCTTCTCCAATTTCCTGCCCAGTACCAGTGTAATGAAACCAACAAAAAAAAAGGATGACACAAGCTAATGTTTAGATTCAGTGGAAAATATGATACAGAATATCAGATTCAAAAGAAAAACTCCAACTAACTGTTGCATATAGTAGCATCTCACCGCCAGTTCTTCCCACAAGCTCTTGGGCTTTCCTTGTGTAGCAGCATTTGTCTCCCAGTTGCGAAATTCTTCCTGAAGATCTCTGAAGAAGTCCTCTGCAGAAACACAAATTTTAATTTCAGCTTCTTAAAAAATTGAAATAAATTCAAGGCATCTAAAATTTATTTGACATTGAGGTAAGGAAATTATCGGTCATTGTGATCTCGCAGGAGGATATATTCACCTAGTGTTATTTGGACATCCCTCAAAAAATTACCTGCATCATTGAGGGGTACTATAAGAATATACAAAAGAAAAGCCTCAACTCCTCTAGAAGGGTAAGACATACTGCCGAATGAGGCCATAATTCATATACAGAGATCATACGTGAGCAATGAGAAAAGATTGGTGGCCTAAGTATCAAGGAACATGTATGCAGCAGTTTATGCAATAACTGGGCAAAGTCTAGGGAAGGACCACCAGTGTCAGTTAATGAAACAATTCAAACTTACATTATTAATAGATTTACAAATATCTTGAACTTAAGACTTGTTTCTGATTAACGGATATCAAGAAACTAAAGTTCATTTTGTTATGATCGCAACCAACTAAAATCAACACTACGTTTTTTGGTGCTCTGTTACGCCTTCCGTTCAGCCCATTTTCCTCTAGCATTTGGTGTGGTGGACCATAGTGAGAGTTACTGATGATGTACATGTTCAAAGAAATTTGTGATGAATAGAAATGCTTTAACTGTGTCCATACCTGCCTTAGTTACATATGAAAACAATAGGAAGGTGTACAGATCAAATAGTTATGAGATTAAATCTATGTATAATAAAACATAAAGGCTATCATGAGCGTTCACTTGCACAGCCTAATTGAATCGATTTAGTCACCTAGGACAATGTCTATTTTATCTTTCTCAAATCTGAATCAATATAGCTGCCTATCTTTATCCAAAGTTTCAAAAAGATGTCTACAATCTACGATAAACTCAAACAAGGAAACTAAGTTTGTTATATTTTTCTATTTAATATAATTATCCACTACTTTAATTTATAAGTTTTCACTTATTGAAAAACATTATTCCTATGTCTGGTAATACTATAATAAATGGTTTTCCCATGCCAATGATAAAATTCTGTACGCGCGCATCAGCAAGTTTTATTTAAATTTGCAAAGTAAAATAGTTCTTCTCACTTTGAGGTCAAAATAATACAATAACATTTCTTACTCAAACTTTTTGAGAACTGAAAAATATATGCATATTGACAGACACAAGTTGACAAAGGCAAGCAGCAAAACAACCATTCATAACAGTATACCACGTTGTACAAATTTATTTTTGTGCACAAGCTATCCTCTTTCTTTGGTATGGCTTGAATAGCCTTTTAACCAAGACATGCATAAGTACTATATGGAATTATTAAATCGATGCAACGACCTAAAAATAATATGAACCTAGGAATTATGCCAAGTGATTTCGAATTTCTTACCCAAGCACCTAAACGTACAAGTAATACCCAAACTTCTCCTTTCCAAAAACATCCAACAAATGATTAATGGAAATAAAGAACACAGACATCCCAACCCCTCCTATTTTCTTTTTCCTTCTGATTCCCTTATAGGTTATAAAAGCATTCTTCTGATAAAATATGCAGCTTCGACTGTAGAGTGTCAAAGTGGCTGGCAGTTCAAAGGTCTCAGGTCTTCGCAGTTCTCATGCCTATTCTACAATTACTGAAACCAACTACTGAGTGAAAATTTGCTTCATTAACATAATGAGTCCAGGGATCAATGATCATTGGGTTTTTAACTGCTTACCATAAAATAGATAGTCTAAATTGGACTGCATACAAGAAAGCAAGAGCAATGGCAGCTTTGTTCAATCAAAACTGAAGGTGAAGACTGGCATATTAGTGTGTGCGGTGTGTCAGCATGGAAATAACTGCACTCACTATATGCATATGAAACACCAAATTTTATTTATTACCATGTGTATAAGGAAACTTAAGTTTTTTACCATTTGAAATTTTAGATTCCTTCTCTCCGGAAGCAAAATTCCTAATAGATGTTACTGCATTTGAAATTTTATTTTGCTTTATTTTGTATACATCATTTGCTCTGCTCTCACATTTATCAACTGGTTTTCAATTGGGTTTTCATAATATAAAAGTAATCATCATATTTATTCACCATATACAGTCCTGACCTTTAAAATGCTAATCACATTGGAGAAATCTAAAGAGATTGCTTGTATTAGAACAAACAAAACTTAGGAACACTTTTACTTTAGATGCAAAGAGTTAACCAAATAAGATTTTATGTCCAAACACATACTTGGAAAACATTCTAGATGCACCTAGTAAAATAAAGCAAAGGGAAGTTTTGACATCAGTTGTGCAGTGAAATTAGCCTTTAACCACATTGACATCTAAAAATAAAGTGCCACTGCAGTCTGTCTTCCTGCATCAAGCACTGGCAATACCACTTGGATCTACTCATGCTTCCATTATAAGGGAAATGCCTAGATATCACAAAAGGATGTAAACTTTGAAGTAGAATAATAAACCATAAAGGTACAGACAAAAATATGCACACAGTTTCTCCCATAAAGTGTGGAGTGATGCTTCTTAAATCTATTAATATAGAGGTACTTTCCTTGATAAAACCAATTAACAAAAATAAAATGTAGAAAGATAGAAATAATAGTGGGTTTCAGAGGCAAGTGTTTTACCAAATCCATAGAACTCTTCTCCAGCTTCTCTAGTCTTTGTCTGGTAACTTCCAGTTGCAGAATAAGAAAAATCAGATCCATTCCCATTGTCATATCTCCCTCTCGATTTAGAGTTCAGCAGTGCATTATATGCTTGCTTAATCCTCATAAATTTTTCCTGAGCACCAGCCTGTATGCAAAAATAAAAATGCGCTCAATAACAAAGTTATTGCAAGTAGCTGATTTCCAAAACATAGCATCTGCAACAAAGTGAAGACAAAGCAAGATGCACAGCACAGTAATAGAGATAGCTAGTAGACAATGAAAGCTACCTTTTCTATATGATATACATGTCATAGAGACAAAAGTTTATTCTTAGTTCTTATCAGCGGCCTTGCTCAAACAAGCACATGGCATATGATGTGAGTGGCAATTCATATGGCCGAACTAGATAGAGGAGGATCCTGAAGGATAAGGTAATACATCGTAGACCAACAGTACAGCTAACAAGATGGTTAATTAAAGGTATAGCAAGCTCAGAAACAAAACACGCCACCACCTCAGCTTGCCACATGTCTCTCAACATCAAAGTGCAGTATCTTGCGAAATTGACCTTTGAACAGATATGTTGTTAGGGCATGTTAGCAAAGAAAAGTTAAAAACAGCTGCTTACGGACAAATAAAGTATTGACAGTCGGGTTAAGAATTTAGTTCCCCTAACATATAACAGGTCTCTAGGGGTTGATTTTCGTTGAATATCCAATTGGTTAAGATTAAGTAAATTTACCACAGGACTACAAAAGACAGTACAGGTATCTAGAGAGAGCCATTCTCCATCAGCCGGTTTTGGAAGGACAGTAAGTTGGTGAAAGAGTAGGAGGTGGTTGGGGGAGGAAGAGGCAGGGTATCTAGGTTACCAAAATAATTCGATGAGCGATGCATGATGCAATTAGAAGGGTGACTTGGAATATTTTAGAAGAATCTTGAGGAAAAAATATTCTTCCTACCATGAGAATAACACATCTCCTTATCTACAGAGTTGCTTTCTAACTGTTCAAGTGGGTAGGGACGTGGGATGACTCTGCTCATGCCTGCTTTGGTAATAAAAATATGACACCAAGGATGTGATCCCAGGACTGCCAGGATATTATTGCAGGATTCTCAAATGAAGGCAGGATTTACATTACTAAGATGAATTCAGCTGAAAATTGAAGGAGCAAGGACTACTATAAGTTAAACAGTGATGCCAAATGATGATTTCGACAGATCTTGACAGTGCCAAAAGAATGTGAATTTTGAATAAGCATCCACCCACTGATTTGATTTCGCATCTAATACCATTTTCTTCAGAACTTGGTGGAAGTTTTCCGGGGTCATCTTCATCAGAATTCTTCTTATTCTCTCACTGCAGTACCAGCTGCTTTCCACATAGTTTGAAAGACAATCACTGCTGTATGCTTGCAGCAACATAACCACAATTGGTCCTTCAAATGAGCTTTCCCCACATTCAAACTTAGTTAACTTTTACATACCATGCTTGGACATGGAAAAATGCATAGTTATCCTCTTCGGCACTAGATCCTGTTTACAGTTAATTGGTTACAGTCACAAGAGTCATCAAAAGTTCAGCTTTTTCCTTTTTACGTACAGTTTAAGAAGTAATACTAGACTAGGTTGAATTATCTCTTCTACGTCTTTGTTCTCCTCAATCATCTCGCATAAGTAAATTCTAGTTTATACAATTACATGCTGCACAAAAAAGATTATAATCTACACTAATCAAGAAGGATCTATTCAAGACACACAAAGCAAGTAACTTGAATAAAAAGGAGTGTGAGCGCCCCCAATACAGAATGGGGAAAAAAAAAACAAACAATTGACAGCTTTAAAGTTAAATTCACGAGCCACAGCACCAAAAGATGATATAGACATCGAGGACAAGTACCTCTTTGTTTACATCAGGATGATACTTAAGAGCAAGTCTTCGATATGCCCTTTTGATGTCTTTGGTAGAAGCAGAAGGCGACACCCCCAGAACTTCGTATGGGGACTCCCTCCTACTCGCTGTAACCAAGCAACGTCTGAAATTTCCTATCTTCTTCTTGCGGTAGTGATAATATCTTCTGTAACTGTGTAAAAAGGCGTGAGGTGTGCACACAAATTGTTCGATCTTATGCCCATACCCGATTCTGCAATCGGTTGCTGAAGAAGTCGATTTTAGTGAGGGAAAGTGAAATGAATTTAGGGGTAAGATTGATGGCGATGTCAAAGAATGGGCAAATCCATGCATGTTCTTGAATTCATGCGTGTTGGTGTTGTGGATTTGGGCAGCAATTATATGGATTTGCTGTGTTTGGTGGCTGTCTGTAAGTTAACGGTTGGAATTGCTTGTGACTTGCTAGAGCCCAGAGCTTGTTTCATTTCATGACTTTTGCTAACACAATTACCAATCTTGCCGTTTTAACTTGCTAATTTGGGATGTAAGATGACTTGTACATAATAAAATATACATATATATAGTAAGGGTTAATTACATTTCTACCCTTTTTAAAAATATAAAATTATACTTTCAACCTAAAAAATTTTTAAAATTATACTTACACCTATTTTGAAAATTTCTCGTTTATAATTAATTGTCCTGCTTCTATTAGGATTTGAATAAAAAATGCTACATCGAAAAAAATATACATAAATTTTTAATTTTATCCCCCATTCAGCATTTCCCTTACAAAGATTAGTTATAAATGGAGAATTCTCGTAGGGGTATAAATATAATTTTGAATATTTGTTTGTGTAAAGATATAATCACATTTTTAAGGGGATCTAAATGTAATTAACCATATCTAGAAATATATAGGGTTAAATACAAGGACAAGACGCGGCCTAGGCGACATGAAAATTTTTCAAAAAATTATGATACGATACAACAATGACATGACTATATATATAGAGTGAATATCAACGGGTTCCCATGAGATTTGTCAAAATTACAAAACCCTCTAAAATTAATAGTCGTCTAACAAATACCCCTCATGACAGGCTATTGTAGGGGGTATTTGTTAAACGACCATAATTTCAGGAGAGTATTACTATTTTTCAAACAACAATGGGTATTTGTAATTATCACAAACTCATGGGAGTCTATTGTAATTTACCCTATTTTTTAATTATATATTCTCAATTTTTTATAAAATTAATATGTACTATGAAAATTATGAAGATAAAATATAAAATAAACATATTTTATATCTAAGTTCTTAAGCAAAATTGTTTAAAAAATATGCATAATCAGTTCATATTAAAAAGGTAAAAAAGAGCGATGCTTTTAAATACCTTATCTGCAAGAGTTATTCTTCTTATTGCCCCACAAAAGCTTCTTTTTTGATCGGTTGACACTCAATATATACACAATTTCAATCAAATCCCTGAAAAGAATCCCAAACTCCAATGTAATATATATAGGGAGAGAAAGAATTGGGGAAGAATAGAAAAACGTTTAGAAGTGACTTTGAGAGAGAAGTGGATTATTTTTCTTTCTCAGTCAATCTTAGTCCAAAATCTTATTGTAAAATTATTATAATATATATTATTCTTTATAGTTCAATTATTATTACTATTCAAAATTACATGGATATAGCAATATAATTTTTAAAATATAATATAATAATATAATTACCCGTTCTATCCAAAAGAAATATAAAAAATTGCACTTACATTCAAAATTACGAGCTTGTGAATTACCGATATTCTTTTAAGATTGTATGTTAATGTTGAAATTTTAGACCATAAACATAGTAGATCAAAATAATTTATTTGTTGAACTCTCAAATCTCAAATATTTATTGTTGTAGTATGACCCCTTGTACTATAAAATGTAGTATAAAAAATCTCATACTATTAAAACCTTCAAACAAATTTTGTCGATTTTACCGATAAACATATTAATTTGTTGGACGCAAATAAACTTCAAGAGTACTACTACGTAAAAAAATTTAAATTATAGAAAATTTATGTATAATTACATCAAATTTTAGAGGAGGATGATATAATTATCGCTTTGTATAATTAGAGCTAACTTAGGGGTGATAATGTAATTTAATCCTATTTAATTTGCACCCAATTGACTCCACTCTCTAATGTTTCCCAAGAAATTTGAAATAGAATTAAATATTGATTGAAACCCTAGATTTCGAATTCAACCAAACAACTTTAGGCAGCAGTAGAGGAGAGAGAGGGCGAGGGTGAGGGTGAGGGTGAGGGTGAGGGGGTCCAGTCCGAAGATCTCCAACCACAGTAGCATAGACATAGAGAACCACACGAGGGGCAGTGGATTTATCGATTCCGACGATTCTTATTTAGTTTTATTAAATTATTTATATTTTTATTGTTACCATCAAATCCATTTTACCCGTACCAATGAATCTGTCTATTTACTACTCTTTGCATGACGTATAGTCCTCTCCGCCGCATCGGAGTTGCAGCCCCAATGTCTCAGACCGTCCATATCTTGTCTTAATCCGTGCCCCAATCCATATTTTACTTTATTCATCCACCCATTTGTTCTTCCTTTCTTGTTTTCATTGACAACGGATTCAAACCCTCAAGAATTTGGAACTTTTGATATTTTTTTGTTTGTTTTGTTTTTTTTTTTTTTTGGTTTTCCTTCTCTGGGAATCTAGGGTTTGCTAATTTGTCAGTGAGCTTCAAGGGGGAATCAAAGAAAGGGGGAAAGGAATGGCGGCCAATGGGCAGGGGATAGAGCCTGCCGTCTTGGATGACATTATCAATCGCCTTGTGGAGTTTCGAAACGCGAGGACAGTGCGTCAGGTGCAGCTGTCCGAGAATGAGATCCGGGCTCTCTGTACGACGTCGCGTGAGATCTTCCTCTCCCAGCCCAATCTCCTCGAGCTTGAGGCCCCCATCAAGATCTGCGGTATTCCTTCTTCTTTCTCTTTTCTTTCATTTCCTTTTTCTTTTTCCCTCTCTCTCTTTTTGTTCCGGATGAATTAGTGGTTACTTGCGTCCGCATGTATAAATGGCTTTGGAATTTTTGCCTTTCTAGTGACTTGTTATGATTGGTGTTGATATGGAAAAGTGGTTTATGCCGTGGAGTTGTTCATGGGGGACAGACAAAATTCTGTATTTCGTATGAACAATATTCATGTTCTGCCAGCTGCATAACCGTGGAATTGCTTATTTACGATGGTAGTTTAGTGTATTTAGTGATATTTATTTTATTTAGATCCTGTTACAATTGTTTCTTCTAATCTTTTCCGGAAATGTGTTGAGAGTGTTTAGAGGGAAACCAATGCAAAAGAAGTTCCACGCCAGAACACTAGATTTGTTTTTATGGTTTTATTAGTTGGGCAGATCATGATTTTCCTATAGTTATATTCAGGCCATTTTACTAACGTCATTTAGTTTTTATTAGCAGGATTAATGCTATATCAATTTAATTATGATTACTATTTGGTTAGAATGTAATTTTGAAAAGGTTCTTATTTCATTAAATTGAATTTATCCCTTCCTTGGGTGTTAAGATTTTTACATGGTGGTTTTTTGATGTTTGCCCATTGAATTAAATTCATAGTGTCAATGGTTTGCCACGGTGTGTGCCATGGCGCATAAGGCATGGCGCTGGCTTTTGCCTGGCGCGTGCCGCAATGCCTTTTTTTTGAGGCGCCAGGCGTGCCATGAAGCCCAGGCTTAAAAGGCTGTGCTTGGCTTTTTATAAAATAAAATTAAGAAAATAAAAACTAAGGACACGAACCCTGAACTGCATCAGTTTCTCTCCAACTGTAATGTTTTTTTCCTTCTCTTCAGGTAATGTATTTTCCTTTGTTATTTCTTTTTTTGTTTTTCTTGGTTGCTACTGCATTCTCTTCTTTCTTGCCTTATCCTTTTGTTTTTCCTTGAAATTTAAGTAAATTATTGATTACTTTTATTATGATGTAATGTATTGTTATTATTTGTATCATAATTTATTGTTCTTGCTATAATGTAAAATAAGTTGCTAAACAAATCAATTTGTGATTTTCTTACTAACTTCTGATTCTAATGAGGCATACGCCTTTAACATCTATGATTAAAATTGATATAAAAATGGGGCATGGGCCAAGAACTTATTTTGTGATTTTAATGGCAGTTTATACATTATAGTGGTAACTGTCGATCCTGAATATTAGAGAAGGTCGGAAGATAACTTTGATGCTACTTGAGTGCTTTCTATCATATACTATCCTCTTATCACATTAATATGATAAAAGCCCAGTCTTTTGAGATTCCAATATTTTGCTGCTCTCAATTTGTTTTATTCAAATAAACTTTCCAGAATGGCTTTATTTGAACATCTGTTTAGAGGTTCTGATTCATTAAACTAGGTTTTGAATTGTTTTGAAATTTCATTTTTGTTGTTTTACTCGGAACTGGAACTAGGGGTTATTAGGTCCCAAGTTTCTCAGTGATGAATTTTGTGAAGCTTTTAAGTTTTAACATTCAAGAGCTGCCCGGCTAGTGCTTCCATTGCTAAGTATATATAGCAAGTGTTAGGAGCTGGTGTGTTTCATGGATTTTTATTTTCCAATTTAGTTTGCCATGATTTTTGAAATCACCAAAGCTTTTACTAGAAAGATATCTATAAGATAAGCATTGTGAAAAAATTGATTGTATCCTCTATGTAGACCCAAAGCGAGAAAAATGCGCCCTCTTTATTTTAAGTCACTGTTATGCTTCTGGACTTTCTACTTATTTTGGTAAAGTCATTTTCGAATTCCTGTCCTTCCCTTTTTTCTCAGTCTTTGTGACCTTGAATTTCTTACGTAAAATTTAATCTATAACTTGTTCGGTCAGATTATCTGATCATTGATAGAGGGTGACATTATCCTATTATCCATGAAACCTACACATCGGCATTTCCATTAATGCTTGGAATCAGTCACTGGAAGACTGCTTTCTCTCTGTGCTGTTGTTTTTATTGTTGGTAGGACCTGTCTCCTGTTAAGTGGACCAAGCAGAGATTTATTTCATATGGTAATAAGTATTATTCTCTTGTTGGCCCCTTCTTTGATATTTATATTGAGTATCAACTGAAAATGCATTTTAGGTATTTTTTGGCGGTTATAATATGTTATTTTCTTTAACAGTATATATTTTTTTCTATTTAATATGAGAAGGATATGATCATAATTATTTTCTTTGTGGATTCCAGGTGACATTCATGGGCAATATGGAGATCTTTTGAGGCTTTTCGAATATGGGGGTTTTCCACCAGAAGCCAATTATTTATTCTTAGGGGATTATGTGGACCGCGGCAAACAAAGCTTGGAAACAATATGCCTTCTTCTAGCCTACAAAATCAAGTATCCTGAGAATTTCTTTCTCTTAAGGGGAAATCACGAATGCGCTTCTATTAATAGGATATACGGATTCTATGATGAATGTAAACGCCGTTTCAATGTGAGGCTATGGAAAGTTTTCACTGATTGTTTTAATTGCCTTCCCGTGGCAGCTCTTATAGATGACAAGATACTCTGCATGCATGGTGGTCTTTCTCCCGATCTAACAAACTTGGATCAAATAAGAAATTTACCTCGTCCAACTGATATTCCTGACTCTGGTTTGCTTTGTGATTTGCTTTGGTCGGATCCTAGTAGAGAAATTAAAGGTTGGGGGATGAATGACAGGGGAGTCTCATACACATTTGGTGCCGATAAGGTGGCTGAATTTCTCATGCAACATGATATGGACCTTGTTTGTCGTGCTCATCAGGTATTGGTTTTTTCTCTTGCTCCTCTTTCTTGTTTTCTTTCTTTTAAATCCTCGTAATTTTGCAGTCTGATGAGTAGATGCTTTTCTTGAACAGGTTGTAGAAGATGGATATGAATTTTTTGCTGAAAGGCAACTAGTTACCATATTTTCTGCTCCGAACTATTGTGGTGAATTTGACAACGCTGGTGCTATGATGAGTGTTGATGAGAGTTTGATGTGCTCATTTCAGATCCTAAAACCAACGGATAGGAGACGGTTCTTGTGAAAAAAGTTCCTATAACCGTGTTCTCAGTTCTCCAGGGATACCAAGGTTAGTTTTATTTCTGTCTTGAGTGTTTGGATTTTGTAGACATGGACTGATGTTTCGAGCAGTTTCTAGTTCTTATAAAAAAATTGATGATATTGTTTGTCATCCTTCTGTTTTTAGTGGTTAGATTTCCAACATTATTTTTGAGTGATTTGTTGAATTTCGGGTGGGAATCCTAGTGTGTAATAGCGGAAAGGATAAAATAATTTACAAGAAGTTATCTGAATGGAGAGATTTTGCCTTTCTTGTATTACTCACTGGGTTGTATGGGAAAATACCTTTTAGGTCTTTTTTCTTTACATGTTACTAGTTTTCAGACTTGTGTAATGTTTTGGAAATGTCTTTCGTGCGGAAAAACTAACTCGCTCGCAAGGAGTATGATATTTGTTTGTATTGAAAGAAGACTGATTCTAACCACGTGCCCAATGATTTCATCTCAATAATGAAGGTTTTTAGATGCATCTTAAATACATTTTCTTAGCATGATTGTATCTTGCCGGCATGACAGATAATGATTGAGTACCAGAAATCTCATGAACTAAAGCTCTAAGGATGTGAGGGACTTTTGCTTCTTTTCTTTTTTTTTTTTTTTTTTTTTTTGTCCTCTTCATAAGTTAGTCAAGACATGACAGATATGATGAGTACCAGGAATCTATTGAATTTCATCTCTAAGGGTGTGAGTGAGGTTTTTTCCCGCTCTTCATAAGTTAGTCTGTTTTGTGCTTAACTGCACTTCATAACTCAACGATGTTTACTTCCCTTATGATTTGAAAGTAATGTATTGGGCAGAAAGGTGCATTGCTGTATTGCATTATGAATATGGAGCCAACTATTTCATATGTAGTAATATTGCAAATTGGAAATTTTGGACACTCCTAAGGCTTTTTATATTTATTTAAACTTGCAATCCTAATAATATGGGTAGACCCATAGATGCCGTAATTAATCTTGTAATACCTTTTAGTGTAGTCTGCTTCTTCGTTTCTTGTTCTATGAATTGATGAAATTTGTTTACATCTATCCTCCCTAGACTTCCCCTACATAGAATTATCTATAATTGTGGTACATACTGTATAAAATATGTTGCATTGATTCTTTTGTGTATTAAAAGGTTCTTAAATATCTTGTACGATTTTAAGGATCTTTTTGTAGGGGATGGGGCGGTCAGGAAATAACTTGCTTCTAGAATTTGAAGTTGATTTCAAATGCCCTCCCTCTGTCATGTCTCCTTTTGTATCTAATTCTTATCCTTGTAAATACTGCATCTATATACCTTGCTAATAAAAAATGGTGTGTGGCAATGATGGTTACCGCTTGCCAGAATATCTTACTTATGTTGTTGCATTGCCATTTCGGACATTCTTGAGTTGTATTCACTTCCAAAGTTGTGTTGTCCTCTGTCAGTGTATCGGCACTTATTTTATAATATAAAATTAATCAGTTCAGGCTATGGATTATAGAAGAATCAGTTATTATAACATTCTAACAATAGTTAGTATCTGATAGATTTTTAGTCCACATCGAATTGTGGTTGGGAGAGGCCAGAAATGGAGTCAGATGTATGTGATACAATCTAATATTTTGTACAATGGTACTTTTGAGGGTGGCATATATAGGATCTTTTCCACTGGTTTTTGGTTTACTTCTGGCTTAGTTGTAAATTGCCTTTTTGTTCTGTGTTATTAATTGTTGATTATTTGTGAACAGATCTCCTGTCTTTTGGTGGCAGAATATACTGGCTTTCTTGATTTTGTGGAACTTGGCCACGTCTGGTACTATGGCATTGTGCATTGGTACGAATTAGAATCTCGTTCAAGTGTTGTTGGGGGAACCCCAATGTAATTTGGAGGCAACTTTGCTCAACTGGTCTCAAGTGCTGTATTTCTTTTTCAAAACATTTCACGTTACATTGTTCTCAGCACAGTTTATGATGTGACTGTGTAAATACACCTTATTTTGTAAATTGCGGTGGAATTGTAGATTGTTGGCAAAGTTGCCTCTTCTTGAGCACAGTTCTGATGAATGCTCAAATTGTAACTTTCGACCTATATACTATTACTATTTTGCCAATAAGCTTCTACCACTCAGCTGATATTGAATGCGTTTACATGTGAACTTGAGATGTAGAACATGTTCATACATTCCTTCTGAATCTGATCGCGGTGGAGAGCTGGCTTTCCCATAAGTAGATGGGCTGATCTGTGCATATTTCACAATTTTTTTCCTACTTAAGGTATGTTTTATTTGTGAGATGGAAGACCTGCTGATATGGTGTTCAATCCGTTAGGCCGGTTACCTTTGTGAATCAAAATATTTGAATGTGTGTGAGGGTCTCTGAAAGGAATACATACAATTTGCTGGAGGAAAAATTAGATGTTGAAAGTGAATTAGGGTTAGAAAGGTACGCCATTCTATTTTCTTGCCAGAATGGAGGTTCCTCTTTCTTTTCTTGTGTAAATTCCAGACGCATGAAGTAATGCCTTCAATAAGCTGCTTTTGTGAGAAAAAATTGCCAGAGGACGAATCCAAATAAGGTAGATTCCGAGGTTGCAAAGACATTGGAAATCTACTATTTCTTGTTGCTTTTTCCTTATTTAGTTGTTGATTTGAGGGTTAAGTTTGATTTGATTGACTTTTAGGTTCAAAAGGATTTGAAGAAGTTTGATTTAGGTTTTTTTGACGTAATAATTTGCCTTCCAAACTAGTTGATTTTATCCCCCTATACTCTCACAACTGTGATGCGTGCGTGAGTTTTCCCTTCAAGCTGAAAAACAATCACGTGACTTGCATGTGTCTTTTCCTTTTGCTGCAAAAGAAACTAATGAAGGCTGGAATGAGGATGAAAATTGCATTTTTGGTAACTCACAGTGTTTGTATGCATAGGTTTCTAGTTTGTCCATGCATACATGTCGGCAAAAATTACACTTTTAATCTGATGGGGCGAAAGATTGAACAATTAATCCGTCGCTATAAAATTTTAGAAAAATTGAAACATTTTTTCCTTTTCTTAAAGGACAATAATAAAAACTGACGAAATGTGTTGTGAATTAGTGAACTGTTCATGTCTCACTTTAGTGCCATTTAATGAAGAGGTCTTCAAATATAATTACAAGCTTTACGAATTCAACATATTTAGTTCCAAAATTCAATAAATTCAAAATATTATGTTCAAAAATAATGAAAAACTTGTCATTCACGATAATAGAGTGAAAATATGCATATATCTAATACATGAATCACTTAATTAGGATGGAATTTTGCTCTTTTTCTTTATTTATTTTTTTGGACAAATTGGGGTAAAAGCTTTAGTAGCTGACTATTAATTTGAATTATATTTTATCATAATCTAAGTTATTTACAAATGCATGTTAAGTATATAAAGATTTAGATTTATAGTAACTAATAATAATAAGAGAAAAAATAGAAAGTGTTTATGAGTAAGGTGAGTAGATGTTGTTAAACAATATTAAATGAGAACGATTTATAGAGAAAGCGGTAAAATTTTATTGTATTCATAACCTTAACTTAATTTTGAAATTCGTATTATGTACATAATATAAATGTATGGATATATATCTATATATATAATGCATTGCATAATATACATGTATATTGATTATTATATAAATACACCATTGTTAATAAATGACATCTTAAACAACTTTTAAATAAATTAATCATATTTTAAATGGAACTTTTATTGATATTTGGACTCAAAATTTCTGTATTAATAAAATTATATTAATTGAGTTGTTAAATTATACATTAAAAAAATAAAAATTAAAAAAAGCACAGGAGAAAAAGTAAAGCGTGAGCGGCAGGATTCTAACCTGCGCGGGCAGAGCCCACATGATTTCTAGTCATGCCCGATAACCACTCCGGCACGCCCACTCACTGCTTGTAGCTGTTGAATTCATATTTATAGTAATTTATGTTTTGGAGATAAGTTTTACATATCTAAATGAACATTTAATACATATTCAAAATTTCTGCCTAATTTGAAGGAAATAATTTTTATGGGAATAACTGATTTTAAAATAATATGTTATAGGGATAATTATATATTTACGTCACCTCATCTATGGATAATTTACATAAACCATTCCCGCCTTTTGTACAACTATAGAAATCATTCATGTAAGTCAAAAAGTAGGGTAGTTTGTGTAACAATGTTAACGTTTTTTGGGTTATGTATGTGTAATTTTTCAAAAGGTAAGAGGTGGTTTGTTTAAATTATGTTGATATTTTGGATGGGTGTGTGTAATTATTCAAAAACCATTAAACAAACCATAGGTTAAAAAGTGTAAATGTAATTATTCTTATTTTATATTTTTATTGTTAGCACAATTATACATGTTCTAATCTAAAGTATTTGTATATATGAATTATAAAGTGAATTTTTAAATGATGTAATCATATTGATGTCTGGCAACACATCATGAAAACTTGCAAAATTCTAATACAAGTTGGGGAACTAACCTGCAAAAGTTAAAACATTAGCATTTTGATACTTAATGCAGTAACAATTTAAGCTACAACTTAAGTAAAAATGAATTGAATGTGTCTAAAAATGAATAAACGAGTGAAAAGCATGTAGAAAAAACAATAATTGTGCTCGAAAATATGTTAAGTGTCAGAAATGACATGTTCTATCTCGTTGTTCCACCTAATCTCTTATCTATAGTAACACGTTGAGAAAATATATGAAGTTATTGAGCACAATCTGCATACTCCATAATTGTAGGACGAGTCTACTATCATAGACGGGCATTTCTAATATCATAAGATTGATCTCTTCAAATATATATATATATACATATATATCATTGATAATTATTTTTGAGTTAAATTTATTTTACTCTCCTGTGACACGAAGATGGTGTCAAAAGAACCTATCAGCTCTTAAAATTATAAAATACTCTCTGATTTTGAAATTCAATTTGAATGGATAAAAATAATCTTATACGTTAATAAAAGAATAAATTTATTTCACTTTCTATTCTAATTTATATAGCATATTTCGCCCCTATAAAATATTTTTTCCAAGAAATATCACCTAAAGATTAAATTAAAATAGATCATTGTGGCATCGAAAATCTTGAAAAACCACGTAGAAAAGGTGAAATATTCACTCAATACTGAAATCCAAATTCATATATTCAGATCTTTCAAAATTGATTAGTTGTCTCTATCCTATACTCCACAGAGTCGGAGTAATGGAAAAGGAGAAGAAAGGTAATAATGTTGTTTGTCTTTGCATATTTGTAATTTATCATTATTATTGACAAAATCAAAGGTGGAATGGAATTGACTCTTGTCTTAAACCGTTCAATGTCTTGTAATAATCTATGTTTCTTGTTCTTTTTCCTTCCTTTTTCCAATGGTTGATTCCTTTTCCCGGTCTGATTCTGAAATTATTTTGGAAAAGATGCACATTTTGTGTGTAATCTCTGATTCTCCTCAACACCTCTTGCAAAAAGAATCGGGTTTTTTTATTCACTTTGATCTTCTTTCTTCTATTGTCAATCGCCTCTGATTTTTAATTTTCTTGGTTTCCTCGAAGTTTCAAATATGGATACAACCAAATAATTGTGAGAATTTGATCAGTTTCTGGCATCCCAACCATTCATTCCTCCAAGATTTTAGGGTTAAGGAAGGGTGATTGAGGTAAGGAGTTGTTGTAAGAGATATCTGCTTTTGGGTTGCTGCGTTTCACCTTAATCGTATGTTTCCAAAGATTTGGGCAAATTACAGCTGATTCTTTTGTCGTACTTTGAAGGATTAGATGTGTAATCTGCGTTTAAGGTTTGCTTTTGGGTTGATGTCCGAAAGGCATTTGTTGTAGTAAAAGGCTAAAATGATTGTGAAATGAGAAAATAGATTTGGGCATTGCTAAATTTGCACTGTGATCATATTAGTTTCAGCAGAAATTTGTCTGAGTGGATGAATACCAAGTCATTTAGGCCTAGCAAGAAAAACTAACAGCCTGTTTGTTTTCATTTTCAGTGGAAAATATGTGTTTTCAATTAGTCGAGCAGAGAAATACCGAGTTTCTGTTGTGGATAACAGGTTGTCTGTATATCAGAGTGGAGTTTGTTTTACTGTGTAGAAAGAAGTCCATGGGAAAATAGCTTATGGCATTAATGAATTTACTTGCAGATGGGGGACGAAAATTTTCACTTGACTGAACTGCAGCAGGTAAAGAGAGATGCACCAGGAGACTTTGAAGAAGCACCGAATGAACCCCCCCGGAAACTGCATTTTTCGTGCAACTCTACTTGTTCATTCTTGAACCAAGAATATAATAAGTCTGATGCAGCAAACCGGTCTAAGACGACTGTTAAACTTTGCGGGCTTATATTCTTTTATACCATAGTCATGGTAATTGAGATTGTCGGAGGGCTGAGAGCCAACAGCCTTGCAATCCTTACCGATGCAGCTCACTTGCTGTCTGATATTGCTGGATTCTCCATTTCTCTTTTTACAGTATGGGTGTCCGGTTGGGAGGCAACGCCACTACAATCTTTTGGGTTCAATCGTCTTGAAGTTATCGGAGCCCTTCTATCTGTGCAGCTAATATGGCTCATTTCCGGGACTTTGATCTATGAAGCAGTTAATAGGCTTATTACCAGAGTGACAAAAGTAGACGGGAAACTCATGTTTGCAATTGCCGCGTTTGGTTTCTTGGTTAATTTTCTCCTGGTTCTATGGCTCGGTCACGACCATTCTCATCATGGCCATTCTCACCATGCCTGTAAGAGCAATGACCACGATCATGAAGGCGAAGAATCATGCAGAGGTGACGGAGATGAAAGCATGAAGCTTGTCTCAACTCCTCATGGGAAGACTGAAATGTTAAACATAAACATTCAAGGGGCTTATTTGCATCTCGTCACTGATCTCGTACAATCTGTCGGTGTAATGATTGCCGGATGTGTTATATGGCTAAAACCAAAATGGTTAGTGATTGATCTGGTTTGCACGCTCATCTTCTCCGTTATTGCCTTGGCCACGACCTTGCCCATGCTGAGGGATGTCTTCTACATACTGATGGAGAGAGCACCAAGCGAGGTTGATCCCGTTTCCCTTGAAAACGGCCTCAAACTCATCAGAGGAGTTCGTGATGTCCACGATCTTCATGTTTGGGACATCACCGTTGGAAAACATGTATTGGCTTGTCATGTAGTAACCGGGAGTGAAGTTGATCCGAATGAAATCCTGCATGAGATCAGGGAATACTGCGAACGAGCATTCAGAATTCATCATGTAACCATACAGATAGAACGAGAATAACGGCTATCGTTTTCCACCTAGAAGTGTTTTCGTCATGCGTCGACATGTTCTTGGAGAGATATTACCATAGAAAGAGAAGTTGAAATCTGATGAAGTATGCAGCAACATTATCATCTGCAGGTCTTGAAGCACTCTGTACAACACCTCAAATTTCTTAATTTGGAACCTCAGGATTCATTTCACTGTCATGATTATATGTTTGTTTGCTAACACAAGTTTTTGGAAGAATTGTTGGCTGAAGGTCAATGCCAAGAATGAAATTTTATCTTTACTTAGATAAGATTGATGATGTCATATTTATACACTTGAAGGCGTACATGTGAAATGAAATAGAAGAAGATGAAACAATTGAAAATTCAATCTGCATTTTTTGATACACCTTTACTTTGTACACTAAAAAAGGTGAAATCAAAGATTGTTTAATCATGTTGAAAGGGAGAAATTTTGTTCCTTAATTAACCATGAAAAATTAGTATTCTAAAGCCCAACAAATAGTCGGGCACTTTGACATTCAATCACATGGTGAAGAGCTCCTTATTTTTTGAGAAACTTATCAAATTCGGGATATTTTTAAAAAATTTTGGTATTTACATTTATGTATTTTGTATTATTTTGATATAATGCTTTTATTTTGCCACATTTATAATGTCATTTGTTTATTCGTAGTTCATCCAACAATCGAACCAATCGAACCAATGACCCTTGATCAAGTAAATTTCTAATTTGATTAACTGTTGGAGTTTTAAAACATTGCCTCCAGTCTTGTTGTGTTATTCAATCCCATAATTTGCAATTGATTTTTATGTTCTGACCTGTAAATTCTATGTTTTTACCCTAATTTACTAAGTACATAAGTCCAAATATTTAGTGAACACTTAGTTTTGTTTTTTCTCTGTTCCCAACACACCAAAAAATGAGGGAGGCTGAAAATAAAATAAAATTAAGAACTAACTAAATATTTGAACTCTTATAATTAGTAAATAAAAGCAAAATAGATAATATTCAGATCAAAACATGACACTAGCCGTAAATTGCGCAAATTCAGAACACAATAATGGAGGGTGGTTAAATGCTACTCTTTAAAAATGTTAAGGTGCTGTATTTTTTAAAAAAAAAATTAGAGAGGTTTTGTGCCTTCTTCGATTTTCAAATGGGGTTATTTGCATTTGGCCCCTGGATCAATATGACGAAATGTCCATACCATTAATGCGTAAAAAATATGAAATTGTATGAATAAAGAGAAAGACACTGGCAATGGAAAAAAATAATTAACATGCCTCTTTATTGGTAGAAAAAGCGTATACCAGAACCAGAATCCGAACAAGGATACTACTACCTTACAACAACAGCAAACATCAGCAGTATCAGTCATTTTGAGAAAACAAAACGAACAAATAATCCATCATTCTTACAGATCATGTACCCTAGAAGCTAAATGATTTCAGAGCTTTCCCAGCATTTTTACTGAAGTAAGAAAGTATTCTACAAGACTCTTTCTCTGGAAAAAGGAAACATATAAAAAAAGAGTAAATAGAGCAAAAGTTTTGGGCTGCTATCGATGTGATGTCGATATCTTCCCTGGAAGTTTAACTAATTAGAACAGCAGCCTCTCTTCACATTTCCTGATGAATCACTAACATTGATGGTAGTGCCCTGACCAGGAATAACAGTTGCTGCGGCAGCTTCCTGTGCCGCCAATGCTTTCTTGCTAATAATGTGGTATATTTCAGTCAATATAGTATGGAAAGCCCTTTCAACATTAAGTGCCTCCAGAGCTGATGTCTCAAGGAATGAGAGCCCTTCCTTCTCTGCCAAATTTTGACCATCCTGCTCGCCAACTGCTCTCAGATGGTTGAGATCGGATTTGTTTCCAGTCATCATGATGACAATGTTAGAATCTGCATGATCTCTCAACTCACGAAGCCATCTTTGGACATTGTCAAATGTTTGCTTCTTAGTTATGTCATAAACAAGGAGTGCACCAACAGCTCCTCTGTAGTAGGCGCTTGTGATTGCTCGATACCTTTCTTGCCCAGCAGTGTCCCAAATCTGGGCCTTCACTGTCTTACCTTCTATCTGTATCATATTGCGGGTGAACCAGTGATTTCTAATGTGCTCACTATCGAATAAAATACATATAAACAAAGAAAAACAGTTTCCCTAAAAGTGATGCTAGGATCCACATTTGACAGCCATTATTCATAAAAAGACAATCTTAAACATACGACAACCAATCTTGAAGAGAATGAAAATCCAAATGGAACTATGGCATTATTGAGATCTGTTTAAATACTAAGATCAACCCAAGACCTACCAATATCCATGACAATCACTCAAGTTTACACAAGAATGAATGCAAGGCCCGCCCGGAGAAGGACATTGCGAACAGATAATTACAAATGCATCCGAAACTCAACTCATTGCTCTTAAGCTTCAGATCACTATTTCTAATCAGCACATAATGCAAGCCATAGACAACAAATATGATCTTCAACACACAAAAGATTAAATCGGAATAGTTCTATGTTACTTACATCAAAATTAGGCCCTACAATAATATCTTAAGGACCCAAACAGAACTCTTTTTTTTTTTCATTTCACAAAATCGCTCAATACATATGTGCTGTAATCAACAGATGAAGTAGACATCAATAGTAGAATAAAATTTGCAACACACCTGAAGAGTCCTGGTAGCGAATTCAACTCCGATGGTTGATTTGGACTCCAAACAGAACTCATTTCTGGTAAAACGGGAAAGAATGTTGGATTTCCCAACTCCTGAGTCACCGATCAACACGATCTTGAACAGGTAATCATACTCGTGATCCACTCTACTTGCCATCACCTTTTATTCCACTTTACAATTTCTTTTTCTCCCCTATTCTACTCCCTCACATACCTACACACACGCACAAAAGCCGCAAAGAAAAATTAAAGGAAAAACAGAAACAGATCGAAAACAATCAGATCTAACATTCCCGATCCAATGAAACACCCAAATCCAAAAACAAAACAGAGAAAACACACATCGAGAGACAAATACAAACACATATCACACAAAAAGCCAAAAGATTAACATATATCCTTCAATATCTTACCGTAAAGGAGATAATCTTGAGCGGAAAACAGGAGCGCAGAAAAATAGAAAAAACAAAAACGAGATGAGTGAAAGAAAATGGGTGGAAATGTGAAAGGAAAAACGGAGGAAGAGGTGTTTTGCTTAGGGAGAAAATGTTGGAAACGGCGAAATCAAATGGGGAAGAAAATTTAGTTTGTGTGTTGCAAATTATATATGTGTTTGTGCGCGTCGTCCTGTCCTGAAACCGAAAGGGAAAGACTATTATTGTGTGCGGGTGCGGCAAATATGTGATGACGTGACTGCAGATTCTTGTTTTAAATAAACGTGAGATGTTTGGCATTATTGCTAATGCTAGGAGTTGACAAAAATAGTGTGTATGATTTGCGCTGGCAGCAGGCACACAGTGGCCAGACTAGACTGGCAAGCCGAGTGCCAGGGTGGGATTATTGGAATGTTAGTGACCTCCCATTTGTAGATAGGAAAAGTCCACCCAACCCATGTTTTTTTTCTTTTTCTTTTTCTTTTTTTTTTTAATTTTTACCGCGGTTGTCTTTCTCTTATTTTTTGAGATGAAACTGATCATGTTGGATACGGAAGTAAAATTGTTAAATTTCTTTTATTAAGTGTGACTCTGAGGTCCCGTGGCTTCAACAAACTATAAATTTGTGATATTCTTAATTAAATATGTTTTGTGTTTTCATTTTTGTTCGTGTAGGTTAGTGTTGGTTCAACTTTTTCAATCAAGTCGGGTGTTGATGGGTCAAAATATGGGTAAACTATATTTGATTAAATTGTATTTGTTTGTATTTATTATTATTTTTTCCATAAAATTTAACGGGTTGTTGAAGTGTATGAGAACATTGAGAAGTAAATGGCTTTAAGAAAATGAAATTAATTATGGAATATATAGGAATTCAATATTAGTAATGATTAACACAAATAAATTCATTTCGATTTGGTCGTGTTATTAAAAAGAGAATGAGGACTAGACTCTACCTAACTAGGAACTAAATTGGGGACAATAAAGATGGCAAACATTCGTTAAAGGAGTTGACACTGATAGAGGAAATACAAAGAACAAGTCCAAAAGGACCAATTTGCACACTAGAATGAGAAAAACCGCAAACACCCTAGGGATCTGTGTGGGTGGGGTCGCGCTCCACTCGTCTAACCCAACGATCTGAATTGACGATCATTGATTTAGAACCCATCCGTCGGCTATCTTTTGTACATGTGGGCCGTATGACCTCTGATACATAAGCCTCTATAAATATATGAAGGGTCCATTTGATGAGTATGCATTTATTAGTTATTACGATTAGATCACATTCTACGACCCCTATAACCTTGAGCTTAATACTAACTTAAGTATCAGAGGGTTCTAGCTAAGGTCACCTTCGTTAGCCTAATGCTTTTTGTGTAGGTCAACCTTACTAGACTAATTCGAGATACTCATCAAGGCCCATATCTCAGGTAGTCGCCAGATCACCGCCAGGTCGTTGAAAATCTCGACCCAAATCACACAATGTCTAGTGCCAGAGCCTATGCCCCAACATACTCCATCCCAGTGCTAAGGCAAAGAATCTTACGCTAAAACCATCACTATCATATATGGTTTAGCAAAATTAATTTGGGGGATCACTTGATGTTTCTTCTGAGTATCGCAACACATTGAAATACAATGGTGCAATGCCTTTCCTAAAAGTGCTTCAACAAAAGGGATCTTAATGTGGAGGTAGATACTAAAATCCATATCATTTTAGAAAGACCTTTTCTAGCCATTGTATGTATGTGTAGTGATTGATGTGGGAAATGAAGCTCGTCTACTATCATGGATGTTGATTTGTCCAGTATATCATGTCAACCACACTCCACATAAGTAGGATGTGATGCTACCATATTGCCAGGTATTGGGTGTCTGTTAGGAGGATTCGTTTGCTATCTGTTTCAACTAGTTCAGCTTTAACTCACTTGCTAACTTGTAGGATTTTTATGCGTCTATTTAATGTTCGCACCTAGTGTTGTGTTTGTACTCTGTTTGGTAGATTGAGCTATTAGTGGGCCGTATGTGAGCTAGGTTGGTCCGAATTTGGCCACAACTAGGACATAAGATAATAATAGCAAATAATAAAAGTTTAGAGATAAAATAACATAGCAATGAAGAGTTTAGCTGAACACCATTGAGATAAAAAATGTCAATTATGAACTTAGCTCTTAAACTTACGCATTTTACACTAATATATACATATTAGGAGATATGATATGATTTATATATATCTAGTACGATAATTATTTTTGGTAGCACACGCATTTATGCTAATATATACATATTAGGAGATATGATATGATTTATATATATCTATTACGATAATTATCTTTGGTAGGGTGCTAGTCTCATCTTTTTATATTATATTATGTCAATTAGATTTAATTTACTTGTTAAAATTGAGATTTTATGATGAAGAGGTCATGAGTTCGAATCTCATCCATATGTGAGTATTAATTTATTTTAATAATAGTTATATTGTAATAGTAGTTATTGGTTAATTATATAGATTTAATTTAATATAATTGTAACTGATTCACTCAAAAACAATGAAACTGAAACTTGTAAAATCAAGAAATACCATGTACAAATCTGATAAAAATGAAAAATTATTTCCTTTTGAACATCCAAGAGTTGCATTACTATCACAAGAAAATATTTGCGGCTCGTTACACTGAAGACCTACGACGTCGTATTGGGGGCTGCAGCCATTAGAATTCGTATTTCTCCCCCCAGATGGAGTGGTGGAATACTCCGAACTCCGCCCCGTACTTCCCGCCTGTGCCGCAATCAAATCGAAATCCGCCGAGCAGCTCCCTTCTCCGTTTCCGGCGCCGCCCCTCACCACCACCCAACCATCCGAGTCCCAATTCGCCCCTGCCCCGGAGACTAATCCCCTTAACCTCTCGTTGGCCCCAGAATTCGGAATCTCATCTTCCTCTTTCTCGCATTCTTCCTCGCAGAAATCTGAATTAAACCAATCCAACACGCACCGCGGCGATGGATAGGCGATTAAGTTTTTCTGCGGCCTCCTTGATAGGAATGGATGCTGCAGCAGCTGCTCACAGCTCCACCTCTTCGTGTAATCCCTACTGAAGCACTTATCTAAGAAGTCAAGCCCCAAGCACGAAAGCTGAGGTGGAAACGGAGGCAGCTCGTCCGAGTAGCTGATTCTACAAACAGAGTTAGCATCCGCTCCCCATGCCGGCTTACCCGTCACCATCTCGATGACGGTGCAACCCAGCGACCAGACGTCGGACTCTGGTCCCTGATGCTCGCCGCGTATCACCTCCGGAGCCATCCACAGCGGGCTGCCGCGAGTCGAGATGGTCGCCGACGAGATCTCCACCGCGGAACCAAAATCGGCGAGCTTGGCGGTGCCTGGGATGGGCCCTAGGAGGACGTTTTTACCCTTGATGTCGCAATGCATAATGCCTCTGGAGTGAAGGTAGCTGAGTGCGGATAACAAGCACCAGGTGTAGCCAGCAACCGCTTCCTCGTCGAAATCCATGGACGTCGCTGCAAGGTCCGCGGCGGTGCCAGCCGGCAAGTACTCCATGTGCAAGTTCCTAAACGACGTCGTAGGAGAACCCTCCATCGTGGTGTCATCTCCCAGGTACTTAACAATATAAGGCGAGGAGAGTGATTGAACAACTCCGATTTCGTTCTCCAACGCCTCGATCTGGGAAGGCAAGGCGGAGGCCAAATCCACGGACTTGACGGCGAAAACAGCGCCGGTGGAGGTGGTAACTCCAAGACTCACTGTCCCGTAAGCTCCTCTGCCGATGCAGGGCCCTCTGACCCATCCTCTATTCATCTTTCTCTGATGGAAATGGGGTAAGAATAGCTATCCTTTCTTTCCTTTCTGCTGTGTTTTTGTGTTGGGTTTTTGTATCGAAGCTGGACGATGACATATCTGAGTGGGAAATTCTTGTATATATATACAGAGAGTTGGGAGTTGGGGGAGTAGGAATTGTGGATATGAAGAAGTTGACGTGAATAGAGAAGTGATAATATTTAAGACACTGCTTTTATCCTTATCCACTAATTGATCGGTGGGGGATTCGGTTAATTTGGTTGTGCGATAAATGAGTGGGAATTTAGGACATGTTGAGCTTAAGATTGTGGTGGTGGTGGGAATTTAATCAGTTAGGAATTTGGCATGTGATTGTCGGGGGAGAATGAATATCCACATTCGTTTTTGTGGAGTGAGCTGAAGATGGAATTCATACTGTGTACGTGTGATTTTTTCAGACAAACATCAACACACAAAGTTGCGAAGTTTCGGCTTTCTTGATTTGGTTTTATCTTTTTAGTTTCTTTTCTTTTGTTTTATGTCTTCTTGAAAGATAAAGATAGGTGTACGTGGATATGTTTGGTTTTCTATTTTGTGTTAATGATTTTGAGCTTAGATTGTTTGGTTCAATTTCATTTTGAACACGTATTCAGTTTGGTAAAATATTAATATTAAACGATTTTTTTAAATAATAAAATTTTGTAAATGGGGTGATCGTTTAATATAATTTTAAACTCAGGCTAAATATGAGTTAGTGTCTTGAATTCAAATTTCATTATCATTCATTTTCGTTTAAAAAAAATTTTACGTGCAGAATTTGCATGTGTAGTCAATAAACTGAAAAAATGGAACCCCTCTTGGGTGAGCCAATGTAGTTGGTCTCACTCAGAGCTTCCCCTTTTCATAAATAAGTATGGGCTACTTGCATTATTTTGTCATAAAACTCAAGGGAAAATAAGAGACTTAAACTTTTTTTTTTATTATACATTCATATTGTATATTGATGTCACATCTAGTAATGTATTTTACGTGATTTTATTTTTAAATTGTAATTTAATTTAATTATATTTTTTAATTTAAGAAATAGCAATATAAGCTTAATACATGACACGAAATATGATAGAAAATTCACGTAGATTGTCTCCCACTCCTCCACATGGAGAGACGATGAAACAGAGAGAGGTTTGGGCAGGAAAAGATGAGTGGTCTAACTTGTTGGTTACGCGGCGGGAGAATGTGGGTTCAAGTTTTGGCAACAACAAAACAAAGAATGAGAGGCTGAGAAGTGGATATGGGAAATGGATGTGTGATTGTGCCCACAACCCACACACACAACACACACTGACACTGCACATACGTTTTTACTTGTGAAGGAGAATTTGTTGGAGTTGGAGTTGGAGTTGGAGTGAGTTGACGTGCACCACCCTCATCCACCTCATTTCTTTAATCGGTGGAGTTGGACTTCGAAGAAATTATTTCCTAAATGCTGCATTGGGATGATGCCACCCTAAATTTATTTCAAATATTTATATATATATATATATTTTTGAATTTATAAAAATATTAGATTTTTAGTGATTAATTATGTTGGAAAATCATTAATGGGGCAGTGTATTGAAAACGACTTAACGAAATAAGAGAGTTGTTCAACCTCAAATTCGTGCCCAACCTTCAAATATTCTGTATCCCACCAAAGTTTGGAATAATCTTTTTGGAGTTGGTTATTTTCTTGATTGAGGTGATCAATCTCATTTTTTGTGTCTGGTCTTAAAAGACTCAATCTTTCACTCGAGTTTGGAGTTCTTCTCTTCTAATTCATTGGCCCTCCTTTCAGACCAGTGATAATAGTAAGCCTGACGAGAAAGGTCATCCCTGAGTTCTTCCATCTCATCGTGTGGATCACACAACTGTCATTGCGATTCCACAATGAGACTGGTGTAATGGTCATCCGAGTTGGTAGTAGCCTTTGAAGATGATGATGCCATATATATAACTGAAATGAATTACAGATAGAATTTCTGCTTGTTTTGAAGAAATTATACGCCCCGTCTGGTTGTGCACCGGGTACTGCGCAACCTCTTCCATGATAAGACAGTTCCCATTCGTTCAGTACTGCACTTGTACCGAAAAACACATCAAACAAACACTCAAACACCTTACGAAAGATTGAGCTCAAAGCTCAGATATAAGGAGGAAACTTGAGTTTTATGGACAAAAATCCGAGAGTGAAGAGAGGACTTTGAGATGAGAAATTCTGTGTTTCAATTTGTTAAAAAAGTAATGGAATCCGTTAGTTTTTATTTTTGATTTTCTTTTTCTTTTCACTTCATCTTTTTCCTTTCCTATTTCTTTTCTCTTCCAAATTTTCTTTGTTTCTTTCTTCTTCTCTTTTATTATCTTTCTTTCAACGCCCTTTTATAAGAGATTTCTAAATATTATTTGGACAATTTGAAGGTATTACAACTATAACTTACATATATCTGAATTAGCAAAAAATTAAAGGACAAGCAATGTAGGACACTATACAGATTATGGCACATTTCCTGGAACCACTAGGTAGCCCCCTTGGAGATATACGGATGTACATTCTTTTTATAAATTAATGAAATTTACCTTCAATCAAAAGAAAAAAATAAAAAAAATTAAAGGACAAATATCTAAACTGGGTGGGTTTGATTTTTAGGCTTAAACTGGGTGGAAGTTGATTAAATAACGCTGAAATCTTCTATTAAAAAATTTCTTTTGATAAATTTTTTTTATGTTAAATTACTTTTTAATTGCAAGTTATAGTTCTTTGAAGATATTTTCTTTCTTTCTTTCTTTCTTTCTTTTTTTTTTTATTCTCTGTATTTTGGGGACAAAGTTTTTGCCTCAATTTTATTGAAAAAACTGAACATTTGGCTTTCAATAATTACATGTGAAAGACACATGTATATTTTCAATTGCATTGAATCCATAAACATATTTCATTACTTTATTAACGGAATATTTGAAAGAGGAAAAAGATTGTATAGTCTTTTGAATTTTGGGACTAGATATACTGAATTTGTGACTAATATTGCTATGATGGGACTAACTTTACAATGTTTTATTAAAATATAGGATTAATATTAGCTATTTCAAATAGTATGAGATTAATATTGAAAACCACTCTACAGTTTGGGATCAAAATTACAATTTCACCAAAAATGCCCTCAAATCTCTTTTTATCAACATCGAATAATTGTATTATTAATTTTAATTTTTTTAATTCCTCAATACATTGAAATTCTAATTATGTCTAAAAAACTTTCTATTTTAAGATCATTATCATCAAATACTTAATTTAGTAATATAAAATCTATTTAATATTGTAATTACTACCTTGTTTGTTTGCTTGCTAAATTTTGGTAATGTATAATTATTAAAATGTATGAATTTTTTGAAACATTTCTTAATTAACTATTCTTTTTGAAAAGTTATAAACATTTGTATATTTTTAAATAAATATTAAAATTATTAATTTTCAAATAGAGCCGTGGTTATAGACGTCGTTGAGAAAATTGCAATTTTGGTTCCGAAATATACGGTGGTTTGCAATATTAGTCTCATACTTCCTGAAATAGCCAATATTAGTCCCAAATTTTAGGAAAATATTGCAAAGTTACTCCCACCATGTAAAAATTGCAACTTTGGGACTAATTTTGTAATATTTTTGTTAAAATGTGGGACTAATTTTGCAATATTTTCCTAAAGTGTGGGACTAATATTGCTACGATGGTACTAATTTTGCAATATTTTCTTAAAGTGGGGAACTAATATTGGCTATTTCAAAAGTATGGGACTTATATTGCAAACCACCCTACATTGTGGGACTAAAATTACAATTTTCTCAAACGTCGTTCTATAACTGCAGTTGTTCTATTTATTTATTATTTCTTTAAGCCACAACTTTGCATTAGATTTTTTTAAAAGAATGATATTTTGGATACCTTTTGTAAATTTACATATTTTGGAGGGATAATTACATCGTCATCCCCTAAAATTTGATATAATTATGAATATATTCTCATAGTTTGGAAAATTATACCCAGTGTTGTTTTCGTCCAACAAATAGATTTAAATTTGGATTCAAAGCCCTACGTGCTTTATGTTGGAAGATCTGCAAATCCTCTGCGTGCTCTACATCTAGAAGATCTGCGAATCCCTCCTGCTTATATTAAAATTTTCCAAGGCCCGTCTCATGGGATCCAAGTTGAGAGAGATAAATTGAACAAATATGGTTGTAGTATGTTGGGATGTACTATTAAACCTAAATTGGGGTTATATGCTAAAAATTATGGTAGAGCAGTTTATGAATGTTTTCACGGTGGACTTGATTTTACCAAGATGATGAGAACGTGAACTCCCAACCATTTATGCGTTGGAGAGATCATTTTGCCGAAGCAATTTATAAAGCACAAGCTAAAACAGGTGAAATCAAAGGACATTACTTGACTGCTACTGCGGGTACATGCGAAGAAATGATCAAAAGAGCTGTATTTCTATTAATAAATCCACAAAACATAAAGCAAAACTATTGAATGAAAATTCATATTTACATTCGATTGATTTATAGACTTATTATAATTCAAACAAATATTTTCTAATCAAACTACTTTTATAAGGTTGAAAATATGCTTCTTCACATGTATTGACTATGAAGATGTATAAAGTTAATTTGATAAATTAAATTTATTTGATATACACTAAATTAGTAATAAACCAATCAAAAATAAATATAAATTATGATTCAATTTTGTACTGATTTCAGCAAATTTCTTGACTAATGAATATATAAAATTTACATAATATAATCACACAAAAACTTACTAGTTATCCTTATTTAAATGATTTGTCTCCCAAAGGAACAGAATGTCATAATCACACAAAATCGAGCTCGTCATTTCATGGTTCATTAACTGCGCTGTGTACAAAAGCCAGTGGCTATGTGGGCCCATCCGGAGCCTCTATGTGACTGTGATGCGACCTCCTCCTCCATTTTCAGCCGTCCGATCATCTTTTTCCCAGGAAACAAGCTAGTGAGCTCCAACTACGGTCGCTTTCCACTCAAACCGTACCCTTTTCTTTCCACAATTCCTTTAATTCTTTCTCTGCTTCTGCTTCTTGCTTGTGATTCTGCTGCATATCCTACTTTGTTATTGTTCACCTTCACCGACAACCTTTTCCCTTTTGTCTTCTGCCCATTTCCCTCTGCATCTCCACTACTAATACCTCCCCGTTTTCCCTGGGTTGCTGGCAGGGCAGCTACCCAATTCCAAGAACGTGATTTGGGCTTTTGGATTTGTGGGTACGTATGTTCTTGTATTTCATGATCATCTTTTGTTGCTGATGATGCCGTAAACGAGTGCATTATGTTTTTTCCCCTGGTGGGTTGTTGTAGCGGAGTAAAGGTGGTGCCTTTTTGAGCCAAATAATCAAGAATGTCTTAAAAGAACTTTTCCCGCACTCATTTTTAACCTTTTTGTTTGAGATTTCTGATTTGGGGCTCTAGCTGAGAGTGAATTGCTGTGTTTTTATTATGATTTATATATTCTGAAGAGGAAATATACCAAGTGGCGCCAAAGTGTCTGCTTGTGCTAAGGGAAGAAGCAGATCTCAAGAGCAATGTTAGAGTTTCTGCTGCTGCTCTCTGATTACCAAGAGTATAAGAAAGTAGCAGAAACTTGGGTTGTTCTTCTGTTGCGACTGCTTATATAAATGCTCTGCCGCAAACAAATGAGTACGATCAAATTGGTAACGCAGATGTCTGCAAAAATTAACATGTATGACTAATTAATTAATACTTTATCCATAATTGTAGCATGGAAAAATGAATTGGTTAGTTTGTTGTTTTCAGGACAATAAGACTTATTTACTTAATGATGATGCTGCCTTTGCTTGTTCGATCAATTGGGATATAGGCCGTATTGGTGTGGGTGTGGCAATTTGCTGTAGATGAAATGTAAGGCATATGCTGACTGAATTGTTTCAATTGGTTGATCGCTCTATTAAGTTCATTCGTATGTTGTGATTGGAGTGCATTGCAAAGTGAAGCTCCTTTAGAAATTCGGAGAAATCTACCTGGAGTTTTGGTCTAGATGCACTCACTAGAATTGATCATGTGGGTCCCAATGGGACTTGATTACGGTTTGCGGAGCACCTGGAGCTCCAATGCCGGATGCTCCTAATGCTGACACCTAAAGTTCTTAAACTTGCTTATGCATCCATGGTTGTAAGCGGATATGAAATCCTAGTACTCTCGTTTGCATTGATTGACACCTTAACTTTTATTTTCTTGTTGATCATTCCCAAGTACCATGAATAGGTATTAGTATTACATTCTTCGTGAAATAGAAAGGGAAAACCAGTTCTTTAGATGCTGGGGAAAGTTCACTTATTTGTATGTCTATATATATTGCTGGGAATGGTTTGTTTTCAGTTCGTCCTGGCTCTTCCATGGTCGTTTCCCTTTTCATCGAAAAACCATTTTAACTTTTATTTCTTGATAGACTATTAATTTGGTTTTCTTGACTGTGTTCGTAATTATCCAAAAACAGGAATCTGCTTCTGAGTGTTGAATCTAATTTTACACTATGCGAAATTGCATTTGATCAGCTATATGGAGTTGCATTCAGATTTTGGTGAAGCATTAAATGAACAAAAAATGAGGGAACTAAATATTTGTTCGTTGCCCCAAGCAAAACGAAGGGAGAAGTTGGGATCCATATTGAACTTTGAGAAGTGTGAAAGATTCTATGATGAATTCCATCCACGAGTTCCAAAGCATGCGAAAAACTCTGAAGGGTTCCATAAGAAGCCGCCGCAAGTTGACAGGAAGTTAGGTAAAAGTGAAGAGGTTGTTAAATACATGTCGTATTTGCCTAGCTTTTTGCAGAAAGGAGAAAATCCCGAGGAGAAACCTTTCAACATTGGGGTCCTTAATTGGCACCAGCTTGAGAAGTGGCAATGTAACTCTAATCACATCTCCAGTGTATATAGCAAGCAGCCGCAATTTACTAGCAACAATTCGTCGTTTATCTCTTTGGAAGGGTCATCATCCCCTTGTTGCAGAGAAAATACTTTGTCTCCTCATCAGCAGGGAATGAATCATCTTGCACTGCCGTGCCATTCAATTAATCTCTTGAAGGCGCAGCAGAGTGTGTTGCAGGCAACTCCGTCTTCTGGTCAGGACACTGTGAACTGGCTGACGGATAGCAAAATTAAAGCCTCAGCCCAAGGGAGAGTTCCTGGCACAAGAAGGCAGCATTTTGAGAAGGATAATATCATGTCTGGTTTAAAAGAGAATGATGGGATTCAAAAAGGGGAAGCTTTGAAGGCTGAACGGCAGGTTCCAAGTTCTATTGTTACTGATCATGATCATGGTTTCTCTGAGAGACACAGACCAGTAGTGCCTGAGTCAACAGATGATAACAGACATTTTTCACTAGACCACAAATCTGAGTTCAAAGTGGACAACAATAGAACTTGTGCTAAAGAAATAAGGAGTCTTAACTGCCCATCTGGTGAGGAACAGACGATGCCATTGACTGGAAGTGAAATTAGTCCCTGCATAAGGAAGATCCCGGACGAGAAGAATTCAGGCTCAAAGCCGAGAAACTTAGCTGAAAACAAGGTTTTTCAGGTGAAAGTGGGTATTGCAGATTCCACCAACGTTGGGAATCTGTCACCAACTCGGCATTTCGGCTCCGGTGTGGGTAGAATTTACAACAGTTCCAGCTCAAATTCATCAGCTATGCCGTACCCAGTTTCCAGGGATGATTCAAAGGTAACTTCAACTTCAGCTAGTTCCAGTGATTCAACTTGTGAAAAACCAAATGCCACCAGCAGATCTAGATCAAGTCCTTTGAGAAGGCTTCTTGATCCATTATTGAGGCCAAGGGGTAGTGACTCTCATCACTTCGCCAGATCATCAGAGAGAAATCTGGTGAAAACTGATAAGACCATAAAATCATCAGGCAGTCAAAGAGAATCTCCATCTTTGCATTCAATTAAAGTAAAATTCGATTTGAAGGGCTGCAAAACAGATGATATTATTGGACCCCATAAGACAGAGAAGAATGGATCAGTGATGATGCAAGCACTCTTGCAAGTAGCTGTAAAGAATGGCAATCCTCTGTTCACATTTACAGTGGATAATTGTACTGATATTTTAGCAGCAACAGTTAAAAAATTGAGTTCCAAGAAAACTGCACCGAGATGGATTTATACGTTCTTCTCTTTCGATGAAATGAAGAAAAAGAATGCTCCTTGGAAAAATCAAGGATGCAAGGACAGAAATCATGGTTATATACCGAACATTGTCGCACAGATGAAGGTTTCTGACATTCTGTACACGAATTCAAATGGAAAAAGTCCTGCCAGTAAATCTTGCATAAGGGAGTTTGTTTTGTCTTCTATGGGCATGCGAGACATAGATCAGAAATCAGGCCCATTACCAGGTGATGATGAGCTTGCTGCTATCGTTGTAAAGTTTCTGGAAAGGATTGGTGGACAATCAAAAGAAGATGGTCAGCAGAGGGCCTTCAATAAGCTATCAGTGAGAGGTCTGAAAGAGCCATTTCAAGAAGTCAAAAGCTGCTCAAATTCAAAAGACAACCAAGGGAATGAATCTGCAAGTAATGACATTTTTAGCGTAACAGTTATACTTCCTGGTGGGCATCATGGGATGCCTAGCAACGGAGAACCTTGGCCGCTAATTGAAAGATGGAAATCAGGCGGATCTTGCGACTGTGGAGGCTGGGATCTTGGTTGCCAAATAAGAGTTCTTGCTAACAGCAATCAGTCAAGCCAGAGATCTACTTTAACAAAATCCCAATCGACCACCTTCAAGCTTTTCTCTCAGGTAATTGTTCTGCGTGCTATATTCCCGTCTCATTCAGTTTCAAATGCCACTTTTGTTTGGGCTATATGTGGTACCAAAATGTGCATGCTTATTGTAATATCTGATTCCATACATTTGCTTAATATGTACAGGAAGAAACAGAAGAGAAAACAATGCCCATATTCATCTTGTCACCATTTGAAGATGGAATCTTTTCAATCGAGTTCAATTCATCACTCAAACTTTTACAAGCATTCTCCATTGGCATATCAGTTCTAAATAGCCAGACATCAGCCATGTTATCAACAAACGCGTTTGGAGGCATGATATCTGAAGAAATCACATGATCTGAAAGCCGTCTAAAAAAGCTCCAACTCACCCCCGTTTGAGGTTTCTACAAACTGTCTCATACTCTCATCTTTCCTGTTCCAGTTAAGATTGTGAATTTGCATGATCAAGTAACGTCTTAGGTTGAAATTTCTGCTTTGATACAGTTTATTGGCAACAGAGATATATAATGTCCTATTCATGCATGGCTTACCTCTTGAGAATCAAGATGTTTGCAAGAGTGTGGTCCATCAGCAGCCAAGATGCAGTCATATCTTAATGGTTGATATTCTGGCAGTTAATGAATTTTAGATTGTAATAATGCTTAAAAACTTAGCTCTAATCTCTCTCAACCTAAAGAGTCCTCTCCAAATTATAGTCTTCCCGGATTAGTCTCCGGTGTCCGTCTGATCTGCCCGTTGATGGCTGCTCTACAGTGTCTCAGTGTCGAACCCTTCTACTTCAAAGCTCTGCCGAGGCGATATTCGGCGTTTATGTGGAGTTTGGATGTGAGTACAGGGCTCTGCCAACACCCCATCCTCACATGATATGGATGAGGAAGCAGCTTAGGAGGAGGAGACAGGAAATCTTGATTCCTTGAACAAAAGGTTACTGTAGCGGACAAACACATATCACTACATGCGTAAACATAACCTAATATGCATCAATACGATGTTGTTTCATAAGTGTGTGACTTTAGAAAAAAATAAAAACTTGGGAACAATGGACTATAGAGCTACTGTAGTAACTGATATTTCTCTTTATGTGATTGTAGTGGTAAGTAATTATTAGAGAGAAATATGAAAGGAGTAAAAATAGATAATTTCTTGTTATCTAACTTTGAACTATTCAAAGTTGGGCAAACTTTTATCTCCCCAAAAATTTTGAGGATTTTTCTTACTCAATTAGAAATTGACTAAAACAAACTTATAATAAAAATGACTTAAATAATTGAATATGAAAATTTTGGTCATCAAATTGTTATTATTATTATTTTTTTTGACAAAATAAATCTTTTTCGTTAAATGCCCGTAGATGGATGAAAAAAATTGGCTGAGGGGAACACGTCGAAATGTATTTGCATGAGTAGGAAGACGTCCCAATTATGATTTAAAAGTGCACAAATGTATTTGCAAAGTTGGTATTTGACATGGAGAAAAATAAAATTCAAAGTATATTTATTCCTCTCCATCAAATAAGAAGAAATCAAGGAATATGCAATGAAGGCCATTAACTTAGGGAGGAAATCATGCAAGGAGGGCTTAATTCATGGAAGCTCCCCCATTAATGACAAAGCAAGAAAAAGACCATAACGTCCCCATGAGACGTTACCATTCATATCCACGAATATGAAGACGAAGGACAATAAAAACAATACACCATACTTACCGTAAATAAACTCCTAGTATAAATATGAGTTCAACCCCTTCATTTTAGGACTTTGAACTCTTGGAAGAACTCCACCAATCTCCCTTGGATCGGCTTGTACGTATTGGCGATTGTGCCCACGTCTAATAAAATAATTCGATTATTGCGTTTATCATTTAATAACGTTGTTGTTGAATTATTCATCGATTTCTTGCAACATCAGTATTAATAATGGAGATCAAGAAAAGCAAGCTTGCAACACGAAGTCAAGAAGAACACACCCATTTTGAGTTTGTGTTTCCCTCGACTATTTTTTTTTCCCACTGATTTTAACAAAAAAAAAAAAAAACTAATTTTTGTAAAAATATTGATGTTTGAGGACAACGAATTGTCATATCTGATTGTTTGAGGACCAAAATGAATTAATAGTAAAGTTTGAGGATGACAAATGTGTAAAGTTTCCCTAAATTAGTCCTCTAATTTAATATTTCCAAGAAATTTGATATAGAGTTGAATATTCATTGGAACCCTAGAATTTGAATTCAACCATACAAATCGTCACTAGGCAGAAGCACACAGCTCATAATGGAGAAGAGAACAACAGAGGCCAAGTCCCTCAAGAAAGGGGGAGGCGTCCTGTCCAAAAATCTCCATCCACAGTAGCACAGATAGCCACACGAGGGCGGTGGGTTCATCGACTCCGACGATTCTTCTCAGTTTTGTCCATATTGTTGCCATCAAATCCAATCGTTCGTGGCTATAAATCAATCTATTCCGACTCTTTACATGACGTATAGCCCTCTCCGTCGCATAGGAGTTGCAGCACGAAATTCCTAAGAGCCTCCACATCTGTTTCAATTCGTGCCTAAATCGATATTTTGCTATATTATTCATCCATTATTTTCTTCTTTCTTGTTTACGCTGACAACGGATTGAAACCCTGAACAATTTGGAATTTTTTGGTTTTAATAAATTTTTTTGGGAAATCTAGGGTTTGGTATTTGTAAGTGAACTTTAAAGGTTGATATCAAGAGAGACGATAGAGATGGCTGCCAATGGGCAGGGGATAGAGCCTGCCGTCTTAGATGACATTATCCATCGCTTGTTGGAGTTCCGGAATGCGAGGACTGTGCGCCAGGTACAGCTCTCCGATAACGAAATCCGCGCTCTCTGTACGACGGCGCGTGAAATATTCCTGTCCCAGCCCAATCTCCTCGAGCTCGAGGCCCCTATCAAGATCTGCGGTATTCCTTTACTTCTCCTCCCCCCAGCTTGTGAAATTTTGCCTTTTTAATGACTTGGTATAATTGGTGTTCGTGTGGAAAAGTGGATATGGCGTGGTGTTATCCATGGGAAGAGGAGGAACAAAATTCTGTATTTCGTATTCTTCTTCTTCTTCTTCTTTTTTCCCCCTTCGTTGCAACGTCTTGACCTTGTTTTAAAGGGAAAATACTAATGCAAACAAAGTTCCAACTTCCAAGTCAAAACTCTACATTTATGGTTTTGCCTATTTTTATTTGGGGAGTCATGAAGCTGCTTTACTTCTTGTATTAAGACCATTTGTTAATGTGATTTTAATTATTAGTAGAAAGAAGGACCTAAGCTCTGTAGATTCAATTGTGATGCATTTTTGTTACAATGTATGTTTGCAAAGGTTTCATATTCAGAATTTTAAATTGAACTTATCCCTGCTGTTGCATGCGCCCAGATTTTTATATATTGGTGTACGAGTTATTAAAGTGTTACGGTTGTCAATGATGAATTTTGTGATGCTTTTAACATTTAAAAATTTCGATATATTAGTTCTGCCTATTTTTAAGTGAAATAAGACAACTGTTCACACCTCAAATCATGATATCTTTCATGGATTTCTATTTCCCATTTTAGTTTGCCATGTTTGATGAACTAGCTAAGCATTTACTTGAAACATTCTTGTAGCATGAGCCTTGTGAGAAAATTGACGGTTTTGTTTATTTTGACCCAAAGCAAGATAAATGTGCCTTCTCTGATTTTAAGTGACTTATGTTTCTTCGCATTATCTCTATTTTGGTGAAGCCAATTTGGATGTCTACTCTCCCTTCTCGTTGGACTTGGGTAGATACTTTATTTTTGTGTCTTCCTTTTTGGGCTTGAAATTTCTTACCTAAAATTTCAGAACTCTAATTTTGTGAGTCAGTCTGTCTGGTCGTCCACTGGTTATGGTATTCTCCTATTATCTAAGTTGGACAATGTCATTTCCTCTTAGTGGTTGGGTATCAATTACTGGCAAATTGCTTGTTTTCAGCGCATTTCCTTTTTGTTATTGGTAGAGTTCGTCTCTCTCTCATCGGAACATGTGTAGATTATTTAGCATGGTAATCAGTATTGGTCGAGAAGTCAAATAATTCTCTAATCAATAGTATTTCTCTTGCTTGAAAACTCAAAGTTATACTTGTTTTTCTGCCTTTTGCTCCTGTGATACTGAGTATCAACCTTAAGTTCACTTTTGGTTTTTGTGGGAGTTTTCATATTGTCTTTCTGTCTTCATTTTTTATCATTATATTTTCTTTTCTTTAATCTGAGAATATCATGATTAAATTATTTCTTTGTCGATTCCAGGTGACATTCATGGGCAATATGGGGATCTTCTAAGGCTTTTTGAATATGGGGGATTTCCTCCGGAGGCCAATTATCTATTCTTAGGGGACTATGTAGACCGCGGCAAACAGAGTTTAGAAACAATATGCCTTCTTCTTGCCTACAAAATCAAATACCCTGAGAATTTTTTCCTCTTAAGGGGGAATCATGAATGTGCTTCTATTAATAGGATATATGGATTCTATGATGAGTGTAAACGCCGTTTCAATGTGAGACTCTGGAAAGTTTTCACTGATTGTTTTAACTGCCTTCCCGTGGCAGCTCTTATAGATGATAAGATACTCTGCATGCATGGCGGTCTTTCTCCCGATCTAACCAACTTGGATCAAATAAGAAACTTACCTCGCCCAACAGATATTCCTGACACTGGTCTGCTTTGTGATTTGCTTTGGTCTGACCCTAGTAGAGAAATTAAAGGTTGGGGGATGAATGACAGGGGAGTTTCGTACACTTTTGGTCCAGATAAGGTGGCTGAATTTCTCATGCAGCATGATATGGACCTTGTTTGTCGTGCTCATCAGGTGGTATTCTGTCTGTCTGTCTGTCTGTCTCTCTCTCTCTCTTAATTTTCAAAAACTGCTTAACTGGTAATTCTATAGAGTGTAATCTGATAATTAGATGCTTTCTCGAGCAGGTTGTAGAAGATGGATATGAATTTTTTGCTGAAAGGCAGCTTGTTACCATATTTTCAGCTCCCAACTATTGCGGCGAATTTGATAATGCTGGTGCTATGATGAGTGTTGATGAGAGTTTGATGTGCTCATTTCAGATCCTGAAACCAACGGATAGAAAGCGGTTCTTGTGAAGCAAGTTTTGGTAACTGTCTCCCCACTTCTCTAGGAATTTCCAGGTTAGTTTTGTTTCCCTGTTTTCAATTTTTGGATTGTATAGAAGACACAACCAGAATCTCGAGCAGTTCTGGTTCTGTAGAAGGATCTCAATGATATATTGTCTGCTATTCGTCTGTCTGTGGTGGTTAGATTCTGATCTGGAAATTGTTGAGTGGTTTGCTAGATTTCAGGTAGGGATCCTAGTATTTTAGGAAAAAATTAGAATCATACTTTACAGGAAGTTATCTGAAAGGAGATATTTAGCCGCTTTTTTAAGTCAGTGGCGAGTTATGAATTTTCACATTGTTCCGTGTGTTGTGACTTGTTCCTAATGATTGATTATGTGCTCTTTTGGTGCCAGAATATACTGGCTTCTTAATTTTGTAGAACCTGGAGACATGAATATGTGATACTATGGTAGTACGCAACGCAATCGGAATGAATTAGAATCTTGTTCAAGTGTTGTTTCCTCCTGCGGAAACCCCAAAAGCTTTGGAGGCAACGTTTGCTCAACTGGTTCGAAGTGCTGTATTTCTTTTCAAAAAGAATTTCGTTTAATATCTTTCTTAACGCAATTTATGATTCGATTGTGTAAATGCACTTTGGTTTGTAAATTGCGGTGCAATTGTAGATTGTTGTTCCTGATTTTGCAAAGTTGCCTCCTCTTGAACACTGTTCTGATGAATCCCCAAACTGTAACTTTCGAATGTTAACTATTTTCGCTGGATATGCTATCGCAGTCAGATGTGATGTTGATTGAAGCTATAATTCAGTATTCAATGTAGACGCGGAGCATGGAGAAATTGTTGCAAGGTTCTCATCACCTTTGTAACATGATCCATATACTGAATCTAATCTTGGTTGAGAGCTGGCTTTCATCCGATGTCTGTTATGGTTACCATGAAGTTGATCTTAGATAGGTTCTATGAAATGTTTAGCCGCATAAGCTTCTGCTTTACCATATGTGTATATTGAATTTCTTAAATCGACTAAGTAAATTGGTGTGCGGACAAAGCTGTGGTGATCATTTTTGTGCAAGATCCGACTGAGAATGGCAGATGAATTAGCCAATTCAGTCTACTTCTGGGTGAGTGGCCTCTCCGGCCGTCTTGGTATGAAGACGTTCTACATTAAACTTGGTCTAATTTTTGTCCCTGCTGTTTATCAGTTGATTTAAAATGCTCGTTCTGCCCCAACTTTGCCTGAAAAGTTACTTGGAAGCCGTCCAATTACGCAATTGACGTTTACACTGAAAACACAAACAAATAGGCTCTGACATATATATTCTAATATATTGTTCCACTTTGTCATCAAATAGCTGCAATACTTTGTAAGCTTGACTACAGCAATGATGATATTGAATATTTTATGCTATCTTTTTAAACAATGTCCCGTTAATTATGTCTGCAAAAGCTATGAGTCCTTATTAAGTTAAATTCAGTGACACCTTCTTAAGTTATAGTTTTAAACATACAAACAACACTTGCCTTTTGTAATTATAAGTACCTCTTTTTGAATTTGTGGTTGTGATTACAATTACAATTACGATTTCCTTATTCAGAGGTAAAAGTTCACGCAAACAGATACATCAATTACTCTTATACCTTCTCAGAAGGTGTATCTGTAATTTCATGGAGGGTGGAGGGTGTTAGTATATTTGGAGTTATCCTTAACTCCTCAAGGGGTGTTTGATATAAATATTAGTTGTACATCATTTAACTTGAAAGTTTAAGAACATCTAACCATTTCAAAAAGAAAAGGAACAATAATGTGTACTTCTAACAACACCATCTGATATATATATATATATATATATAAATTGACTTGGTTGGGTCTGAAAATTTTTAAAAGCTCAATTCGGCTTTCACCTGAGGGATATACAAGTCCTTTACATTTTCCAGCCATGCACTTTTTCGACTGATAGGGGTGTTTGTGTAATTATACAAAACTGAAAAATGGTTTGTCGCCAAAAATCAAGGAGTGTAGACATAATTAATCCTAAATTTAAGTTTGATTATCAGCCTCTACTTAGATACACCGAGCAAGGTAAATTTGGTTTAATGTATTATACTAGAAGTTTACGTACTGTCGAAAGCTTGATTTTTCTTTGTCCCTTATTTTAGATGTTTGTTACAAATTATCCTGTCATTAAGATTTGGATGGAATGGTCACGCACAAAGCACGGTTAAGTGATCAACCGTTCGAGAGGAAAAATTGGCCAAAAAGATTTTTGAAAGGAAAAGCATCACATGCAATGCCCCTATAATTTTAAGAAAACAAAAAACAGTCTTGTTTTAATCACAATTAGTGTAGCATATCAATAAGATACGTGGAATTCCCATAGACGTAATTCGCAAAAGCATAGAGGGTGGCGGCTGAGTCAATTTCTATTTAAGGTAGGTAATTAATTCTGTGGGTCATGGTGACGAATATTTTGGCAACCGACACAAACGTTATCGTCTCTTGGTTAAGGTGTAATAAGAGAGGTTTCAAAATATAGTCCATTAAGGAGACCCGAAAACATGCCTTGAAATACGGTGGATGGTCTTATATATATGTATATCTTGTCACTTATTTTCAAGATTACTACATAAAATACAACATTGATGGCTCAACTTGAAAGGACAAGAAGACCTTGTGAGAGCCCTAACATGTCTAGATTAGCTCAATCTTCACCAACTTTTGAGCAGCTCCTAAGAGGTACCTACTTCTCTTCGTCTCACTCAATTATGAAAAAGTCGAAGAGGTGATGGGATTCAAGTATATACTAATAAATTACACACGTATTGGTCGTGGGTACCACAAGTTTTGATTCTTGTGATGGAAATACAATTTCAAAGAAGGCGTCTTTTATGCATAGAAATCAAGTATACGTGTTTCAATATTTCCAACATATATGTTCGATCGTTTATGTAAGAAAAATCAAGTAAAAGTAAATTCAACCAAAAAAATATATTCGGTTTCAACTAGAAATCAATACTATGTGGAAATGTATATTATTAATTTTGAAAAGTCCGTCGTTCACTTTTTAGATATATTTCATTTAAAGACAATAATATTAAGTTCTTTTAATAAGTAATATTTAAATCTTGAAATGATTTTTTATTTAATACTATGGTTTGATTTACCTGCAGTTGAAGAGCCAAACTGGCAAACAAGCACATCTCCAGTGTTGGGAATAAACCATGATCAAGAGGAGTATATGAGCCCAGTTTCCCACCACAGGAAGTCAGTTCTTTCCAAAGTAAAGGAGAGAGCTAAGAAGTTGAGGCACAGTCTGAGTGGTAAGAAGAAACATGGAAGTGAGCTCAACGACGATAACGTTACCCCGGCATGGGGCGTTACGTTGGAGGACGATGATGATGAACTCGACCATGATCCTGAATATCTTGGAGCACCAAGTAATTACTACTTCTTTCTCTCCGTTGATCACATGATAAGTATAATTCGTTCAGTATATGATTGCCTAGGATTACCAAGACTGCAATTAATTCACCTTGGTTTTTTTTTTCCAATTTACGTTCAGTGTATGAGTCGGAAGCAGCACCAGAGAGCCTAAAAGAGAATGCACGGCAGCATCCACGAGCGGTGCCTGTCGTTTCTGAGAAACATATGGTGCCAAACCGTACGAAACATGAAGCTGCAAAAGAAGATTACGTACCTGTGTCTGATGCAACCAACAACGTTGCATCGAGGATTGCTGGCCTTACTGTTACAACTCCTGAAGCGCAAGAAACAGCGGCCAGTCTTCCTTCTCAGACTGTCCCACCAAATCCAGGATATGACGCCAAGAAAATGGGTGAAAGTTCAGGAAATCTGAGGCAATCTGCATGCAGCAGTCCTCAGAAATGGGACAAAGGTATCTCTGTGAAGGAGTATTTCATGAATAAGCTGGAGCCTGGAGAAGACGAAAGAGCGCTTTCGCAAGCTATAACAGAGGCCATCAGTCCAAGGAAAAACACCGGAGACAGTGGGGTGGTGGAGAAGGTGAAAGAGGTTGTCACTTCATTTTTCTGGCATGACGAGCCCTCCAACTCAACGGCAAAGGCTGCAAGCTCATCGTCTACTCCTGTCTCTTCAAAGATTACAAGTTCTACACCTCTGTTTCGCAGCCTTTCAACCAAGGTTCCTTCTTCTTCAGACCTGTACCGCCCCGCCAGTGCTAACTCCTCACCTGTCCCACTTTCATCCAATGCTCATGAAGGTAACATATATTTTTCACTTCATTCTTATCCTATAGAAACCATATAACATCACTTAGTAGCAGAATATGGGATAATTTTTCTAATGACGCTGCTTGTGGACTCCGAATATTAAGACAACATTAGCACAAAACTATACATTTTCTTTAATATTTGTCTAACTAAAATTTAAGGTTCATACAAAGCTTTACCGATTTTATCCACTGATGAGGATCTTGTCCCAGTTGTTGAGGAAGAAAATCATGGAAAGATACTTCAAGCCAACTGAAGACTCATATGCAGCCAACAATACACGATATACAAGCAGTTAGAATGGATTACTTTCGGTTTTATATCCTCTATAGATACAGCAGAATTTAGTATACAGTTTCGTTTATTTTCTTGGTGACTCCCGCCTGTGTCTAGGCGGGAGGGGGTTTTGGTGCATATTCCTACCAGTTCCGATGATCCTGTAAAGAAAGAGCAAATGCAATAGGGATATGGACCTTACATCCTGATGAACAAGAACTTGATATAGTCTAGCTTAATCTCTGTGTAAATATATTTCGGAAGTAAATTTTTCATACAAAGTATGACTCCTTTGCTTCAACGAAAAAACCATACACCATAAAAGATCACAGTGGGAACGAATGAACTAATTAACGGAGAGGGTTTGTCAACGAGGCCAATCACCATGAATTTCTAATGTGAACATTTGCAGAATGATTTCTTTGATTCAAGATATCAACAATGGGAAGTAAGTGTGCACATCTAAAGTGTACATATAGGAGCTTAAACCCATAATAATAGCACTTTCACTTCAAAATTTTGGATTCAATTTCTTCCAAGCTCAAGCCTTTGGTCTCAGGAACAGAGGTTACCACAAACACAAGTGAGAGAACAGCAATTGCCCCAAATAGAAGAAAAAGATTTTCTGCTCCAAGTAACTCCTGCACAGATTGAACGTTTTACAGTAAATTACGTCCTAAATATGAATGCAGACACGATTGATGATTAAGGGTCTGAATACTATCAGTACCTTCAGTGGTGAGAACGCAAATGTTACTATAGCATTTGAGCCAAAGTTTGTGAGTACTGCAAGACTAATACCCTTTCCTCGTGTGCGAAGTGGGAATATCTCTGATACCATAAGCCAACTGATAGGTCCAAATGATATCTAAAATTTCAAACAAGAGTCACAACTTTTTTGTTCAGTTATATATTTTCACTGGTTCTTGAAACTAATGTGACGGAGGAAACAAGTAATTTCTTCCGACATGATGAGTATGCCATGACTATTAAAATCATGATCCAGTATTAAAAACCATTCGTATGTAAGTTTTAGTTGGTCATGGAGTCACCTGGTAGCAACCAACATAGAGAAGCAAAGCAGCTACAGCGACAAACGGAAAGCCTCCTAGGAACTTGTAATAGGCGGAGAGCAGCAGCAGAGAGAAGGCCTGAGACCAATGCGATAGGAAGATGAAGATATTTTGAGTTCACTTCACACTAAGAATAAGATTTAGCTCTCACATGAAGCAACTTGGAACTTGATCATACAATACAAAGGGAGTGAAGGTATGCATGAATGAATTTGAGTGGGGAAGAAATGAACTTAGAAATGGAATAAAAACAGGAAAGAAATAATTTTATTATATCGTTCCTATGTTTGGTATGCTAACGACATAAGGAGGAAATTAGATAATCCACAACATTCATTCTTGTGTCTGGTAACTAATATTGAAAGTTATAAAAAAAGAGATTGCACAAAATTCCGATCAGGTAAGAAATGTGATTTTAAAAATTAAATTTACTATTAACATAAGATAGCGTACGTATATTTATAATATACGACAGATACTTAATTGGGAATATAGATAGATATTAATATATGAATATGCACTATGTTAAAACGACGTGTATCACCATTTTGAAATAATTTAATGTATTTATATGATGTTTATCAAATATAAAAATACATTTCTTTAGTAATTATGCAATGCCATAAGATGCATATATATAGTATGTTACACATATTTAATACAGTTTTTAATGATATTACGAATAAAAATAATATATTATATATGGGTATAAAAATAAATACATATATTATTTTTTATATACTTCTCTGATTTATACACAGTCTTTAATATATTTAATGTATTTATTATAATATATAATGTTTGTATATCACAAACCTTAAAATGTAAAAGGCTAAATAAAAGTTATTTTTAGAAATATGGAAAAAAAAATATTAATTTCTCAATGTTATCAAAATAGCTAAACTTGTAGGTTAGTGAAGGACCAACTAATCTCATACTTTTAAGAATGGGCATTCCTAAGTCTAAATTATACCAAACACGTGTTTTGAATGAGCTTAAGGATGCCTATCATATTCCTACATGCCAATCATGCCATAAATAGATGAGAGTGGTGAGTTGCATACAAGGCCACCAACACCTCCAATCAGCAAGGGTCTTCTCCCAAGATCATCAACCTTCAGGACAGCCACTCCAGTCATGAGCAACTGCAAGAACAAACAGAATACATGGTAAACCAGTTGCATATGATGGAAATTTCCGGTGCCTGCAATAAGGGAATTAAAAAAAAGAAAAGATCATATATGAGAAATACGTTGGTTACAAGTACCTTAAACACCCCAACAACAACTGAAAGTTTTGTAGCGTCAGCAGCCGCAGAAAATCCAGCACTCTTTGAGATTAATAATCAGATCAATGTCATCAAACAAGAAAAGAAAATGTAGAAGCTTTGAATTTGAAAGAAACAGAAAGAACTCTGGCTAGTAGATATGTTGTACCTGAAGAATGGGACCTGCATAGTACAGAACACTAGGTTGCCCGGTAATCTGATACATCCACAGAGCCATCAGGTGTACTTTCACTAGAAAATATAAGACAAGAACAAGTAACAAGTGCAATTGGAAGTCATGATATCAACCTGCTGAAAAAGGACCAATCCTCCTCCAATTATAAACGCCTTCAGACTTGGCCCCTGAAACACTTCAAGAAAACTGCCTTCTGATTCCTCACCCGCATATGCAGTTTTCAGGGAAATGAGGGTATCCTCAATTTGCCTTTCAGGTGCTTTGTCGTCACCAGACGAGCCTCTTAATTTTCTCAATGCAAGTAGAGCTTTGTCCTTGTATTCTTGTAAGGACCCTTTACCTTGAACAGCCCTAAGAAGTAGCCATCGTGGAGATGGTGGGAGACTCAACATGCCTAACCCCATAAGTAATGCAATTGGGGCACTGAACCCATACATGTAACGCCAACCCCCGATAGCATTGATTTCAAAATTACCAACAAAATAGCCCAACTGCATAGATAATCATTCTTCAATGGGTGATTTGTGTTTCAATATATATATATAAAGGAACACGATGCGATATGCTAATGGGCCTGCAGAACATATTTACCAATATCCCCATTACTATGAAAAGCTCCTTTAGAGATATCAGAGTTCCCCGAATTTGAGATGGGCAGGTCTCCGCAATGTAAAGAGGAGCCCCATGCATTGCCTGCCAAGCTAATATGATTAAAAATTGATGAATCACTCGTAGACTAGCCTTACATCACGTATACATCAAAAAAATAGTTGCACAAGAAAAGAACAAAGTGGTTACCATGCCAATACCCAGACCATATAGAAGCCGGGCTACTAAGAGAACTCCAAGGCCAGGAGCATATGCAGTCAACAAAGCACCAATCAGATAGAATATGGATGCAATGATAAGCTCTCTTCTCCTCCCTACATTTATATCAGCAAAATGCTTACAACGTATTTCTTCTGAAACTTGAAAAAAAAGGATATTGTAACTAGATAAAAGAGTACCAAGGAAATCAGCCAGGGGATAAACAATGAGGGAGCCGACAAGAGCTCCATAAAGGGAACCACTAACCTTAATAAGGAACAACCACATAAGACGAGTCAATGAAGTATGTGATCTTAACAGGTAAATGCCATAAAAATTCAAAGCATACCACTAAACCAAGCTGAACAGCTGAAAAGTTGAACCAGTTTGTACCACTAAGCTCGGGTGACTGAAAAACAAAAGTAAAATTGATCATATTTCCATTGAGTTTTTAGAACACATGAAGTGGGAATGCAACCTGCAAAGAAATTGTAGCTCCGGAGGTTGCACCAATGTCATAGCCGAATAACAGACCACCCAAGGCAGGGAATAGAAATCTGACAATAGAAAGTGTCGCAGTCACTATTGACCCAGACATTTAAACTATGCGGACCGATGATAACAAAAGGGGAAAGCTTAGCAGTCCAACTTATCCTTCAGGAAAAGCTATCTCAACAGACAAATATCCATCATCAGTTCAAATCCATAAGTTAATCAACAATAAACCAAGATTATATTCAAGACCAAGGAATCTAACGGACAATAAGTATTTCGTACAAAGATATCACTTTTACACATTTATAATCTGAGGCAAGGTATTTTCATTATCCGATATAATTCAAGCCTAGCAATAAAGTCCTGAGACAAACTTCTGGTCCATTCTTCTTTCTTCATGGTTTGTTTCAAGTCCACGTAGCATTAACCAATCGGAAACTGACTTCATCTGTTGTAGCATAGAGATATAAAGCTCGAAAACCTTTCGACTATCCATCGGAATGATAAAAACGAACTCGACTACTTTGTTAGATTAGGATCATCTAAGCTTAACGACCTTCAATTCACAATTTGCACCGTCAAATTCAGATTTTGTCTAACTTCTGCTGTCTCAGTTTTAACAGATTCTCACATTTCTTAAATTTGTTCCAACGAAATCAGAGAAACCCTTCATCTCAAGAACCAACTGAAAATCACTTTTTGCAATCATTTTCATTATCTATTGCTTTGTCCAGGAAGAAACTACTGAAATTAAAACTTCAAGCTTAAAATCAAAGCAACCAAGAAAAGAAATTAAAAATAAAAAATGAAATTTTGATCGACCGGCACCACCATAAACAACAGTAAAGGCAAAGGACTTACGGTAAGATAACAGAAGACCAAGCAAATATCTCTTGCTGTGTTGTCTCAGAATTAAAAGATTTACCTTCCCCTGAAGAAGCTCCCACCTTCCAACCAAAAAAACCAACGGAAGAACTTCAAACTTGCACGATGCATTCAACCCCATTTACCAATACCCAAGAAAATAAACTAAAGAAAATTCCCCACAATCCGTAATTACCTTCATCAAATTGGGTTTGGGAGCAGACCGTAAAAACCGCATTCTAAAGCCTTTACCATTAGCCCAAAATGAGCGGCTGTCGGAATCTAGGCTTAGAGAGCTTCTAACAGTGGTGGTGACGACAGAATTAGATTTCTTGGCAACGCAGAAATGGTACAGTGAGTAGTTGTTCTTGAGCTTGAAGTTCAACAATGGCGGAGCACAAGTTAGAGCCATTTTTTTTTCCCACTACAGCCCAGTAAGAATCTTACGACGAATTTACTTTTGGCTTGTGATCATATACTTGATATCGGGAGTTGGATGATTCTTGTGGTGAATGGGTGCGTAGTGTTGTAGACTAACTGCGTTTCGCTATCAGGGGCATGGCCCATCAACATGAAAGTAGTCTCTGTGTCCGACTCTGTTATGGATGGAAAATGAAAATGGTTTTTAACGTTTTATCTTTTTACCACGAGCAGTTGCTTTTTTACCATATGATCTATTTATAGAAGAAGATTTGCGTCAAAGGAATTTTCCGTATATGCTATGAAATTGAAATGGTAGAAGATGTGAATGCCATATAGAAATATTTGATATATGAAGTCATGATTTGATAGTTATACATTTGAACAGATTTAGATGGACAGAAATTTTATCTTGATTCTATGGGTTTATATTAGGATAATTTTAATTTGGTTTCCTAAATTAGTCATTGAATTAAGATCAAGTCAATTTTGGTATCCGAATTTTGTTAAAAGTATCAAAATAGGTCATTTCGTTAGTTGACTGTCTAAACCAACAGAGAGACTACACATGTCCGGGACAAAAGAGGAACAGAGGTACTATACTGATGTCGTGACTAATTTAGGGGACCAAAGTTGAAATTGTCAATGTTAGTAATGACATTTTATCCTGCCTTTATCGTTGATCGCTCTGCCTTTTTTTATGGTGGATTGAAATTGAAGTTCACCTTAATGAGACTGAAACATAAGATACTAAAACTGATTTAGGGACTAATTTAAAAGACCCAAAATAAAATTATCTTGTTTATATGCATCCGTCCTCTTATAAAAGTACCAAAGTTTTTGGAAGTTTGATGTAGACTAATCTTATTGACTTTCCATATAATAGTAAGTCTAATTAATTAATTTTTGGAAAATAATAGGGAAAAATATAAGGATCCCCTGTAATATAGGAAATGTTCAAAAAATTCTTTGGAAAAATTAAAGTATCATACCCCCTGTGTTATAAAACAAAATTCAAAAAACCCCTTGAGACCAGTTTTATTATGCACGCGTGTTGATTGCGCTTAGGCATGTAAAAAGTGCATTTTTTGGAGAATTTTGCCCTTCAATCTCTCCTTATATTACATATAATATATATAATTTAATAAATCTTAAAATAATATAAATATATATTAATAATAAAATATTATTTTATATAAATACAAAATAATATTAATATTTTTAATATAATATTCTTTTGATATTAAAAAAATTACAAATTTTTTAAAAAAAAAAGAAAGAGAGAGAGAGAGGTGGCGGCGAAGCCACCGCAGCAGAGGAGGGCGTGGTGACATGGCGTCGTCGCGCCCTCCTCACCACTGGGCGACGACGGTCGCCCCCAACATCTAGGCGACGACGACGCCATCCCCCAGCAACAAGGGCGATGCGGTTGCCCCATCGCTGCGAGGGCGACCGCATCACTCTCGAAATCTAGGCGACGCTATCGCCCCCCCTCTGCAGGGGGTGGGGGTGGGGGGAGGGGTTGGTTTTTTTTTTTAAAAAAAATTATTTTATAAAGTATAAAATTTTAACTTTATATATTGTGGATATAATAATTTATAAATATATTTTAATTAAAATTTATATAATATATTATATAAATATAAAATTTTAAATGTGAGGGCATTTTAGTCATTATTCCTAAATATATGTGCTTAGGTTGATCAGGGGCAGTGTGATTCATTGTTCGTAACATAAGGGTGGTTTTTTATATTAAAATTTTCACAGGAGGGTTTTTGATATTTTCCCATATCACAGGAGGTCAAAATGAATTTAACCCGAAAATAATATTATGTTTATATTTGTGAATCTCTCCCAATTCTTATGACTAATTAATGTTGTTAGGATAATTTCATTTTTTGTTCCCAAACTATATCACTAAATCAGTTTTGATGTCTCGCTTGTGTCGTACTCTTATGCTTAACGATTTTCAATTTGGTTACTTTTGTGCCTCTATCCCTACTTTTCATTTTGTGCCGAGTTTTTCAGTTGCATGGTAAAGAAAGCTGAATAGGAAGGAGTTATGCGAGGCGTGGCAATGAACAGACAAGTCCACGAATATCACACTTGTTGTTTGCTGATGAGACGTTGATCTTTTGCCTAGCGACCGGCGAGGCAACGACGTGCATCAAGGATCTCCTTAAGACGTATGAACTTGCACCCAATTTGGTGGTTAATTCCCAAAAGTCGCCAGTGGTATTAAGTAAAAATTCCCCAATTTTCTTGAGGCATGCATAGACGAACATCATTGGTGTAATGCCGTCTGTTGTAGGGAGGAATAAGCAGGAATTGTTCGCGAGTATTAAAAAGAGGGAGTTTCTCTGGAACGCGCAGGTCCCTCCAAAGGTCCATCTGTTGGCTTGTAAAGAGGCTCTGCAACCTTCTTAAACCTGAGATGAAGGGGAGTGCAGGTGGCCGAGTGTGGGACATTGAGCAGGAAGACGTGCAACATTGTCTCCTCAAGTGCACGTATTCGAGACAAGTTTGGGCATCATCTCAGTTACCTTGGACAATGATTTCAAAGGAATTTGCAATGGTAGAGGATAGGTGAGATTGAGTTAAAAATAGAATGGACGATAAGCAATTTCAGCTCTTTCTACTCATATGTTGGGCGATGTAGACGTGAACCGATCAGCTGGGCCACAAGAAGTGATTACGATTGCATTTGGATTCCTCATCAACAATATGCACACAGAAAACCAGCTGCGGCAGAAGGATTCCGAGGAGAGAGGGGCAAATCTCAGATGGATGCTCGAGACTATAAGGGCGTGCGCGTGTCTCAGACCCGGAGCTTGCAGAGTTACTCTTCAGTGGTGGAATTTGCGACTATTCAAAGGTTGTGGTGGAGGGAGGGTGATAACAGAAACAAACTTACGATTGAGGAGGCAGACATTGTCCAGGATATCAAAGTGTTGTTTCTATAAGACGTCGTTTTGCTTTCTTCATAGAGTTGGAAGTTTAGTAGCTCATGCTTCCCAAGACATAAATACAACACTGGCTTCGATACTTTGTTTTCCGGTTTTGGAGTTGATAAAATAATACCGCTTGCTTACTCACAAAAGGGAAAACAACAGAAAAGACACCAAGATAGAAAGATGGTATATGAGAATTTCTTAACTACATATGGCAACAAACCCGAGATCCAACCCATCAAAAGTCTTTGGACCCGGACCCAGGGCCCAACGGGTTCTACCCAGTAGACGTAATTTAAAATTTCAAAAGAAAAAATAATAGTACCATAAGTATAAATATAAGACAATAATATTATTGACGGTAGAATTCTTTGTATAAGTTTGTCTGCAAATTTTAGATATTGAGAAAATATTTTTTAAAGAATATGTGACTTATAAATTAAAACTTTGACCATAATATAAAAATAAATATAACAGATGTATACATCTACTCATATCTTCGCCCACATTTTTCTCAAAACTAAACAGTGAAAAATCTGACTGGAACTCAGTTTCAAGAATGAGAAGACACACACAGGCAGAAAACTTCCAGAGAAGAAAACACACACACACACACAGACACTGTGAACATATATGTAGCAAGAAATCTTACCTGATGCAAATTGCACCAACAAAAGAACATCTTAAATTCATTCCTCCATGTCCAATTCAGAACATTGTCACGTATAGTAGTTTGCTGTATGAGTGGCCTCCCACAAACCACCACCACTGTATATGTGTGCTTATAAATTTTGGAACTGTTACCATTACAAAGAAACCAAATTGCCCGCTGCTACAGTTTCAGATAGATAAATCGACATTCAAGCAGTGAATTTCCGGTATGAACAAGCAAAAACAGGAAATGAGAGACCATCAACCTATAGCATTAGTCCTCTACCAAATCAATCTATCATAACTCAATATCTAGGGGGTGAATTCTAACAACTGAAGTCCAAATGCACTAAATGCTACTTTACCACTGTCTCGTTCTGTGCGACTCATGACAGGACGAAAAGGGTACTTTTGAGATTGGAAAACTAGAAGCCATATATCCTACAAGTCTTGTTAGCATCTAAATCCATATACCCTCTCACTCTTTTGTACAAGTTAACAATCCATTCTAATGCATTCTACTGGCACAGAGGAGGAAACTCGTCTTCGTTCTTAAGGTGGATTGACTGCCCTGCAACCCTGAAAGCCCAAATCATGTCGGTCTTTAGACATCATCATCTAATAAGAAGCCGAGAGACTGGCAAACACATGTGGGCCTAAATACAACGAGGGTGTGACAGAATTTCTTTTACCTTTCTCCTATCAGCATTGCTGCTGAACCCTGTGTTTTAAGTGAGGCACTGAGAGTCGAGGCCCTAACATGAGTGGAGCCTGAAATCACCTCTTCCGCAAGATTACCGATAGATCCAAATTCAATTCTACACAATCCACTTAAATACCCATTGCTGTGATTCCTACCTCCAACCGAACGAGGAGATTGGCACTGGATATCTGATCTCCTTTGCCCTTGAGATCTGCTTCGTGCAGGGAAAATTTCATGACTCCCATTTTCAGAAGAATTTGACTGGCTGGAAGCAGGATGTAAACCATTATTTTGGCTATATCGGTGATGACGATTGTGATTGCCTGGTGCCTTATTTCTCCCCTTCATCTGTGAAGGCCTGTCCATGTAAAGAACATTCTGCAAGGACATGAAGGTTAAGATCTTGGATGAATGATGGTAACATAATGAATGAAACATAAGCCTGATAGAGCAACACAGTGAGGAAAACAGTACCACATGTGGAAAGTAAGTGCCAGTTCCTCGTGCTTTCTGGTTTGTTTCAAATTGAAAGCCAGTACCAAGCAAAGCAGAGTCAAAACCAGGGTGCATCATATGTTCCGTTGATATTGTGTGTGGATTCATTTGAGAGAATTTATTCTGCCTGAGTGGCATCGATTGACGAACAATATCCCACGGCTTCTTGGTTTGGATAGCAGAAGTTGCTGATGCAGGATTGCACACTACATGTTCAGATATAGTAAACCCATGGCATAATTGACCACGAAGCAAACTCCTTATATGACTATCGTAATCTCCCCTCAGGTCAGCCAAAGGATTGAACGCTTCTGATTCCCCTCCTGCACTCATTGAATCTGTTTCTCTAAAATCAAGAGACAGATCTTCGCCTCCTTTGCTCTCCAACCAAGATTTGAGGCCAAACTTCTCCGAAGCACATGCTAAATCAATCTGATGAGCATTTAAGATTCCATTTTCAGTAGATGATTTCGAAGAAAAGTCATGTGGCTTATGGCAATGGTTCTCAAAAGGAGATGCACTGTAATTGCTGCTCGATATATAATCCGCCATGCTATTCCTCCAAACTGAATTAGGTGTTGCAAGGCTATCTTTGTCTCCAGTGATAGAATGGCCTGAGATGAAAATCCCATCTGCCGAATAGCAAGCCTCAGATGCGGTCTCTGATGAAACTTCTCTTATTGAGTATCCGTCCAGCTCATTCTTAAACTCTAGAATAGGTCGCTGCCCCAAATCAACACTGTAGTTATCAAAATCACTGACAGATGACTGTAGAATCAGGTCATCCTCAGAAAACAACTCAATGGCGGATGACAAAGATGAAGTCAAAGACTCTTCGTCATCAAATCCCAGGGCCGAGCGCCGAATGCTACTTCTATATTGAGTTTCATGTCTTGCACGGGTATTTGCAAAAAATTTGCGGATCTCATCAGCTACTTTATCTCTTGGTCGTAAAAGAATTTGACCAAGCTTGCGAGCCCCATACTTGAATGCGCTCCGTATACGATAGAAATTGCCTAGAAGAGAGCAAAGTAAGGACCATCAACTTGAATCTGAGAAATTATTACACCAAATACTACTACGAACACCATAGATTCCACTAAAAGCATGCCAGAAACAATTTCACAAACAATAGAAATTCCCCAAGAAGACTTAGCAGAGATGACTAACTGAAACGTCATGTAAAACTATATTGTAAAGCATTCTATAGTCCATCAACTGAGAGGCAGGGAAGACTGGCAGCATGGTCAATCTAGCATCATAAGCAATAACAACACTGCATTGCACGTAGCTGAGTCAACGACATGTAGGCGCCATGACTTGAGAAGAGACTGCTAAAAGCCAATTTCGCTCAACAGAAGCCCAAAAAAGTCGCCGACTGAACTTTTACATAGTCAATAGACTCAATACTCTAATTCAAACTAATTATGCAACTGACCATAGTGCAGAATGTCATTTGAACAGAGAGAATCAGTAATAATTTTGCATACCTCTGTGTACACTGCGCCCAAGATTATTATTCTCCTTCAGCGGGTCAATTATATTAAGATGTTTTGTTTGAAATGCCTTTGGTTGCGCTTCAAGCCCCCTAGAAGGGACTGAAAACATTTCCATGCAGTTCTCCAGAAACTCTTCGCTCAGCAACAGATCTTTCCGCCCACTTTCAGGCATCTTCACTGCATGAACATAATAAAAAGAAAACGAAAAGGATTGCCATTAGGTAATGACAAGGATAATGCAAGCAAGTAAAAGAGTCCAAGAGAGTGTATACCATCAGCGGAACGGAGAGTTGAAATGATGTAGAGGTCAAACCATAATCATAAGTACACTGCTTACCTACTATATCAGGTAGGGATGATTTACAAACTGGACCTTTCAAACTGATACAATAGTTCTCCCAATCAAATTGACTGTAGTAATCCAAAAATCTATAAAGTACCTACATAGAAAAAAGATATATATCAAACTGACAAAGGGATCTATTTGCATATAATTCAGAATGTCAATAGGATTAGTCAGAGGTGATTACCGATACAGGGCCGCTTAGCGATGAATGGAATAGATGGAATATGTAAAGGATAAGTGTCTCCAGAGCATATGTAGAAATTAAACCATGGTGTGCTCCAAGGATACGACTCTCATAATAGCACCAAGTTTTGACCAGGATAATGCTGCGTTTAAAGAGATGATTTCTCCCAACAACGCGATCTACCTGAATTGGTAAACATGTCCACAGGAAAAAAAAAAAAAAAAACAGTGTTAAGCAACCACAAGTACAGCATGCAATTTCAGAAGTTATATTTTAAAACAATGGACTGAAAACCCTAGGACTGCACCACGCAGCAATAATCATCAACATGATCAATTTCGGCAGAAACTAATAGAAAAAATTTACTGTAGAGTGGAGGAATACAATCAATCTTATGAAAAGAACTTTTTACCAAGTTTACTGTTCATGTTATTAAACAGACAATGTGTGCAGAAAACAATAAGGACATCTGAAATAAGATTCCAGTTTGCCAACATTCCCAATCCAATCAACCACAGGAACACACTACTAAAGGGATTCAGCATTCTCCGGTCACTATAGAGTCAGAAAATGCACCAATCATCCATGTTCAGAAAAGGGAGAAGAGAAAGAGAGATCTATTTTAATTTTACTTTCAAACAACATACATGGTGCAAACTTCAGGTTGTATCAGCTGTTTTGTGGAAGAAATATATGTCAAGGATATGTGTTTATTGTGTCACATGGTGCAAACTCTACAGAACTCAAAAGAAAAGAAAAGAAAAAAAAAAAGACTCGATTTCTAGCTTCCCAAGAATGAAATCTGTGTTCCTACCTGCTCAAGGAAACAAAGTGTCGAAAGTCCACCTAACTGATTGAAGGATATGTCAATCACAATGTTCCTCACGAGGCACTTCACAAGTTTAACCTGCCATCAGAAGCAAGACAGCCTCAGCTCATAACATCATAGAACAGCAATGCATATCAAGAGAGAAGTAACACAATTCATTCAACAAAAGATTAATTAGACCACCACAGTGACCTTTAAACAAACCAAAAAGTACTGCAAATGAGCCACTCTCCGGAAAATGGAATCACATTGGATTGCATTAAAAACCATAAAGGCAAAGCAACAACAAAATAAGCAGAGATGGAATGGAAGTTTTGGTTGGGGTGTGGAAGTCTCAAGTTCAAGATGAGAAAAGCAGATGGTTAAAATTGACACTAAAAATAGTATACCAACAAGGAAATCAATGCATATCCAGGGTTCACTTAGCATAATCCAGTGGAAGAGGTACTTTCAATAACGATAGATAAAGCGGAAAAAACATAAGATAAAGGGTAAAAGTCAGGTATAGTAGGTTCGCACAGTTTTTTTTTTTTAAAAAAAAAAAAAAAAAAATCATCTAGAACATATTAGAGCTGCTACAAAGATCTGAACAGGAAGTACCTCAGCATCAATAAATTGTGTATCCTTAACTTCAAACTCAGCATTTTCATTTTGCTCTTCACCCTGTAATAGAGCAAGAACATCATGGGCCAGAGATTCATCAGCTTTAGGACTTTTAAGGATGGTCAAATCAATGTCACCATCAGGTAGGTATGTCTTGAGTGGCACTGACCCATAGGAGACAACCTGATATGAATACTAAGGTGTCAACATTAAACAATTGAAGATTTCAACAAACAACAAATTAACAGTACATCCACAAGTACGAATATACACTGTAAGAGCGAGTTTTACTGCACTACTATATCCGGGTTGTCTGACCAGCATCCTAGGTCAGAATGAACTAAGAAACACCGTTTCTGGAAATATAAGATGACTCAATTAACATGTGTGAACATCTTATCGTTTAGCAAGAAGAATCAGGTTTTTACTAAGAATCACCTCAGCTCCATGAGGAACCCAAAAAGTATATCAACCTTAAATCCATCTGTTGCTTATGGTGTTTCTCCTAATATGGAATTATGCATCAGTCAAGAAAAAATTCACGATCAACATCCAAAACCCGATAGACAATTTATTACAAGATATTATGAAGAAAATCAAAAGACCACAATAAATTGCTGATATGAATATTTCTTTTGGTATTAAGGCAGCTAAGCTACTGCGTTCTCCTGGCATGAAAAAGTTTACCCTCGGTACACTCACATCTAAAGGGACCACCCTGCACCTATACTTCATGGTCGACTCTTAAAGTCACTCCACGAATGAGGCCAGCAGACACAGATACTCCCATTTTAGCATCCCACAAGTCTCCCCTACCAGGATGTTGCAATTTCATGTTGCTAAATTCTGTTCATACTAATTTGCGTCGGACTTTTCAATTTTTGTCGCGATACACCTTTTTTACCAAACAGAAAAGCAAGATTAGAGTACTTATTGACACTAGAATCAAGCATATAACTCAACCCCAATACCATGGAATCGAAGAAATCGTAAAGTTTTCACTTTTTCCGTGAGACAATTATCCGACAAATCATGAAAGTCAATCACAGTTTTCCTCAACACAATAAGCAACAACCAGATGATACCTCAGATCCATCAACTATTTATAACCAAATAAAGAACCTCGGAAACTGTTTAGACCAGTATACAAATGTACCATCACGCATCACAACAAAAATCAAAAATAATTTATTCGCAGAGAATCTACCACCACTTTGCCACACCACATGAAAAGAAGTAATTTAAACAAATGAGCCTACAGAGAAAAACGCCGATAAAATAAAACAAAAAACTCGAACAACAGAATCACACCACTTTCCACTGGCATGCAAATTTTGAAAAACAAAATACAAGAAACTAAAAAGTTGGAACTAATAAACTTAGAGTATATGTATGTATATATATATATATATATATATCACCTCACAATTCAGATGACTTTTGATAAGTAGCTGAACGTAATCAATGACGTCTCTTCTCTTCTCCTCCGAGTCGAGTGTGGGGTGTACACAATTCAGTACCTGCTCCGCCGCTTCCTCGGCTGCGGATAAACACTCCTCGCTAATCGACGCCGGATCAGGCGGAGGAGAACACTTCCACCCGGAACCGAAAGCCAAAGGCGGCGCCTCCTCCGACGAAAAGCTGCCTCTTGAATTCACCATCCCAAGCTCACCCATTTTTTTTGTCATTTATAACCACAAAAAGGGAAAAAGAAACGACACAATCAAACACCAAAGAAAGAAGAATTCTCCATGGTACCCACCTACCCTCGCTCTTCTTCCTCCCTATCTCAGCTATGGCGTTTCCGAGACATGGGTTCTCATTGTCTTGTCTTCACATGAAAAAACAGAGAAAATTCTCAACAAGAGGGGTTTAGAAATTGGGGTTTGCCTATATATACGAGGAAAGGATTAAGGAAGGTTTTTCAACAAAGAGGAAAAAAAAAAAAAAAGGCAAAAGGGAGAGAACGAAAAATCCGGAGATGAAGACGAAAACTGTAATAATTTGTGTGTACTCATCATCCTCCAAACCTCCCCCCTCCCTTTTTTTCAGTTATTTGCAGAGAGATGACAAAAACAAAACAAACCCGCCTTCATCTTCCTCCTCTCTCCTCTCCTCTCTCTACCCTCTCTTTCTCTCTCTACATACATATATACGTATAGGTCTTGATTTTTCTTTTTCTTTTCCCTTTTCTGCTCGCCGAATAAAATCTACACATGGCGCGGCAGAAACCCGGGACGCGACGAAAGGAAGAGGGAAGAGAAATAGACGCGCTTATAAACATTGTACGACGTCGTTGTAATGGATTTATGGTCTTTACTGCGTCGTTTATGATGGATTTGGTGGGTCTTGCGGCTCTCGATTTTGTAATTAATACCGATGGGGAAAAGACAATAATATTATGAATCCGATTTTATTTTTTGTATTTGATTTATAGCACATGAAAATGTTGCATTCCATATCAACCTCAAAAATATCATCCCAAAAGAAAAAAAGAATCACCATCAAAGAAAATAATTATACTAGAAAATATAATCCTCGAGTCCAGTCTGCACACGTGTTACTTGTTCAATTACGACGATGATCACAATTTATGATTTATTTCTAAAACATCCATGAAGTACAATGATTCAATTTAATAATTGAAATTTAACAGATAAAAATATTTAATTCTTTGTATTTTCGACATAATAATTACTGTTTGTTGAACGTACGTAGATTTTGTTAAAGGCTATGCAGTTTGATCTGCAACACGTGTACAATATATAGTATGTGAGATAATCGTGATTGTCATATACATGTCGCTTGCCGTATATGAATAAAATTTCTATAACGGTAAAAGTTTATTAGGGAATAAAGCTAATCCACAACAATAAAAATTTTCAGAATATTATTTAACACGTGGCGAATATATCCAAATTTGCCATTAATTCTACCACTAAAAAAATATATAAAAATATGAATATATATGCATTTAAATCTGTTTAATTTTTGTATTATTACCCATCGATACACTGACAATTTCCTCTGAGAAATTAGGTTTTCGGAACAATAAAATGATACCATCATAATTCTGTTTGTTAGATGTTGCCCACCAGTACAAATTTACATTCCAAAACGAATTTGTTGTGTTGTTTGGTTCATTTTTCAATAATCACTTCTGAAATTAAATTTTATCCAAACCATATTTTACTAAAAGCTATAATTTATAACTTTTAATTTAATTATTGATTACGTCCATTAAATAAGTTGTTAATTAACCTAGAAAATTAGGTTAGATTTGAAATTTAAGCACAATATGCAATTGCATAATCAACAATAACCAATAATCACTTTTTTCGTAAAATAAATTATTTCAAAATCGATTATATAACTATCGTGTCGAATTGAACTGCTATGCACTTAAAAATACTTTATCAATTAATATCTCACCGCATTAACACATGATGATAATATTTTTTGAGTATATGATATCATTATGTGCACATAAAAGTAATAATTCAGAAAGGGTAGAAAAGTCAAGAAATGGGAGTTATGAGGCACTACACGTGTTCCTAAGGAGGGGGATGTGTGTTAATGATATTTTTCTGAAACTAGGATGTGAGAAAATGACATTAGAATTTTGTGGCTGAGGAAATTAAGGAAGTTGTTTGTTGGGGGGTTTTCTCTATCTCTTTATTTTGCAAAACTAATTATTGCACTTAATATGAGAATGAAGATTGATGTGTTCTCATTGCTTTTTTTTTTTTTTTTAAAAAAATTATAGCCACCTTCCATGATATTTGTAATTTTTAATCGAAGGTCAAAAGTTGATCATTTTGTCTTTGAATTTTTTATTAAAATTGTAAAAGTATCAGCCAAAGCAACTTGAATTATTGTTCATCTGTGTAAAAAATTTAAGAAACCTCTCCCCATGCATTGTAGTTCAAAAAGATTTTAAGAATTAAATAAAAAATAATCCAGCGCATAAGGGCATTTTGGTCAATTCACCCATAAAAATAGTTGGAAATGTGTTATTTGTTAGATAGTTACAAATCTCATGCGGGTATTTATAATTTTTTAAATAATAAGAAAATATTTGTTATTATGTCAAATCTCAGAGAAAATAGTTGTAATTTATTTATTTATTTATTTTGTTCTTTTTCCTTTCTTCTTTGACTTTGGCAAACTCCTGTCTTGTAACTGATGAGAGTTGACCTTTTTTTTCATTAAAATAAAATTAATTTTGTGGGTTTGGATTAACATGAATGTAAAGGTATATCTACTTTTTGAAAAAAAAATTATCTGGTATTATTAATTTATTTAATTAATGGTATTTTAATATATTGAATGAATATTACTATTGTATTTACATTGAGCACTTATAGTTATTGTTCTGTCAAGGCTCATGGAAAGCAAGAAAAAAATGAATAATAGAATATAGAAACATGTATGCAAAAGAATACATTTTTTAATCATATTGAAGCATTGCACCGACAAGGACGAAAGCAATGACATCAACAAACAAAGTCTTGGCCAAGACCCTCATATTGTATTTAAAAAATATTTAGGAATTGGGGAGCCACTTACGATGTAAAAATTATTGAGAGAAAATTATATTTGTGTATGATATCTGTAACGTTACGAGCTTGATATGAAAATAGTCTCTAAATTCACTAAGTGCATCCTGAAATTCGACTATAAATAACTTGTGGAAATGAATATGCAGTAAATACGCTTGAATTCTTTAATCAATACTTTTATTTTACCTATCTTATTAATTCGTAATTTATAAGGACCATTAGTGATAAATACTGAGTAACCTTTTTGTGAGGACTATTTTATCCCAATTTAGAATAATAAAATAGTTATCGTAATTTTCATGATAATACACAAAATGATGTGGCGGATTTGGATAGCGTAATTTGATTGTTTTAATCTATTTCTAGTGTCTTAAACGAATTTTAAATATATATATATATATATATATATATTTGCATGTTTAAGAAACATAATATGCTTAATTATATTAGAATCAATATTATTACATTAATGGTAGGCTTGCATGCGTTGAGAATGCTTATAATAGAATTAAATTCTATGGAGCTATTGTTGACTAATTTGTAGTTTTTAAGTTTAGTTATATTTTTTGAAAATTATGATAAACAATAATATTTATTCATGAGATTGTTGAAATTTTAAAATCCTCTATTTGCTTTTATTAGTTGAGTTTTTATTTTTTGTAATGACCTAATTCGGTACAGCATATGACACACGGCTATAGCCTATAGGGCTTATTTCCTTTATTTTTTTTCTTAATATTTTTTAAAATTACGTTTCTCTTCCCCAATAATATTAGAATTTACAAATCTAACCTATCTAATATGAGATCTTGTTGCGACCTAATGGTATCTGAAAAATGTCAATATGTGTTGGCTCAATGGGTAAGGACGGTCCGCTTCAATTTAAATGATTGTGGATTTGATTCTCTCCGCTGATGTGAAGGCCGCATGTAAGTGATGTATAGTTTTGGGATATGCTCGGATTTGTGGTGGTAACTCAATTCGAAGCTTTTTTTTTTTTTTACAAAAGAAAAATGTATCGGGTGAAATGAAATTGAAGTCGACATTATCTACTTATACATTTATTTTTATATAAATATAAGGGTGGTGTGACGGGGAACGCAATCAATGTATTGTTGTTCAAGTTATCTTCCACTTTGGGTTCATGAGTCTTACAGTTTGTCCTTGAAATGAGCCTCACTAGAAAAAGGAGGATTTGAAATTTATAAGTCTCACAAGCTCCTCATTGAGAATCGATATGGGAGGCATGTCAATATCATCATAGAACTTGAAAATACTCTAATAGTACAAGGGTCACTTCTCTTTATTTGATACGATCGAGTACGACCCCCTAATCCAATAATTTAGAACCACAACCATAGAAGGACGAACACGTGCTCAGTTGCCCCAATCCATGCTAATGCCACATGATTGGCCCAAATTTAAGCTACAGACGCCCCACGATCTATTGATTTTTTTATTTTTATTTTTTATCGTCTAAGTGTTTTTATTGAGAAAAAAATTCTGATATTTCTAACTTGTGTTGATCACCCAGTGCATTATCAACTCGTGGTAGAACTAGACCACCCGATCAAGACCAAGGAGCAACAAAAATGATCTTGATCTTGATCACAATTATATTAACAATGTGTTTGAATAGATAGATTTAAAAGTAGGAACTTCAAATCCATTCGTATATATTTCGACAATTTTATACTACTAATAATTTCAAATCATTCAACTCTCGTTTTAAACTATGTTCTTATATAATACAGATAGATCAAATTCTTTTAATATATAATCATTTGAAACCATTTTTTTAAATTATCCTTTCAAATTCAAATCTTTTCATTCAAATAAGGTCTCCTAACAAAATACATGAACTGAGATAAAAGTGAAATACAAATCAACTACAGCTAATCTAAGTAGGTGAAAAATACCCCAAATAAATGTAGATATATGGCCTTAATTATTCCCCCTACATAGGGGACAACAAATGTTGTATTCTACTACCTAAGATCTCAGCTTGAAAATTAAGGTGGTGTTGGGCAGCCCCATACCATCCCATGTCACTAGACACTAGCTAGGGCTATAGACATTTTTTTTGTCAACTTTGATCCAGAAAAAGATCAAAGGAATATAAAACAAGAAACACCAAAATATGCATATATCTATATCTATACTATTTATTATATACAAGAACAGGAATAACTTATAGTTTTTTTAATATTTTTTTAGCTTTCCTATGGTGTGTATCATAATTCTTACTAGCACCTACAAAACCATTAGTTTCTTCCCTACACTAAAAATGAATGTTGTTTGAAAACTACAACAAATCAATATTATCTATTACGGTTAAATAAAATTAATTATAAAAGTTTAAATTTTAATTGCATTTAATCAAGATTGTTATGGTATCATGAGACTCAAGATGCACAATGGACTTGGCTTGCCAACCTAGGCTCGTTTGGGACTAGGCTGGTCCTAATTATTAATACCTAGAATCAGCCCAACTCAGTGACCCAAGATCACTTGATCTTGAGCTGGCCTCGGCCGCGTTTGTTGGGTTATTTTTTAGTATATTAATTCATTAATTCTTTTTATTTATTTTTTTTTCAAAGTTTATTTTAAATTCTTTTTGTATTGTTATTATCTAAGTTTATTAGTCAAATTATTATTTAAGTTTGTTATATAGTTTTATCTATTTTTTCCTAATCATGACTTTTGGTGTGATTTAATTTTTTCTTTGTTTATTTCATAAAACAACCATAAATTTAAATAATTATTTGAAAGAATACCTCAAATTCATAAATAAAATATAAAGTAAGCATATTTAAACTTGGTCTGGACAGTCCATGAGTTGGGCCTATGTTTAAACATGAACCTAATTAAAGTCCATTTAAAGGTTTAGGACCACCTCAAGACCGACTATTACAATAGTGGGTCGGGCCCAAATTGGGCCTTTTCAAGTTGATCTGCGATAGGCTTAGACTGATCCAATCACTGTGCACCTTCACATAAGACTAATAGCCTTATCTGAAAGAACATCTAAAATCAATTGCACAATCATAATTATTAAGTATTACCATTTTTTTTCTTTCACATTGGTAATTAATTGTGATGAAAATCAGTAATTTTTGCAAGAGTTGAAAGCTATTAGTTAAATTTTGATGATCGTCGTATGTATATTTAAAGTAAACAAAAGTTGCATAAATATATGTTAAGTCTTGACGAACGTGGTATGAAATTTCTATATACACCTATATTACTCTTGTTAACTCACTATTTAATACTTCAATATTAACCAAGTGATTTATCACTTTAATTATGCATGGCAAACAACCCTCAACGAATTTAACATCATCTATCTGTTAATTAACTACAATCAAAATGAGTATCAAGATACTTGAATAAAATTAATGATATGTAGAAAAAAGTTATTTTATAAAATTGATTTTCAGTTTCAACTAACTTATCCAATAACTTCAGGACTCTTCCTCCACAGAAAAATTTAGGATAAAAACCTTGAAGTGATTTTATCTAAAGAATTTGAACGCAATAAACAAGATCTCGAAGATAATTGTGAGATATTTATTAATTATGCTCACAATAGTTTCGGTTGGTATAGAAATAAAGTTGAAATCGATGAGATTTTTACTTATTCTGTAACCGTCGAAATTATCGATGAAGATCAAATTGATCCTCCAACTATGGAGGAATATAAACACCGAAATGATTGGAAAATTGGAAGGAGGTAATACAAGTTGAGCTTGACTCGCTAAATAAGCGAGAAGCATTTGGACCTATAACTCCAACACCAAAAGGTGTCAAGCCAGTTGGCCATAAGTAGGTGCTTGTACGAAAAAGAAATGAACGAAATGAAATTGTACAGTATAAAGGTAGACTTATGGCCCAAGGCTTTACTCAAAAGCCAGGAATTGATTATATTGAAATGTATTTACCTGTAGTGGATGCAACCACACTTAGGTTTCTAATCAGTTTAGCAGTAATTGAACAACTGCAAATGCAGCTCATGGATGTGGCCACTGCATATTTGTATGGGTCATTGGATACAGATATATACATAAGAATCCTAGAATGATTGAAAATGCATGACGCATTGAAGTCAAATCCCATCATATGTACTCCATCAAATTGAAAAGGTCCTTGTATGAGATTAAACAATCAGGATGTACATGATACAATCGTCGTAGTGAGTATTTAATAAATAAAGAATTTTGTAATAATCAAATAAATCCTTGTTTATTCATAAAGAAGACAAAGTCGGGATTTGTAATCGTAGCTGTGTATGTTGATGATTTGAATACCATTGGATCTCCTGAAAGATTCGACATGCAACTAATTACTTAAAAAGTGAGTTTGAGATGAAAGATTTAAGCACTACAAAGTATTGTCTGGGCCTGCAGTTCGGACATACTAAGGGTGAAATTTTCATTCATCAATCAAACTATACAGAAAGGTCCTTAAGGTTTTTCATATGAACAACGCTCATCCATTAAGTACAACTGTGGAAGTTCAATCACTTGATGTTAAAAAGGATCTTTTTCGTCCTCGAGCAGATAATGATGAGATTTTAGGTCCAGAAGTACCATATCTCAGTTCATATGGTGCATTAATATATCTTGCTAATAATACTCGACCAGTCAGTTAATCTACTAGCAAGATATAGTTCAACACCAACAAAGAGACACTGGAACGGTGTCAAACACATTCTTCGCTACTTGCGTGGAACAAGTGATATGGGACTATATTTTGAAAGACATAACGATGCGAAAGCAACCAATTTAGTTGGTTATCCAGATGTGAGATATTTATCTGATCCACATACAGTCATATCTCAATCTGGATCTTATTCATGTATGATGGAACTGCTATTTCTTGGCGTTCAACCAAACAAACTTTGGTAGCCACCTCGTCAAATCATGCATAGTTAATTGCACTATATGAGGCTGAGCGTGAATGTGTATGCTTAGGTCACTAATACATTATGTTCATGAATCATGTGGACTAGAACCAATTGAGAAAAGTCTCACAGTAATATATGAAAACTTATATCGCCCAAATCAAGGAAGGATTAGGATATATTAAAGCTGACAGAATCAAGCATATATCACCAAAAGTTTTCTCCACTCATGAGCTTAAAGTGGAAGGCAAAGTTGATGTTAAACAGATTCCATCAAGTCACAACTTAGCAGATTTAGTTACGAAGCCATTACCAATAAAAGTGTTCAAGCAGCTCGTACAAATATTGGCATGCGGCGTCTGAAAGATATATGCCTCAATTGAGGGAGAGATTATACAACTGTACTCTTTTCCTTAACCTTGGTTTTTGTCCCATTGAATTTTTCCATACAAGATTTTTAACAAAACAGGATATATATTATAATGTGTGTGCATTCAAGGAGGAATATTGTAGATATACATATTATGTATGAATGCACACAGCCCTTGGAATTTCCCCCATAATATCTCTAACATTTTATAATCCCCCACTATGTTTGTAATTATATTTATTTAATATTTTATTTTATAACATCATTTTAGTGGCCTATAAATACCACCATATAATTTATTTATAAATACGCTTTTGGATGAATAAGAAAATTTTGAGAGAATAATTGTTCTTGTTTTTCTCATATATATTTAGGAGTGAAAAACCAATAAATGTAGAATTTTTCTAAGTTTATAACTCATTTACAATTTTACTAATAAATTGTAAAAAGTAGTCAAAAACTACTTACAAGTTTTGATTCAAATCCCACTATTTTTCGGCTTATATTTCAACAATCAATAAACACTATGTCAAACAACCCCACTCCCCTATGCCAAAGAACGGAAACATGCCAAAAACAAATACTCAGCCACAAATATGTGGTATTAATGATGCTTAGTAACAGAAGTCAAGAAACCCCACTCTCCATGAACAAGCAAACAACGATGATGCATAATGGCACGAACAAGATAAAATGTATGAGACCTAGATAATCAGATTGGCCCTTGACATATATGACATCATTCCGCTCCAAAATCATCTCAAGTTTTTTTTTTAATGTTAACGCAGCTAAAAGGTTTCATGACCCACTGTTCTTCAAAGGACAACCAGAAAGACATTTTTAAGAATTCAAGAACTCTGTTGCACATTAAATATCAATATCATAGTAGTCTGAAAAACTAAATTGAACAATTGTCAAAACCAGGATATATGTCAAAACCATAATTAAGAAAAAATAGCTTAACATGACCGAAAGGGCTAGTAAGTAGCAAAAAGGTCGGTCAGCAGAAGGAATTAAGCACGGGCAGCTACGGGTGGTCCCCCGACGCGTGGAGCTTGCTGTGGCCTAGGCGCATCATCCTGCAATGGTGGGAAAAGCCATAACAGCAAATTAGACATGGGGTGTGAACGAATAAGATTTGATTAAGGAGAAAAGAATGTATTACTACAATAAAATGCAAAGACATAAAGATCAACTCATGTAAAGTCTTGTTGTGTTATGCGCAAGTAAAGTTAGGAACTCTCAATGCTCAGTTGCAGAGACAAATCTAGTTCTATTTTCAATGTCTCTGCTACAAAGCTCACATTTCGAGAGCCAATTTCCTTTAGGAGTAATGGAAGAGACGTTTACATGCAGATATATATATCTTGACATTCCAGAAATGTCATTAAACCCATGAAAAAGTGTTATATTGTGCCTGTGTGAGCTTTTATTTACTCATTTCGTTTTTTGTGTGAGAGGGAGTAAATCATATTTCCTTTGGAAGGTGAGCAACTATGTACAACACAATTACACATGTGGCAGTAATAGCACATTAAACTAGAGAACGCAATTGCTAATCCAGAAAAAGAATAAGGTAACTGACCCTTGGGCGCCTGAAACGCTGTGGAGGCTCACGATTCCTCCTATCAGTGCGAGATCGAACCCTCACCACCTTGGAGTGAATAGCACATGAGACACAGTACTGCATCTTCACATACAGCTTAGGAAGGGTGTACGCTATATTGAACAAAATTATGCATTAGATCATTTATCAATCTCTTCCTAACTATTTTGTTCACAAGTAAGAATTAAAATTCAAGGACAAAGTCAAATGATTAATCAAGGAAAAGAAAAGCTTACTGTCGAAAGCACAAGCTTCCTGCACATCCCTAACAGCAGCTTGCTCAACTATGTTTCTCACAAGAAACCTCTTGATTGCCTTGTCCTATCAAACAAAGTCGTAGTTTAGCAACAGTCGACTGCTTTATCAAATCAAGCAGAATTGCTTTTCATGTACCCAGATAACCTTCAAGACCTTTAATATTCAAGATAACACAAAGAATACTAAACCATTCTTTAGCCGGTAGCAGTATATCTTCGGAATTGCCATATATAAATAGAAGCAAAACCAGTAGGTGACTAAAGAGATGCTACAGAAGTAATGTTTGGCAAAAGGCCTGTTTGTATAATTTATCAAAAGATAACCACCAAAAGGCCTGCTATTTCAATGAATCAAGACATCAACACTGACAAAAATGATCAGAAAGTTAAACCTAGACTCATCCTTCAACAGGGACAAAGATTCTAACTCCACGACTAGCTGATAATATTAAATTATCAAACCATCAAATTACATCTGACCCGGTACGTATTTGCTAAACAAAATTCAAGAGGAACACTAACACAACAAGCATTTACACTCCACAAATTAACTTCAGTGGAGACACGAATACTAAAAACGCAATTTCTATCACCCAGCAGAAAACGAAATTCGAAATCCAATGCACGATCCACAACACGTCAGATCAATTTGTTCATAAAGTAATAACTCAAACTCGTCCATACCAACATGCCACTAAAAAATAAATAAATTAGCAAAAAGAGAAAAGGAGAAAAAAGAGAAACCTTGGGGCAGCATTTCCCACAGTTGGAGCAGCGGATGAAATTCACGTGGCCACGGCCATGCTTGTTGCGCCCTCCGTTCCTTCTCTTGAACGTCTACCAAATTTTCCAACAAATAAAATAATTACTACGCACTAGAGGAACAATAGAAAAACGAGGAAAATGCGAACAAAGATTGAACAATTCAAAACAGAATTATGGAGGATAGTTGTTCTTTTACCATTGTCTGATCTCTGGAAGATGAGCCGCTCGCCTACAGCTCGAAGACGTTCTAGGGTATAGTGTTCCAGATGAATGAGAGAGAAGATCACAGTTAGTGAGAATTTATACAAGGGCCTTTTTTCTGAAACCCTAAATCCAGTGGGCTCAAACTGATGCCTGGCCCATGAATCGCCCAAAATCGAATTGGGCCCAACATTCGGCTCTGCCAACTGGGTTTATTTAGATTGAGAATCAGCAAAGGGAAACGGGCCGGATATAACGGGCCATGTTCGGAGCTCAAAAAGTTCGGGTTTGGGTTTGGGTACGGGTACGGATTTCGGTACGGGGTTTTGTCCAAATTTATATAAATATATATAGATTAATATATTTTTATTTACATGAAATCAACAGTTATATTTATATTGATTTAAAAATTATTAGTGTTGTCGTGTCAAACCACTGTGAAAAAAAAATATATTGTTAATTTAGAGAATTAATGGCTGGAAAATTATATATGTATGTAAACATATAAAAAAGTAATGATTGACATGAGAATGATAGTAAAAGAATTTTAATGAAAATACTTATAAACAAACATGCTTATTTTTATCACTATTTAATAATTGAAGATTGAAAACGAAAATACAACCCAAACAAGGCAGTACGCGTACAACACTTGATTGGGTTGAAAATCAAATATTATTTAGGAATAATTATATTTACACTCTCTAATTTATGATCTATTAACACAAACCACATCTGTCTTGTGCGAAGTTACAGAAACTAATCCTGGGCAGCCAAAAGAAGGGATAACTTGTGTAATGATATTAATATTTTTGGAGGGAGTATGTGTCATTTTTCAAGAAGCATTGGTTGTTTGTATAAATGATGTTGATATTTTTTTATAGAGGCATGTGTAATTTTTTAAAAAATATTAATGATTTAAGTAAATAGGCTATATATTAAGGGATGCAGATGTAATTATCCATATTATTTATTGATAAAAAACAAAGAAGGAAATCGACCGTTGTACTTCTTACACTTATTTCACAAACAATATACTGAAATTAGAAAATTTTGTTGAGATGAAATATAATTTGTTTGACACTGTGTGTTCTTATAATTATTTCTCTTACATTTCCTCGTGATATGGTCTGAAAATTAAAATAACTTGAAATAATATCATCGTAATTAATAATTCTATCATAATGTTTAAATGTGTCAAATATATTAATTATTTCATAACGAACAAATCAATAAAAACAGCCATATATGTTGGATTTAAAATTTAAACCCCAACACTTATGTTTAGTGAAGAGTTTGGAGCCTCAAACTTACCCTTGAGACAAAGACCTTATTATTAGCACATTATTGACAAATATTCTGTATTTAATCATAAAGTCAATATTAGAATCATACATGAGCAAAAATGACAATGGGTTCGGGTCCAACTCGAATTGAATTTTTCATTTCGCATGTACCAAATTTTCGACTTTAGTACTTTGAACACCCATTGAGGCTTTCAAATTTGGATCAAATTGGTCGGTTCGATTGATTTTAATAAAAAATTATTTTGTTGCTAGTCCAATTCAATCATAAAAACTAGTGGCAGAAAAATCAAACAAAACCAGTCAAAAATGATAAAAACGGGTAACTCGGTGAACGACTTAACCAAATTTATTTAATAATTTTATTTTTTAAAATGATGTGGTTCTAGTGATTATGAGCAGAAAGAAATTTTGAGTTTGAATTGATTATGATATTTATTAAATTGTAGTACTTTCGACTATATTTAGTTTATTATTTTTCTATTCAACCAAAATTTAATTTTGAAATTTATGTGAATTGGCTTGTATATTTTATTTTGGAATCTGCTTTTATTTTCCTCTTCTTTTGACATAGTCAATTGCCATATAATATTTTTGATATGATATATATGCATATTTATTATCGTATCTAAATTTCGATCCGAATTTCAAAACATTGAAGAAAACGAAAAGCTATTGATTCATGATAATAAGAAGCACCACTGGTCCAGTGGGACAAAACCATCAATAACCCTTGAAAAGCCCTAAAACAAATAATCAGGAAAAAGATTCGTGTTTTTTTTAATCGGTTCAAGTCGGAAAAAACCCCAACCCATCCAATCCCTCCCCTAATTTATTATATATACTTGTGTTTACTAAAATATTAACAAAAAGTTGATTTAATCGTCAATTATACCCCTCTTTAAGTATAATTAATTAGTTGTAGATATGATAAATTATAAATGAAGTACTATAAATTAACATTCTACTTCTCATCTTATTATTAATGTTATAAGACTGCAACACAACATTAAGGATGGAAAGTTTTACAATTTAATTAAAAACTTTTCAACATTCATTAAAAAGAAAAACATCATCTATGAAACAGAGACAGGAAATTATGTCATCTCAAACAGTACTCCAAACATGTTACTGCGCTAACGTTTCTACAAGAGAGTGGGACAGTAAATTCAACACCTCAAAGCAAAATTAGGACAGAAATTCCCCAACCACAAGCAAAGATTCAAATCATCTCTTTTCAACCAATTAAAATTTTCATTAAAACGCATATTCATAATCTAAACTGTTAACATTTGCTTCTCAAAAAAACAATGTCATCCACGAAAGACGTATGATTAACCATCACTTCTACTGGCAAACCTAGCGTATAGAAAATTGCTACATAAGACCATATCATTTAGCTCTGGTACTTCTGAACAAAAGTTTTAATATGTCGAAAATGCGGAAATCACCAATCCACAATGCTTGGAATCCCTTGCAAGGCGACATCTTTTTCGCCAGAACAACTTCGTCTATATATTCAAACAAGGTAAACGAATTCGTACTGTGAAGATTTTACGCCTGCAGGTCCTTGTTTGAAGTCCATCCGGGAGCTCTTACTGCACCTCCGTCATTTAAAATACCACCTCCGTTTTCGACACTAAGTAGGGGATCAGATTCGCCTTCCTTGGCCTTAAAACACACAAATGGAGAGTCAGCACAGCGGTTGTTTCATACATGATGGAATTCCCATATATGAAAATGGTAGATGAATTACAAAGTAAAGAATGGAAGGTTAAGCACCTGAGACAATTGGGCTGATGCTTCGGCAGTGGCCTTTTGCTGGCTTTCAGCGGTGCAATAATACGAGTATAGCACCATGCCGACTATAGCAATCAAGATTCCTAAAATATTGCGCCAGCTAAATGGATCCTGTAGAAGAACGTAGCCGAATGCCAAAACAAGGCAGGTTTTTAAGTGCCCCAGGACCTGATAGGTGACCGGTGATGTCTTTCCAATTACCAGAAAGGTACTGAAGTTCACCGACACTGATATTAAGCATGAAAGCACGATAAACGCCTGTCATGAAGAAACCATGAAGTTATGGACTGTGCAAGATCTATATCAGCTGAAGGGAAAGAGTTTGAGTTCTCACCAGGACTTGAGGAGTGTAATTGAAAGCAAATACATTTTGGTTTGTCAGAAGCCCATCTAAAAATGGTCCAGTCACAAACAGAGTTAATGCCTGATACGGACAAGATTGATACAGGAGTTGGGTCGAAGAAACCTTGAATTTCTTCTGGATTGTATTTGTCATCTGAGTGTATTCAAAGTTAAGATCCCATTATTGCTGAGGAGCCGAATGCGAAAAGCAAACTGCTAATATTTCAGAAGTATAACTAGACAAAATGGTAGATGAAAGATAAACTTTCTTCTCCAGACCAGTTTGCATTTTTTCGAGAACAGCTAATGGAGCATTATTGTATCTAGAATGAAATAGGGGGTACGAGAAATAATAAGACAGAAGAGGATACAATTTGTGCAACACAAGTTGTAACAACTGCAAGCAGAGACAAGATGGAACCCAGGATATTGAGCTGTAAATCAGTCACTGTGGCGATTCCAACGCCCATGAGAAGAACAGAGAGTGAAAGCTGGACATTCCGACTGTAAAATGGTGTATAAGAAAGTGTTAGCACCCAAAATTGCAAACCTGTATATGCAAAAATGCGGCAAAAACAAATCAAAACTACACTACTAAGTTAAAATGCCAGGGGAATTCAAATTTAAAATGTACATCGTTGATGTTGCAATTCATGATTAGCATATTTAGCCCCCCAGCTACTCGCCCCCCACCCCAACCCCCCCAATGCTTAATAACTCCTGATAATTGAAGAATATAGTGGCAAAGAGAAGACTCACAAATTTCAAATGAATTGCGGACTTAATGGACATTGGGAAGCTTTAACCACTACAGCTGGAGAAAGGCATTTTTATTCTATCAAGGATGTACAACTGCTAAACCAGTTATTCCTTGCTCTTTATCTTCAACAATATGCACGACACAAACTGTTCTACTATAAGGTGCACAAGAAGATTGTTATCGGTGACGAAACAATATCCTTGAGGAAAGCTTTACACCAGTTTGGCTGATGGTATATATACCATGGACGGCTGGTCATATAAGCAAGTAAAACTTTAAGCAGTACCAATCCAGTTTCGAGGTATTGTGAGAACAACTGTTTGGGCCAGAAGAGGAAAACGAAAGCAGTGGTATGAGTCACACTGGATGATGAAAGATCATCAGAGAGATCCAGCCTTATGTTTCACGAATATGTATCAATGTACCTTATTCCCCATTCGTCCTAATAGACAGAAAGAAACATCTTCAGATGTTCAGTATATCGTTCCCAAATCTGACCCAACAAGGGAAACCTTAAAGTTCTTGATCCAGCCCAGTTCCTCATTGTCTACTCAAAGTCTCAAACAAAAGAAATTTTGAAATACTTGATGCATTATCCGATGAAAAAATGAAAGTTCAAACACTTGATCCAACTACTGCACTCGTTCGCAGGGACAATAACCAATCTATCTCAAGCACTAACCAAATCCTACATCCCAGGCTCAAGGCTGTGGCACAGAGGGACTATAATGGCAATTTATTTTTCTTCCAAACAAAGCAAAGATCAAATATTTAACAAACAGGTTTGCCTCAATGCAATTACTCTGTATCTTCTGCAAGATTTAGATTTTTGTCAATGGTGGCTACAAGTATCTTTTTAAATAGGGTTAGTTGCAAAAACCTCTCCCAGAATAGCCTATTTACTTATTTTACGCTCCCTTTTCGAACTTATCAAAACCCCTTCCCTAAGTTCCTTTCTTAAGAAACCCAAAAAGTAGTTACAAGATGATTAATGTAGACTGTTACTGTTTTGAAAAAGGAAAGAGAAAGTTGAAAGTATCTGAAACTCAATCCCGATTTTTGCTCTTGATGCCACATCGGCTTCATATTCCAAATATAGTCTCCTACCCAACTATAACTGCCACCCTTCCATGCCAGCCCCACTGCCTCCAAACCAAACAGCTGTCACAACATACTCAAACCCAACTATAGAAAACTTTGCAACACCTTCCACCATCTAACGCCACAGCAGCATCAACAACAGCTTTTCCTTGCCTCCACCATCAGCCAACCAAACCCTCACAACACAATAACACGCACGTACACAAAACAACGTGGGAGTGTGCATACATGATCACATAATGGCGAGTTCAATTTTCTTCGCCATTCATCGTGGCAGGAAAAGGAGCTGACACCATTCCTTCCCCAACACTCAGCACCCCAAGCCTAATTGAAAAAACCCAAATCTTCCTGTGTTCTCCAACAATTACCCTTAAATTCCTCCAAATCTTTACGAAAACTGAGAGAGGAACAGTTCGTGCCTGAAATGATGCTTCCTCGCCTTAGGAGTAACTCTTGTATTGGAGGTTAAATTTCATTTGTTTCCCCTACTAGAATTGAGAGTGAAATACTGGCTTACTAACAGACAGCAGAATATGAGTGTGAGGTTGGTCTATGGGGCTTTTTGGACAGTGGATTCAGCATTGGATTTAGAAAAGTGATTACATTTGTTGGTAGTGTTCTTATGAGTGTCTAAGGTCTATGACCGTGGGACAATGGTGTTGCAGCGGCTGCTACAGCGGCAACGTAGTAGGTACCCAAAAAATGTGTGTGTGTGTGTGTGTTTGGGGCGCGCGCGGGGGGTGGGGGGGGGGGAATAGAAAATGAGAAAATAAAGAATTTCTATTTGATTAATTAAATAACCCAATAATAATTAAGTTCGTTAATAAATCATGAGTTCATCAACAACTCTTAGAATTTCGAATTTAATAAATTCATTATCCTCATTTATTTACTTTATTCATCTCCTCATCATAATTTTGTAATTTGATCCCCTTCAGATATCAAATTTATTACAATAAATATTGGATAGGAAACTTAGCGCGTGCAATAATTATATACTCAATATTAGATAGATGGCAAATACACAAACTTTAAATATGAAAAAAGAGTGATTCAGAGACCTAACCTGAACTTCTTTCTGAAGAACAGCGTCTCTAGAAGAACAGTGCACGGTATAATTGCCAGTTTTGTCATCTGAAATCCATTAAGCATTGGGCATTTATATTTGGCTATGGTTATTGCCAAAAAAGGAACAAACAAAGAATGTAGGGATAATAGTGTGCTGAAAGGAGCTAGATAGAGAGAATATAAAGAACCTAGGGCCCATTATGCGATTACTTTTTCTTATCTACTTCAAATGCTAAAAACATATTGTTCGACAACCCTATTTCCAACTATTATGAGAAAAAGCCATACGGTTGCCCATGAGTTACCCTGACTTCTCATCTATCTTCATGTAACTGCACTAGATCCCTTGTCCAATCTCCCAAGTAGACTAGCCTAATCTGAATCTTAAAAAAGTTAACTCTCCTTTATTGAGCTACAGATCTTATCTGACACAGCTTGGAGATTTGAGCACACTAGCTTTAAGGCTTGATAAAGTACATAGGACTTTGACTTTGTACTGTAAAACTTCAAGGACACCCTGCAAAACTAAACTTATCAGGTGACTTTTTTTGGCATCTGAGAGAAGCTTACAGAAGAAAAAGCACTCAGATTCCGAAGAACTTGCCACTACATAATGGATTGACAAAATAGATTAGAGTGGAAAAGTAGAGATAAACCTGATAGAAACCAACAGAGTTGAAACCCAGGCTAAGATTGAGAAGACCAATTGATGTTCCATTCAGAATTCCAAACCCCATGACAGCTCTAGGATCAAAAGGCTTGTGCTCAAACCATTTCATCCACAGGGCCACATGAAGAGAACAAAATGTGACAAGAAGATGCCAGCTAGTCAGAGTGGTAGCTGCAAAAGAAAAATACAGCAAAGACAATCACTTGTAAGAGTTCAACCAAAACCAGCATGGTGACTTAGATAGTGAGAAAAGAAACAAAGGTAGATATATGTTATACCAATATACATGAGCTTTGGTGATACATAATCTCAAATAGCTAATCATGATAAACTCAAACATTTACATAATAAAATGATACATTGCTTGGAGGATGGCATTGGAGATGTGTATATAGATACTCCACAATGCTGATTAGAATTATAGATGAAGTCATACAATACTTAAAAAGACAAAATTATATCCACAAGATACTGAAGGACTTCCTCTAAGAGTAGCTGTTAGGCCATTCAAATCTTAACATTTCTTATAATTCGCATGAGAAGGAAAAAAGTTTTATGTCCTTTGTACAGAGTTCTGTGTTGGGTACTTTAGAAATACATCATATATCACAACTCAGACGGAATTAGTGAAATCTAGTACAGCTGTGAAAGCAAAGAAACATGTTAATATGTAAGGTTGAACATAAATCCAGTTAAACCATAAGAATGTAAATATTAATTTGAGGTGTCAATACAAAGAAAAACGATCTCCGATATCAAAATCAAGTGATATTCAGCTACCCATGCAATTCTGTGAAAATTTAATGTTCACTAGCCACCCTTTGCCTTTTCAAATCTAAATGCACAAACTCCCATCATAATTTACATATGCATGACAAAATATGATGTTCAATTCAATCAGTAATAACTAAAGAAGCACAATTGTGATTCAAACAACAAAAGTTGCCAGCCTATTGGTCTAGTTGGTAGGTGTTGGCTGAATAATTTAATTTTGTATTTCATAACTGCACAAGAATCAGCAGGGAATTCTCCGGTATCATTGTTTGATCCACAAAAAGAAAGATGAAAGAGAGAAGAAGATGAATCAAAGTACAAAGCAGCATTATCTTGATGAAGTAGATCGAACAAGATAAAGTAAGTTCTGTTTCCTCCGTACATAATCCAAAGCTATTAGTACAGACTTATGCTCTACATTATATTTCCATTTTCAGTGGCCCCATTCAAGAACACTACCATCAAGTCCATATTACTCATAACCAAAAAAGAAAATGCAAAATAAGAAAGTGTCTAGACCACACATTAAATGAATTTGTCCAGATATTGATACACCATGTATTAGCTTCCAATCCTTTGTTAACAGAAATATCCCCATCACCATACCTCAAGATTCTTCCAATCAAATTCCAGCAAAATGCAATCCTCAAAAACACCTTTTAACACAATAAAGATGCAGACACCTAAAACGATGCAGGGTCAAGACAAGAAACTAGTACATGCATGAGCGTGACAGAATGGATGCAATTAGAACTACTTTCACATTACTAATGGATAAAGTCCATAAATTCCTCACCAAAATGAAAGCCAAGAGTGCTAATCAGCGCCTTGTTGCAAATCACAATAGAGACTGAAGAAACTACAGAAAGACTCAGCGCCCCAATCGTTCCCAGCTGATACCGCTGGCCTTCACTCATCTTCACAGTCTCCTCTCCGATTCAATGCCTCAATATCTACTCATCAAACATAAAAATCCTCCATAAAATTCATGCTTCCACCAAAATTAAAAACGATAACAAACTCAACGCTAACTAGGAAAACATTCAATTACTTCATTTTCAAATTCACGAACAAAACTAACACAAATCACCAAATCCAGCTCAGCTGTAGGAAATGAACAATATCTCAAACCAAATTAATGAGTTAAAAAACAATGTCATCAACACCAGAACAAGGCATTGAATTACAAACCAAACGAGAACCCACAAATTTCAGAAATGAACCCCAGATCTGCTCTATTGCGGGAACAATCAGTCACATCTACTCGCACCGAAGTACAATAAACACACGGACACACGCACCGACATACAGAGCTATGTGATTTCGTACGCAGAGAGGGATAAAGAGAGTACCGGAAAAGGGTTTTCAGATCACTGAAATTGATGCAGTGATCTGAGTTAAAAATATCTGAAATCTGATCAATCTTTTTCCTAAAACAATGTGATTTTACGTACGAAGAAAACGTGTGAGCACTGAGCAGCAGCGAGGGGCATGAAATTAAAATTGAGAATTAATTTGACTTTGCCGGCTAATCATGTGGGGGGTGCTAATGTAATTATTGGGAAATTTGGGGAACACCCCTTTACTTTCTAAATTACTCTTCAGGCCCCAAATAGTTTCTAAGTTGCCAAATCAGCTCCATCAGGTTGCCCAAAGTGAGAACTTAGTCTTACCAAACCATTTCCTACTAGTCATTTAATAATTTAACTACCATTATATTTAAATATTGGTTGTTGTTGTTTTTATCTAATTTGTTGTTTCACTTGATATCTAAAGTTTTAAATTGTTATATTTTAATTTGAAGTATTTAAATTATATTGTGATTGATATAATTTTTAAAATGTTATGATTATAATTATATCATGATCGATAGTTAACAATTAGTATATTAATTATTAATATCAAATATTTAACCAAAAACTCACACGTTGGTGAGATTAAACCCGTGATATTACATGGCCTTAGGCCCTTAGTTTTGACTAACTACCTTACTCACAAATTATAAGATGATGCAATAAGTTACACAACAAGAGGAAATTATTATAATCGGACTCGATGACACAAAATTATACATATATATGTGATTAGGTAGAACTTAATGATCTTAGAATATTATAGAACCTATTATTTTTAAATTTTCTCGCTCTTTCTCTATATATAGATGTGGATATACAGTTTGGATAACATCCTTTTTTTACTCTTTAAGTAATGAAAATTTTAAAAATAACATAAAAAAATTTAATCAAGATATGTTGGCACGTGAAATTTGAATTATAGTATGTTCAATTGTATTTGTATGATGCATCTAACACTTAGATTATGATTATGAGACAGTTTTTCAATTGATATTTACATCACACTTTTGATGAAAAAATGATCATTTTTTCTCTTACACAACCAATGTACGTCAAAGAGGAACCAACAAAATAAGGTTAAATGAATGCTATAAGATAGTGGAGTATAATTAAATGCTCGAATAATCAAAAGATTATTTTTGTAATTTCATGGAGTATAAATCGAATTATTGCAAAAAGTTAATTAGAACGGAAGGTTCTAATGTATTCCATGGAGATCTAATGGTTACTAAAAATAGAGTGAGTGTATATATTAAGTGAAGGTAATGAAAATGAACTAACGAAATGGGCATGCATGCACGGGATTAACATCAGAAGGAGTACTTTGGCCATACAACTAATATGGGAGGATTTTATGCAATTTTAGCAAAGTATACGGGGTTTTATGAAAATTACCTTAAGTTCTATTTGTTATTATTTTGGGATAAATATATAAAGAATTTTAGTATTGATTATTGGAATTTGGGCATCACGTTGGAGTACAATTTAGGGTTTTTCTTTTGTCATAGGCTATTTTACAATTTTTCATGATTTCATCACTCTTTAAATTCCCTGGAATTATGACTATCGAAATTCTGCAACAATTTTTATCCCGTAAATACGAATGTCGTACATTTGGTCCACTTGAAATTTAGTTTGGCGCCGAAAAACAATAATTTTAAAAATAACTAACACATTGAGGATATTTATTGTTAAAAATTGTCAATTTAGCCAAAAAAAAAAAATATGTCCCCAGTTTGCAACCGTGTGCATGTGACATTTTCCGGTCAAATATTCAATTTTCAAAAATATCTTCTATGTGTTATTATTTTATTTTTTCTTAAATGCTTCATTATCAGAATAAAATTTTAGTAGATGAAAGTACCACCTCCCATATTTATAGAACGAAAATCACAATTTTATTTTAGTATTTTTGTTAACAATATTCTTCAAGGCTTCAAGCTCCTCAATTGGGCCTGGAATTGCATTTGAATCCTAGCCCAAGCCCACACAACTTCCATTCCATGCCCTTAAAAATCGTAATTATATTATGTCTTCAAATTAGTAATTTATGTGATTCTATATGCAAGGAAATAAACAAATTGAGTCGAGTTGAACATATATTATTATTTAAATTTATTTTGAAATGTTATCAAATTTGAAATTTTTTGTTTGAATTTGGTCTGATCATTAATTGAATTGAGTTTAAATGAATTTTAGTTGAATCGATCACGAGTTGAACTTGAGCAATTGATGCTATCAAACATTTATTCATTATCTTTTCACTAATCAAATCAAAATCTAACGCTAACCAAAAGCTTATGGGCTGAAAATTTTTGGTTCGAATAACTTAACGAATCGTGCTCGACTGAGTTTTTGTTGATCCATTTCAATCAAGTATCGAGTAGTTCAATTCATTTTTTTATTCTAATTCTATATTAAACAAACTTAGAAGAAATCAATGTTTGAATTAACGAGAACATTAAATCAAAATTTTAAACCAATAATTTAACATCACACAATATATATATATATATATATTTCTAGAATTGTAATCAAATTACACTAATTAGCAAATAAAGCAAAGCGGGTAGTAATCAACTACCTCAGCTTTAGACCTCGCAACTTTCTATAATTCTAAAAATACATACCCAGAAAGTCATACGTATTCGAAGTAAAATACATATGTATATATATGGGTATATTAATAAATTAATACGGTTTAAAATCCGTATAATGTTTTTTTAACTAATTATTTTTAGTAACCATCTTAGAATTGCCCCCCTACAAAGGTCTGCCCGAACTGCCAATTAGAGGGCGCCACATTATAACTCGTAACAGTTCTACCGTCACTGGTGGTGACTTGAAAAGAGAGACTCTGGCCGTTGAGGTAGGAATTGCTTTGCCAGTTCTGGCCCCAGTTTCTCGACATCCGCTGCCAGCCAGTTCTGGACCCTTTGATTGAGACCGCATGGACATCCCCTGCACCCGCAACATTCGTGACTAAAATCAAATTGAAGTACGAGTGACCGTTGATCGTGAACCTGATCCCTCCTTTCTTCACACAGGGCACCCTGCAACAAAATGCACAAAAGGGCATCATAATTAATGCTTTATTTTCATGTATTTAACAAAAAAAATTAATTATTCTAAATTTATTACTTTATATAAAAAGAAAAGGACTTCCACACTCCGAAACGACAGTTAATAACACCGCTGCACTAATTTTTTATAAAGCCAAAAATGCACCTACAAGATACTAACTTATTCAACTCCAAATTTCACATTAACTAATAAATTAATTTTTTTTCTTTATTTTTTTAATTTAATGTATTAATGTATATACTTTACTCTTATTTATAATACATTTTTAAGTGTAAAAAAAAAATTATTATATACACGTAGGGACAACGCGTCACCTAAACTAGTGCACTTATATAATTAGCGACAATGATTTAAAGTCTAGTAAGTGCACAAACCTTCTAAAGACAACGGGTACAATGCCTGCCCGATATCGAGCAATTTGTAGAAAAGCCGGCTGGGCCATATCGAAATGTTGGAGAGGGGGATTGCACCACCCGCCGTTATTGTTAGGCAAGGCGTAGTTCGGCGGGCAGAAGTTGGTGGCGGTGACGGTGATGGTGGCCGGCAGGCACCATTGAGGGTCATCGTTGCACCGTACTTCGTAGCACGCCCCGCACGTTAGCCCGTTGTTGAACAGGGCCGTGCTTAGTGCGGCCGTGTTGGTTCCGTATCCTTGGCTGTACAAATTACCGTACCCACACGCCCCTCCTGCACAAGAGTAGTAACTCTATCAAAACTAGCAGTGTTGAGACACTTGACGTGCATGTTTAATTTTTGCTAAAAGATTTTGAACAAATTCGACGTACGTACCCATAGTACCGGAAGCATCGCCACCGCCGTAGAAGGTGGCATGGGCGGTTTCCCAGCCGGAATAGTCAGCCACAGCAGCATGCAGCTGAAGGAGGAGTAGAGAAATTGTGGCGAAAGAGTTGAGTCTGGGAACCATTTGTGGAGATGGATTGGTAGGGGAAGTAGGACTTATACAAATTATATGGAGTTTGGTAGCTGGAGAGTAGGCATGTTTTAGCAGGGGAAAGTGGGAAGTATTTATAGTGGTCGGAAAGTAATTAGGAAAGGAGAAGCAGTAGACAAGATTGGGGCTAACAGCCGGCCAAATGCCCACGAGGGTATTATCTGTGTTGTGTGCTAATATTAAGCGGAAATAGTTGATATTGTTTAAGGGCACATGCATTGGCTTTGGTTGGGCAGCTAAGTGCCGAATTCTCAGCTTTTGTAGGTCCACCTTCTCCACATGCAGCCTTTGGAATTTGTTTATATTTCGGCATGAAAATATCGAATTTAATGTAATTTATTTCACTGTGATATTGTAATTGAGCAAATTATTCTTATATGACAAAAAACAGCAATTCATCAACTCGTGTTCTTTAAAATGGAGCAATTTACTCCCCTCCCCCTAAAGAACACAAGGAGGTAAATTGTTATTTTTTGTCATATGGGGATAATTTGCTTATTTGCAATATCATAAGGGGGTAAATTACTCCATTTTTAAAAAAATATGGGGAGGTAAATCGTTATTTTATTTTTCATAGGGTGATAATTTGTACATTTGTAATATCACGGGGGTTGCTTGTATTTTACCCTGAAAATATCAAATAATGTAATATAGGAATGGTAAATGTAGTAATTGTTTTGCCCTATCATTTCCCATGATTGTAGCTTTGCTGATAATTGTAGCATGTTATCATCGTCTTGACCTAATAGATTGTTTCCCTTGACAGAAAGAAGGTACATGTAGTTTATGATAGTAGAATATTTACATGGTGGAGTCTGATCCGAGTCGAGATCACAATGATGTATTGAGATGGGATCTATTAATGGTGCTCCAAGGTAAAGGTGGGGTTCACCGATTCAAAGTCGAATATAGGGTCCACAAAGATCATCAACTCGAACAGTAAGTGTTGGACTAAAACAACAAATTAGACTTATTCGGTGTGCCAACTAAAACTCTTCGACACTAAAGTCAGTTTGAATTATAGAAGAGGTGCAACCAAGAAGCTAGAACTCACAATATTTATTGCATATTGGCAAATGGTCTCCTTAAAAATTTATACAGTGTCAATGTGTTAGAAAGATATACAAAGTCACGTGTCACTGTCATAACTCTGAAGTGCCTAAACATCAACTATTGTGATCATGAGCTCTTGAATCATTTCGGTCCGATCCATGTAAAAAATATCGTTCTCCAACTTGATAATTTTGCCATTCTATAGGGCTAAATTATATCCTCTCTTCACACTAGTTTAATTTTATTCATTATCAACTAATGTCAAGATGTATTCAATCATAATTTCATCTGTAATTCGAATAAAAACTAATATATGTATATAAAGAGTTGATACATATATATATATGATTTTTGTTACTTCATATATTTTAGGGGGCGAATGCGATTATCCATAAAATATAAGATAAGATATAAAATTAATTGGAAAGGACAAAAAAATGGACGGCGATTAGTGAATTAACTAAGTACATTGTGTTGACACGCTCCGTCGATTTTACTATGGGGTTGGAGGGGACAGGATAAGGCTGCGCATCACTAATGGCCGCGATTTGCTGTAATGCCGCAATTATCCAAAGGTTAATGAAGGTGCTTTTTGCTGAAAAAAAAATAAAAATCCGGATAATTAATGAAGCGTTGTGGCGACTATAGCTGATTTTGGTATTACTCGTGTTTTGGCATTTGTTAATGTTGTTCGTTAGCAGACTGCTCAAGTTTGACAAATTGATTTTTCCAAGTAGCTGTCCCATAAACTTGTACTCAATCCACGACAATGTGGAAACATTAGAAATGATGTTAGACCACAAATAGTTCCAAGGTAATTAGAACCACGACAATGTGGTATACATCACTTATGCGGGTGCAATGCGATTGATGTCTCGCATATAATTTAATGTTTTTTGTATAATAATTTTTTTTTAAAGTATTTGTTTTATATTTAGAAAGTGGTTAGGCGTCAAATTTAATTTGGGAAAATTTTAAATTGTTTAGATAAATTTTGGAATTTAGTAGCGTGTTTTGTAATAAAAGAGATTGTGAGTACAAATACTTAGAAGCGCTTGATTATAATTATTCGATGCTTAAGTTAGTAAAATCCCAGAGGAGGGAATATGCGGATTGGAATTTTTATCCCAAATCTTGTTGTCACTTCCATTCAATTTAACATATAACATCCATCGTACAAAGATAACATCATTTATTTTAGGGTGAATTACAATAAGTTTCCCTAATATTTGGCATAATTACAGATACTCCCTCGTTATTTAAAAAATTATAAATACCCCCTCAGGTCTGTAGCCGTCTAACAAATAATCTATTTTTGTCAAATTTTATGGTGAATTGACCAAAATGCCCTTATGTAAATTAAATTATATTTTTATTTTTTTTTTGATAAAAATGCGCAGAGAGATGTTTCTTACGTTTTTTTACGTAGAGGAACAATAATGTAATTTGTCTCGACTGATTTTTCTATAATTTTTTTTTTTTAAAAAAAAAAGAGCAAAATGGACCATTTCAGGCCCTTAATTAAAAATTACAAACCTCAGGGGGATATTTGTAATTTTTAAATAACAAGAGGGCATCCGTAATTATGACAAACCTCAATGAAGGTCATTGTAATTCACCCAATATTTTATTTAAGAAAAGATTTATACACATGGCTGCATATATAATTGAAATAGAACATGCAACATAGTGCGAAATAGAAGATCCAATTCGGAAAAAATGAGGTTGTAAGTATATTCAGATAGCAAAAGATGTACTTGAAACATGAAAGGTCGGTATTTATAAGATTTTCCAATTGTATAATTACATGTGAACTATTGATATAGAGATGCTGATACGAGCATCGTGAGCCCTAACAGACTGGCAAGATACCAAAGTATCATCGGCATTTGTTTTCGTCGGACTGAATAATTAATTTTTCTTCCCCACCGAAAGCTAGACAACAAAACCTACTTTACATGTGTTTGTGTAAATCTTTGTAATTTTCCCTTTTTCCAAGTAAAAAATAGAGTTATAGCTATGTGGTGCAACAACCTGGATTGAAATTGGTTAAGCAATAATAATAGAGTAGTATTGCTTCATTCAAAAGGCGCAGTGTCCATACGAGGAATGATATATATGTTTGGTAGTTATTTGGTGTTGGATTCCCTAAATTCTTACATACTTTCATCCTATGTAAGAACAGCCTTTCCCAAATTCACTTTACATATATATCAAAGCTTCAAATAACTTATAATGATTAATTTATCAAGATAGCAACACTACAAATTTTTAAAAATTAACGGCTTGAACATCCACACTTGTCAAGATTTGATTAGATGATGATAAAGTTAATGATATAGTATTGAAGCAAGCCTCAATCCTCAAGTAAGACTCAGTTTGGACATAACCCAAACAAAAATAAATACAAATTTGATATGGGTCAAAATCATCTATGATTGATAATACTCTGAAATCGGTCTTATATCCCGCGCTCCATCCATTACTAAAAATAATCTAAAACACAAAGTCGGGGTGGCATAATTATCTGAGAAAAATATAATTTTGGTCCATTTTTTTAAGGATTGTGGCACTTCTAGTTCAAGTTCATTTAAAAATAGCAATTTAAGACTGCCAATTTTTTAAAATTGGCAGTTTCAGGCCAGAAAACCCTAAATTGGTTGGAATTGGTCACCTTTTCGGTGACCATTTTACACATAGACTTAAAAAATAATTTTTTTTACATGACTGGTGATTTGACAAGCATAGTGAGGTGGCAGGATGACATGTTTTATTTAAGGCTAAAATCCATTTAAATCTAGATAACTTTGTCCTTAAATATATATTATTTAAATATCAAAATAAAATTTAAAATTAAAAAATTTATACCAAATTGATAAATTAAATTAAAATCACATTTAAAAGATTAATATGCTAAAATGCTATTTTCAAATTTAAATATCTATATCAATATAAGATTTAATCAATTTTAATTATTTTTGAATTAACTTAATTTAAGATATTAAAAAAATTAAAGAAAATATTACATTATTAAAAAGTTTTAAGGAAAAAAAAGAAAGTTCAGAATTTATTTTAAAAAGAGTTGAGAAATTTGATTTAATTTTTTAAAGAAAACAGTAAATTTTTAACATTTAAACATTTTTATAGTAAATAATATAATTTATTAAATATATTCAAACTAAATTATAATTTAAATATTGTTAATAAGATATAGTTGTTATAATTGATTAAAATTTATATTGATATAAAAATTTTAGTATATTAATATTTTAAATGTGATTTTAATTTCATTTATCAATTTGGTATAAAATTTTAAATTTTAAATTTTATTTTGATAGTTAAATAATATATATTTAAGAAAAAAGTTATCTATTTAAATGGATTTAGCCTTAAATAAAATATGTCACTATGTCACCTCACTATGGTCGCCAAATGACCTGCCATGTAGGAAAATTTTTATTTTTTTAATCCATGTGTAAAGTGGTCATCGGACCGGTAATCAATTCCGGTCAAATTATAATTTTTTGGCCTGAAATTGCCACTTTTTAAAAATTATTGTCCTAAATTGCTATTTTCAAATGGACCTGGACTAAAAGTATCACTACTCCTAAAAAAATAGACCAAAATTATATTTTTCCCTAATTATCTGAAAAAAGCACTGTAACATCCAAATTAGTAAGCACCGTTCTTCAAAGTCAAGTCTAATGCTTATATGAGTTTTTCCACACCAAATTTTGTAACTTATGGGTAAACTTATAAGTATTAAATTATTTTTCCCAAATATCCCAACTTTAGCTTTTCTCTATTTCATTTTTTTATTTTTTTCAAACACTCTCAATTTTCCCCTTAATTTTTTTTTTTTCACTACGAAAGCAAAAGGTTTTTTTGCAAACATTCTCCTAATAGCTCCCTAGCATGCAGCCACGTGTCACTCCATCAATGGCCCAATTCCCCTAAAAAAAAAAAGAAGAAAATCCTAAAAGAAGTGCTATTCAATTTTTATTCCACTTCGTACTAAAGTTGTCAAACTAGAACAACTCTTTTGTAAGTTTAGAACCGCAGAGGGCTATATGTATTAATGACGTCTTTAATGCTAAGCTACTTTAATCAAACTATAGCGACATATCTAAGAACGATTTTTCCAAAACATTGAGTCATTTAAAATTCGGTAGAGAAGTCAATAGCGACTTATTATATAAACGTGCTTGTCGTCATACTAAAACTAACACAAAATATATGTCAATTTATACGGCGCCTGTCCCATACAAAACCAGCTTATGCATAATCACTTTCACTTAATTAAAGCAAAATCTCAATGTCCTTTCATCCAAATGTCTTTACTTTGATCAACAATAAGAGAAAGAATAGATAGGTCACAAAGCAATTTGGAGCAGCTTCGACTCCGATCACCATCACGGTCAGGACATGTCCTAAAATTATAGATCGTTTATCGATTATTCATTAATACAGCCCTTATAATAAAGAAGGAATTTTTGAAAAAAAAAAAAAAACTACCTAATCTGTCTTACCAACTAAACCAATAAGTGTAACTAACAGATAATTACGTGATAGAAAACTTGAAAGTTGAATACTCCATCCTCTCATATTTATTACAATTTCAGTATAATCAATCATTGTATCTTTGTCAATAACATTTTGTGTTACTTTTCTAGTGTAAAATGAATCGAGTTGAGTCGATATGATAAAAAATTTACACTACAAAAGAAAAGATTATTAGCCACAGAAAAATTAGGTGAGCATATTAAAATTGTTACTAATTATAACTATTAAATTATATGAGTTTTTATCTTGTTGTTATAATAATTTTCAACAATTTAATAGTTACAATATTTGCATAAAAGTTGTCATTGGTAATAATTAGTGGTGAAAAGTTATGTATAAAGTTATCATTTTATAATGATTGAATATGTATAGTGACTATATAATGACTACAAATATAATTATCATTGTATTTGTATTATTTTTATTAAATTGTCAATATAGATGTATCACTAATTTTTACAATGACAACTTTATACATAATTCCTATCAGTAATTATTACATTGTGCCAAGATCAGAGCGGATTATATGAAGATATATAATGTTTTTTTACTAGATAATGAAGTCTTGCTCAAATGAAAGAATCGAGGTTTCAAAATCAATAATTTATGAGTTTAAATTTCATAAATATATAAGAATATATATATCTATTCTTACAATATTTCTTTATACTTATCAATAATTTTAACTAGAAATTGTTGATGGATTTAATAGTTTTTGATATTTATAAATATCGAATAATGTAATGGATCCTATTTATAGAAAACACAAAGCATGTCACAATACTTTCACTTGTAAACATTTCTTACACTAGAAAAAAATATATTATTAGCTGCAGTTTTAATGACTTTGGCTCGAACCCGTGGTAAATAACTATTATTAACTACGATTAAATAAAAATCGATGCAAAAATTAGTTGTTTCCACCATGAAAAACTTATAAGTCACGGTTAATAGTCATGGTAAAAACATTCGTCATGGCTTTTAGCCATGGAAAGTGTTTTAGCCACCCTCACAAAAACCACGGCCAACAATCATTCCGTAACCATGGTCAATAACTATTATATACAGTTATTTAATATTAACCATGACAATTGACCTTGATTAAATGTTATAATTCTTGTACTGTTATTTTTAGAAAATACACTTTCATGCTAAACAGAAATAGAAATCATTTTATATATGAAAAGTGAAAACTATAAATAAATTCATATAATTTTTAAAGAAAAAAAATTATATATGTAATAGGAAAGAGGAGGAGTGGAGGACGAATTTGAAACTCGACCCGCCATGTTAGACATGATTTGCGGGTCCCCCTTCGCAATGCATCATTTTGATTCAAAGATTATTCGGAGGAAAAAATCCAAATATTACTACTATTCCACTCCATGCTTAAAAATAAATTTCAGTTAGGCAAACAAAAAAAAAATAGAAAAAAGAAAAAAATAATAAGTTTAACTATCTGATATGTTCTCCATCGAGTGGGAATTTCCTCTTTCATTTGCTTAATTTAATAGGTAAGTGGCTAGAGCTCGTCTAAGTGGATGTTTCTCATATTCATACACCTTAGGCAAGTGACAAGAGCTCGTCCAAGTGGATGTGATGCTCCTTATATAAATGGACCTTGCAAGAGCTCATACAATCAAGCGGGTTAATGTCAATCTTTCAGAAACTTTTTTCGAATGAGTAGGCTTCGTTCTTACAAAGCCCGTACCTTTGTTTTCTTTTTATTATTACTATCTCATTTTGTGACATCAGTATGAAGGATTTAAAGCTCGTAACTTTGTTTTCTTTTTATTATTACTATCTTATTTTGTGACATTAGTATTAAGGATTTAAACTTTAATTTGTAAAGGGGCTTATAGTGTGGGATTAATTTTGCAATTAACTCAGATTTATTGTGGATAAATTTTAGGATTAATTACACTGACCTCCCCTAATATTATGGGAATATACAAATTATCCCCTATTACTATGAAAATTACATATTCCCTTTCAAGTATACTTACCTTACAAATTGTCCCTTATGTTAATCAGCTTAACGAATTTTGCTGATGTAATAAGAAACTTGATCTAAACTTCCTATAAAACATTCAACTTGAATAATTCTATTTTCTATAACTTAAATTCCCCTAAGGGGTAATTTGTTATTTTTAAAGTTAAAAAGGGTGTATACTTGTAACTTTTAGTATATTATTTTATAATATTTTTTTAATCACCTATTGTATATATGTAGGTTGTGACATTAATTTCTATTTCTAAAAATCATCAAAGCATGCAAATTTTGTTGAAATTGTATTATTTTATAGAAACTAATAAAATAAATCTTATATTATTCAAATGTTAAAAATATTGAGGCAAATTTCAATATTTTAGCCAATTTTACTATGACAAATAAAAATTTAAACAAGTAAATTTTAGTGTAATTTTATTATGCCTCGACCCACCACGGTGATGGCTTTTACGAGCAAACCACGTCTATTGTCATCAAAGGGTCTTGGTAGGTAGAGATAGATACTAGGGAGCGGTGGTGTTATTTGTGAATTTGTAATAACTGCTAATGGAGTGGTGATATTGGGACTAGGAAGAAAAAGATAAACAAGTAAAATAAAAGAGAAAGGTAGGGGGAGGAACACGATGGGAAAAAAAAAAAGAAAAATAATTGATTTGAAAAAAAAATACTTAATGATCTTTTGGTCCACTTCTATTTTCAATTTTATTGAATTATTTTTAGTTTTATAAATGATGGGAAAATGGTCATTTAAGCATCTATTCTTAAATTTGACTAACACTCATTAGTCAGAGGGGGCAATTTGTGATTTTCATAATAAGAGGGGGGAATTTGTATATTCCCATAGTATCAGGGGACCAGTCTAATTAACCCTAAATTTTAGTATTAAATATAATTTTCTTTTCTCTCACCAAAAAAAAAAAAAGGAAACTACATATGCTTCCATAAATTTGAATAAATTATTTGACAAATTCCGTATTTTGTGAACCAAACACAAAATAAATCAAAGTCACTCTTTTCATGTTATATTCAACTCCCAACAACAACAACAACCACAATGATGATGATGATAATAAAACAATACAAATAAGGGTAAATTACGTTGACTACCTTTGAGGTTAGGACCAATTACATGAACACCCTTTGTCTTTTGTGAAATTATAGTTACACTCCCTAAGGAGTGTTAGTGTAATATTTTGTAGGGGTATTAGTGTAAGCTTTGCCTTTAAATATGGAGTGTAGTTGTAATACAATTACAACTTTAGGGGGTGTAGTTGTAATTTTAACAAAAATAGAGAATATTTGTGTATTTTAATTTAACCTCAAGAGGTATCACTGTAGTTTACTCTAAAAATAATAATGATGATAATAATAATAATAATACAAGGAATTTAATAATTTAGAAAAAGAATGAAAAACTGTAAGAATATGGGAGAGGAGATAAGATTTGAAGCCCCGTTGTTTCTCTTTATTGATTCCACTTTAAGCAAACAATCCATGTGTGATTGCTCAAAAGCTAACATTTACATGTCACTCATGATGCTTCAGAAATTATTATTTTTCACTAATACCTAATATATTAGAAAAAAATAAAAGAAAAGGAGAAGCATAATAAAATGAAATAGAAGATCCAATATGATTTTGATGGGGTTTAGGATGATAAAATCCTTAAGAAGAAAAAAAAAAGAAAGAAAGAAAAAAAGGTTTCCCCTCCGACAAGGCAGAATTGCCAAACAGGACAGAAATCCATGCATCTTACCTAGACCAGCTCGTGCCTGACACCTAATGACCTATTATTACAGCCATCGAGCATCCCTTCTCGAGGCAGTTCAGATTATACCATGTGAATCAAGACATTTGATGATATATATGGTCTTTTGTAAATAACAGGGCTTCTTATTTTTTTTATAAAAAAAAATCTATCTTTGGACTTGGTTCCCTTATTATGAGCCTAACCAACTTAGATTTCATAGGGTTATTGTTGGAACTAGGGGCGTCAATGGGTAGGGTCTTATCTTATTCAGGTCTATAGATAAATTAAAAGATCCAAACTCAGATTCAGACCCATTAAAAAAAAAATATAGATTGAGTTTGGGTTGGGTCTCTACCCATAAAGACCCATGAGTCTATGTACCCAATTTGAACCCAAAAAATTTTTCTATTTTTTTTCAATTTAATTGGATTATTATTTAGCAATCTATCTAAATTCAACTAAAAAAATCTAGAAAGCTTATAATATTCAAATATAAATGAATCTATTTCATATTACTTTGGTGATTTGATCTAAGTAAATTTTTGTTGAACATGTATCTAATATATTTTATCATTTTTGCTTTAGTTTAAAATTTATTTAGTATTTTTTTAATTATCTTGTCTTAAATAAAAATATTAAATATTATTCAACAACGTTAAGAAGAAAAAAAAAATTACTGGGTCTAGACCCTGCCCGGACCCAAAAAATTGGGTCCAAAAAAATGGCATTGGGTCTGGAGACCCATTGGATCTTGAGGGAGTTGTGTAGGATATGAGTATTATTTAATAGTATATGTCTTTATTGGGTATGAGTCTGGGTAGGGTCTTACCCTACCCATTGACAGCTCTAGTTGGAACCACTCATCCCAATAAACTTAACGATTTTGTGTGAGCTCTAATCCCCCTTTTTCTTGTCTCGATCAATATTAAAAACCACTATCGATATCATTAGTCAATTCAAATACAATTTCAACTCGAATCAAATTTGAAACAAAAAATTCAATCCTTTGATAAGGACAATAGAATTCATCCACCCTCTACTTGTAATATAGGACCAAACTCTGATGACTTATGAAGACGGCTGTCCTAGTTCAGACTTAGCCTGTATGAAAGCAAGACAAAAAGCTCTTTAATGTTATGTTGGGTACTCAAGGGACACAATTTCCAAGCACATACACTATCAAATGAACACATTAAATGAAGGGAAATTGAAGTCCAAATTCTAAGTATGTACTCACCTTCATACTTGACCCGACATTTGATATTAGGTGAGGGTGCAGAAAATAACGGAATGAGATAATACAATAATTATTTTTTGAAAAGTTACCACACACATTGAACCACATCATTAGAAAAAAAATATTATTTTTTGATAATATCTAATCACTATGATTAAAAGTAAAAAAGTATGATAAAATTTTAATTAACTACAGTTGTACAATGATTATTACCAATTGTTTTTGTAAGTAATGTTGAATAGGTACAGGTACAAACCATAGCAAATATTTTGATTATATTTAAAACCATGTGAAATATTCAATATACTCATGGTCAAAACTTAAATTTTTGTATCGATTTTATTTGATTGTGGTTGATAATATCTATTTATCATAATTTTTAAATCATGCTTGTTGCAACTTACAATGTACGGAACAATTCATGTTTTTGTAACGTGTGCTAAATTGCAAGTGACTTGTATTTCTTCTTTTTTCAAGAATCAAAGGTCCTTTTACAATGCATTTGGACCCCCTTTTATACTATAATAGCGTATTTATGAGGGGGTTATATAAAAGTTCATTTCGATAACTTAGCCATGCTATACAAATCATTAAATGTTGGCTCTTATTCATTTTTTTTTATATGTCTTTTTATTCATTCAATAATTTTTTCCTCTATCAACAGTCCCCAACTCCTAAATTTGGAGGAAAATATACACGATTTAAATTAAATATGAGGGTATGGTCAATGCTTTATTTGGTTTTGAGGTGATGCGCCTCGGACAGAGCCAGGTTGAAAATTGTGAAAATATATTTGTCTATTCGATGTTAATATTAAAGAGTTAAAAAAATCTAAAAAAAAAAAAAGATAAGTCGAGCTTATTTTTTCAAAAGAGCTTAATATCTTATTTTGAAATCTTAATGAGCTCTTAAAAAAATACAAAATAATTTTATAAAACTTACAAATATATTGTATTATATTTGAAAACATCAACATGTTCGGGCTTCCCATCCAATTTAATTAAAGTTTATTGAAGAGCTTGACTCAACTATTAATCAAATCAAGCTTAAATATAATTTGAAAATTTGACCGTAATTCAAACAATTTTGAATAACAGTATATTTGGCTCGATTCAATTTATTTACACCCCTATATTCACTCAACTTTAAGAAAATACAGTATTTTAATATATACATTATTTTATAATTTTTAATTTGATTTCTTCGCAAAACGACCTAAAATAATTTCACCAAACATAAGCTATACTGTAACACATTTTGAAGTTGGGCCCAAAGAAACCTACACATGATGAAAATCTCTGCACAATTTTTTTGTTAAGTTTGATTCCAGTTTTAAAACTATCAATTTTCAGAAGAAATACTTTAACGTAATATATATACGGCACCGAAAAAAAAGTCATTTATTGACTCATAATTGATTGTTTGTGACATCGTAACATCAAATTTAAACTAATAATTATATACTTAAATACCATTAAATAATTCACGTCGTTTTTACCGTTAATATGCTATATGTTTGTCACTTGCTTTGCTTTTACCCCATATTAATTTTTATTTTTAAAATGTATATTTCATCTATCTAATTTTATACGCATAATTATTGCGTGCCACAACCTAATAATTTAAAAAGCTAACCAAACTAGGGGTTCCAACGGCTAGGGCTGAAAAAATAATCAAATTATTCGATACTCGATTGAAATTGATCGATAAAGACTGATTTGAACTCAATTTATTAAACTTAACAAAGCAAATTTGAACAAATTATTTTGTACGGTAGACTTTTGAGCTCGGCTCGAGCTCAATTCGATTAGTGCAAAAATAATGAAATATACTTAAAAATAGCAAATTATTCAAACTCGATTTGTGTTTGATCCAATTAAAGATCCTTTGAACTCGACTAGAACAATAGTCAAACAAAATTTTTGAAACTCGATAATTATTCGAACAATCTTAAACAATAATGTGTTCGACTCGACTTGAATTAATTTACACCCCTACCAACGGCTCTCTGTAGAGTGGGCTTGTCAAAATTCAGAACCTGACCTGCTAAGATTTTATATGGGCTCAAATCATACGTCTCTGACCAAAACCCAAATCCAACAAGGTTTAAATATTAGACCCATTTAATTATTTAAAAATATTAAAAAAATTATAATACTAATAAAATTTAAAAGTAAAATAGTGTTTACCACACTTTTTTAGCTATGCAAGGATAATATTGTCAATAAAGAATTACTTATTTATAATTTTTTATGGGCTTTTTTTTTAGTTTTTAAAATATTAAAAGCCATAAATATCTTTGATACATTATTACATACATTAAAAATATAAACACACTTATTTAATTTCAAATCACTATTTTATTTAAGGAGAATATATATATAGAGTGGTACTTGGAGCATGTTCGCAATGTAATATTTCATCAAATTTTTATTTTCCGTCCCCTCATCAAATTTCACGTCCTTTTTTTTTTCCTCTCATTTTTTTTGAATTATTTTACAAACCTTTTACGTTTATCTCTCTTCTCAACTTTCATATTCTATTTTTTTTTTCTCATTTTTCTGTAATTTATTACAATTTATTTATTTAATTAATCAAAATATGAATAATAATTATTTTTTAATGTTGTAAGTAATTTCACACACACACCACACACACTAGTGAAAATTGTGAACAAACAGCTCTAAAGCATTCAATTATCGTCGACTGCACAAATTCTGGCGCTCTAAGCCTTTTGCCTTTTATTGCGGGCCTATGACGTCGTTTTGGCTTCAAAATTCCCAATTCAAAGCAAATCCCTAGCGAGCAAGATTTGTTTCCCACAAATTTCCCAGAAAAGTTTCCTTTAAGCTCGTGGAAATCAGGGTTTTGATACTTGGTTGTTGCTTGATGGATATCGATCCGGATATTGCGATTTGGGTGCTGGAATTTCTTCTGAGACAACCGCTCGAAGACCGGATAGTAAATTCCCTGCTTCGGGCTCTGCCTCTCCCGAGGGAGAATCCCAAATTGCAAAAATTGATTTTGTTGAAGAAACTCGAATCTGAAATGTCGCGCAATTCAATTTCTGAAAGCATTCTCGAATTGTTGGAGCAATTGGAGGAAATCGAATTCCGACAAGGGAGTGAAATGGTTTCTGATGCCATGAAGCATGCGTATTGCTCGGTGGCAGTGGAGTGCACGGTGAAGCTTTTGGTAAGTGGGGATGGTGTGGAGAGTAGTAGCAAGTTCAAGTTTTTTGAGGCTGTTAAAAGGGTTTGGAGGGGTAGAATTGGGAGAATGGAGAAGTTGGTCGAGAAGGGTGGTTTGGGTTCGGAAGAGCTGTGGGTGTGGAAGGACGAGATTGAGGCTGCCGTCTGGGAGGATAATGTTTGTCAGAGTGTTTTGAAAAAGAGTGAGGGAGTTAATGCTGTCGAGGCACTTAATGCTTATCTGAGGGAAGAGAAGGAGAAAATGGGTCCTTCATTTCTCGAATTGGTTGCTGAGAAAGTGAAGAATGATGATGTTTTGCAGGGGATGATAGGAGTGGGAAGTGTTGATCAAGTTGCTGCAAATGAAGCACCTTTGTGTAGTGTTGGCCGAGATACAGATGTTGGTAATGTCAACAATGGTAAGTTTATGGTTGCTTAACTGATGAATTTGTTAAATAATATGTGAAACTGAGAATTTTCTAGCTCAAATTACTCAGCCATACATGGTAAAGTACCAAATTTTGTATTTGCTTGCTAAAAGAAACCATGATAGTGGCTTGTAAAGAGAACTTCCAATAGAATCTTTATTGGTTAATTCTTCATATCTTACTATAAGTTTTGGATTAAATACATATCAGAAGTAATTGCTGAAGCCAGTTTCGTTAATCTGTTGTTTCTTCTCTTACGTTTCAAATTTTGATTTTTTACTAACACATTGATGAACATGTTTGGTTGCTTACATAGCTTTCACGATCACCTACAATTATGACGGCAGCATGACTACACTGCCTCCCCATCGTCAGACCCCTTTTTCTGTAGTTTGCACTCCAGTTTTAGAAGCCATAGGTCGATCTGTAATACAATGCTAAGCTGCATCCCATTCTTTCCACTTGCATTAATCCAATTAAAGTTTCTGAAGATTGAGACAGAACCGAGGAGCAGAACATTTGGAATTTATTGCATCACAATTAAGTTGGATAGTCAAAGAAAGGAGAGTTTAGTGAAATCTGACAGTTGAAAGTAATCATGCACTTGGCGGTGCAGTTACTGGATTGATCATGTAGCGAAGTAGTGAGTGAAGAATGTATAATTTGTCTTATGATGGATACTTTCACCTAACTCCAAATGATTTTCTCTTTTCTTGCATTTATTCTCTGTTTTGTGGGTTTTGGGGGAAAGATATGAGTACGAGTATATCTAGAAAAAAAAAAAAAAAATTGCTTTCAATTGTTTGAAGATAAATGAACCACGAACAATTTTTACTAAACATCAGTTCTTATTTCACTTTGAAAGCACCAGAAAAATAGTTTTGGTTTGTGACTTTCAAAGAAACAATGAAGCCATCTGGTTACTAGGTCTCAAACTTGGTGGTGAAGATGCATTTTTTGCATTCCTGGTTGACTTTTCTGATCTGATTAGACAATTAGTAGATTGCTTCTTGTTTTGCCCAATAAGCATATCAGCTTTCAGAGTGTTCCTATGCTTAGGCTTATCTTTAGTCCCTTTTCTTCTTTTGTGTTTCTTCTTGTAGATATGCAAAAGGGAAAAATTAAGCTTAGAGATAAGCTTGTTGGTCTGAGACGTTCTACAGGACTGGCATCTCGTAAAGCAAGAAGAGCCAAAATTGTTGAGTCTGATGAAATGAAAATAGGGCCATCAAGTAAGAATTATAATTTGCCGCATAGCCCAGAAGTTAACAGAGTTCGGGAAGCGCTTGAGTCGAGTTCATTGGAGCTTCAAGCAGTTGTGAAGGATCCCCTTCCTGATGCATTACAGCTTGCAGGAGCTATCTCTGGTGTGGCAAGAGAAGATAAAGATCATGATCCGATAGAAGAGAACCATGTTGCAGGCAATCAATTTGTTGTGGATGGTGCTGGAGTTATTCATGCTACTGTTCGTAATGTGAATGATATGCATAAGCGAAGTTTGATGGAACGGAACAGCTCTGCTCATACCTATGAGGTGATAAAACGATACTTGTTTCTTTACCTCATTTTGTTCTCATGACCTAAACATTAAAAGGATTTCAATATATTGTAATTGTAATATCTAAGAAACTGGAATATATGATTCTTTCTTCGTATTCGGCTCTTGAGTACCGAGTCTGAGATCCTACATTACAATTGAGTTAAGGTCAAATATTTCTTCTATGCATCAAACTACCAATTCCCAACTTTTTAGTCCTTTAGCATCAACTACCTTTATGTCCTCAGTATGTTGTCAATGTTGTTTTCAAATTAGAAGCTTGCCAAAATGTTATTGACCATTATAGGAGGACCTATATGATATATGGTTCCAAAATAGACCAAGTCAAATATATAGGAGTCCTGCTGTGTTCAGCGGGAGTCCATAAGGAGGAGTATTACGCAAATATCTTCCAACCTAATGTACATTATCCAGAAGGTGCTAAACCTCCTATAAGCCTCCTTTCTTCTTGGCTTTCCACATCTCTAGTTTCACCTAAATGTAATCAGTAAAAGGAGTAAGCACTAAAAGTTTCATAAGTACTACCAGTTAGTCATAAGGTACCAACAAGGGAACAAGTTTCGAATGTTAGGTCTAATTGCACTTAGGTCCTCCAATTTGTATATAGTTACCATATGATCCTTGTTGGATGGGAAGTATAACTTAAATACCACATGTTAATCATGTAATTAGTTAGCATTTAAGTACCCATGATATGCTTTACGATATACTGTGATTTTTCCCGGGTGTTCATGTTTTGGGTTAGGAAGTCCAAACTAGTCACTTGTTCACCCCATAACTAAGGTTAATGTGAAGAAAAGTAGACTATAAAAGTTATCATCTTTTGTTTTGTAGGGTGCAAAAGTTTATTGTAATTTGTGGATTGCGTTTGCAGTGGGATGAATCACAAGAAGACAGAGCAGATTGCGGAGTTAGGCTTCAGTTGCCGAGCCCAAGGGTGATAAATGTTTCTCCTCTAGACAGATATGAGACTGCAAATATAAAGAAGAGGAGGAAAGCTAGGAAATGGAGTCCTCTGGAAGAAGACACTTTGAGGGCTGGAGTACAAAAGTATGAGCTATTTTTCATTTTACGGACATTTAGTATAATTGTTCTTTTTTTTTTTAATTGTTGATTGTAGCTTTTCTTTTGGAGGATGCTTTCATTCGGTTAGAGAACCTGTTCTAATGGATGATTATATTTAGGGTTTGTCTTTTCTCTGCAATTTTTATTACAAGCTGACACTTCTCATTTAGGTTTCTCTCCTTTTTTGGCTGAATTTCTTGTCTCTTTAACCTCAACGTGGTTTACATGATATCCGCTAATATACGGACTTGTTAGGACCATTGCTAAAGTAAGTGTTTTAATTAACTGAAGGTATGGAAAAGGAAATTGGAAGGTCATCCTAACTACCCACCCTGACATATTTGAAGGTAGAACTGAAGTAAGTATGCTTTCGTTATTCCCATTTGTTAGTTTTTCATCTTTGTTTTATCCAAGTTTTTGAAGATTGTTTCCTTTCAGGTTGATTTGAAGGACAAATGGAGAAACCTGACACGCTACTAAGAACTCTGTAAAATTTCTGATGTAAAGGTACAGCATATAGCATGGGCCTTTTAACCTAGAACAAGTGTCCATGTGGTTAACGAAGGAATAGGATTGTAAATTATCACCATATTGCTGAGAATATGCTGGGTAGGTATTAATGTTCTTGTTGTTATGCTTAGGTTAAATTTGCTTTGGGTCGTTTTCAGAACGACTTGTTTCTCGTGAAGGAAAAACTACAAATTTTGGTATTAAATATCACTCTTTCTTGTTTCTTGTATGAGTTTTTCCCTTGAGCTGATCTTTTTACTCATTCTAGCGATGGAATAAGGCATAAGTGGTTTCGTGATGGTAGTTCTCCAGTCTGATCTTAGCCATTCTTCTTCTTCTTCTTCCTTTTTTTTTTTTTTCAGCTTCTACCTGTATTATCTGTTAGTGATATACTACAGTGTCTAACTTTTGTGTATATTCTCCAAGAAGATTTTTATCAGCAATTACCAAAACACCACCACCTTAAGGCTGATGTGGTTACTCTGATCACCGTCGTGTTGAACTTGTCACGCTAAAAAGCCAGGATTTAAGCAATGTCGTGCTTCGTCTCCAGCTCAAATGCAAACAAATATATGGTGACACTGCAGTTGGTTTGTGTCTCCTCAGAGTTATCACATTGAGTGCAGGCACCGCAATTTGGCTTGATGTTGCAGGAGTATGAGATTAGTTTATCAACTGTAGAATGGGTGCTTTGCTTATAGTTTCTCTGCTAATGTGAAGGCTGCAAGAGATGTGGCAAATGATAACGGTGCTAGTCTCCCTGGACCGGGGAGTTGCAATGGGTCAATGCCCGATCACCTGAAACGTGCTTTAGTGGTGAAACGGGACGAAACCCTTTGAGTCTCTTTGATCTGGTTTCCCCTGGTTATTGTGAGATATAAATTTCTGTAGCAGCTGCTCTGGTGAAGGGTTTCAAGCAAATCATTGATCTCTGAACAGGAATGTGAAACTGATTTTGCTACTGTTGGAACCATATTTCTGTTCCTTACCATGTCTTTGTATTAGGCTTTCTGGAAAAACAATTGGAAGAAAATGCTCCATTTTGATCTAGGTCGCATATATTGTTGCTTTAAAGAGCTCTAATTTTCCTTAATTCATGCTTCCAATACTCCGTGTTTAATACGCTGAACAGTTAGATGATTGTCGTATATTTGTAATTTTTTTAAAAAAAAATCACAGTATGTGACGATCATTTATGCATCATGTACTTCAATGCACAAAGCACCGAGTGTAATATGAATTTAATCGCGCTGGATGCAGTTAACAATTACACATAACTAATCAAATTAATTTTCATTTTGTTCTAATCTGGATAATTATGAAAACAAATTGTAGGATCTAACTCTCTCTACATCCACAGCAGCCTTTCCTTTAATATCTAATCATTAAATGGTTGATAGCTCACTAAACTTCAAAAAATCTCACCTTCACAAATATCTCATATCCTTCACTTTGCATTTATCATTTTCAGCAACGCCCTGTTTCTATATGCCACACAAGTCACTGTTTCATCTTTCCCATGGCTGATTTCAGGTAATAAACAAACCTCTCTCTCTCTCTCTCTCAAGTTGAAAATTATACTATGCTTGCAGGATCAGTTCTTGATCAAGATTTTTGGTCCCAGAAAGCCAATAAAAGAGAGCACTTTTATTCACTGATCTCTTCTCCTTATCCTCCTTACAATTTTTGGATCTATCCTGTTGGAATCCTTGCAACACTCCATGCTTAGGTTTGAATCTCAATCTTGTTCAGTTCTTCATGCTGTTTGATCATTGATCACCACCTTTTCCAATGGCGACGACTGCTTATCCCAATCGCCTGCCTCGCCTGCTGCTCGACTCGGACATCATCACCGTTCCTCCAACCAACGATAACAAGACAAACGCCACCTACAATATTGAGAGCACAAATTTCGACAGCAACATGGTGATCATCCTGGCGGCTCTGCTCTGTGCATTGGTGTGTGCTCTCGGGCTGAACTCCATCGTCCGTTGTGTGTTGCGATTCGCGGGCACCGGGACGTTTGCCTACGAGGCTGCCGACGATGTTGCTGCAGCCCGTTTGGCTTCCGTCAGTCTCAAGAAAGAGGTGGCGTTGAGCCAGATTCCGGTCGTTGTTTATAAGCCAGGACTGCATATTCCGGCCACGGACTGCCCCATATGCCTAGGAGAGTTTGTGGAAGGTGAGGATGTTCGGATTCTGCCTAGGTGCAGTCATGGTTTTCATGTCAAGTGTATAGACAGATGGTTAGGTCTACATTGGTCGTGTCCTACTTGTAGGCGGCCGTTGGTCGAGGATTCGACAGTTGGTAATGCAGAGGATGTGAGAATTCAGATTAGTTAGTCTGTGTTCACATGTACAGTAGGTGACGTTTGAGCTTGTAATTTGGAATGTTAGAGCTATAATGAAATCTTGAGATTTCTTGTACTTATGTACTAAATTTCTGCTTGAAATGTCCTAAAAGAATTCTTAGTGTCCGCTGATTAGTAGTGCAGGGACATAATTCGCGTGGTGTGTGTACAAAACATGCCCTCATGGTCGGAAATTCTAGCCCAACTTGGTTCGGCCGAACCTAAACCAATTATATGACAAGTGCAATACACTTGTCATATGATTGGTGTACAATTCAGAAAAAGTGACCAATCACATAGCAAATGTATCACACTTGCTACATGATTGATTTTGTTCGATCAAACTTGATCCGAGCTAGAATTTCCCCCCTCATGCCCTCCTGGAAACGACTCAAATCACTATTGAAACATTGTGTTTGGATTGCTGAATAACAATTACTAAGGGGACATGACATCGGACACCCCTTAGTCCCAGGATGCCACTTAGGTGTTCTTGACTAGGTAGTAGGTTTTGTTATGGTGCCGGGCCTTTTTGATCTCATCACCACGGGTTAAATACTTTTTTAATTCCATAAAATACTGATAAAAACATATTTGATCACCCATCTTTAAAAAATTAATGGACATAATCTAGTTAATATAACAAGTCAACTTTTTTTTTGTCCATTTAGTTAAATTTATACGAAAATTTGACATTATAAGTGGAAGAAAAGACCCACGTGTTCTGATTGTTTTTTTAATCTCATTAAACTGAACTCATAGCACTTGGTCCCATAATAATTTAAATACTAATTTCTTATTTACATAACCTCTTTTAATTATCTTTTGAATTTGAATTATTATTTGATTAGAAAATATTTTAGTATACTTTTACCGCAAACTATTATAAATAAGACTTCATTTTTAAAATAAAAAAATATTAGAGAAATTTTATTATGCATAAATCATAAAGTAACTTCTAAATTATAATTATTTTTTTTGAGATAAATTTTAACTTTTTTTAATTATTTTTTGAAATTGAATTATTATTTGATTTGAAAATACTTTAATAAATTATGACCACAAACTACAAGAATAAAACTTAATTCTTTTACAATAAAAGTATTAGAGAAATTTTATTTTACATAAACAATGAATTAATTTTAATATTATAATTATTTGAATTTAAGATAAATATTGGCATCTTTTTGTGTTTTTGAAATTGAATTATTATTTTGTCCGAAAAAATATTAATTTAAAAGTGATAATGAAGTGACAGGGGCAATTCCGGTAATTGATTACGCAGATTAGAACGTGAAACCCTAGCAGTTATCCGATTTTCGCCTATAAATAACACCCACAGGCGCCATTGCTCCCCATTCCCCTTTGATCTGACTATGGCCTAGCCTACACTTTCTCTCTTCAATCAACAGCAAAGAAGAGTATTTTCTCATCATTGATGTTTTATATTTATCAGAGATAGCAATTATATGTGTATATCTGTGTATGTGTTCATGAGTGTTTATGAGGTTTGGATCTGTGTACAATAAGCCGATGCTCTGGATCTGAGATTATGAAGGAAGCATGGTAATGTGCACAGAGAATGAAGCTTTAAGGTCGGCATGTCTGCTCCCTCTGATTCCTTTTTTCATGATTTGGGGGCCTGGTTTAGACCTACATTTTTCTCAATCAATTTATTTTATTTTATTTTGAATTTTTAGCCGAGGTATAAATCAAGTTTTTCCTCTATTTAGATGCCGATGATGAGTTTTTTTTTTCATCGGTAAATTAATTTTATCTTAATTATCTATTCTATTTTCCTTTTTTCGGTAATTAGACTTGGATCTGAGAAAGTCTATTTGTTTTTTCTTTTTCTTTTTCGCCGAAATTAGTCGGCAAATCTGTCTTTAATTGGACTTTATTAAATGTTGAAACTTGTGACATTATTCAAGTCACTTCGATTTTTCGGCTTGAAATGTGTAACTTATTCTAGATCATTTTGTATATTCTTGTATAAGTAGCAATTATAAACACATTAAATTATCATAAAATAAAATTAAAATCGCTGTTTAGCTGTTAAATATTTTAACCCCAAAATTTAAATCCACGCAAGTTTGATGAACTTCTGATTTGCAATGTGAGGTTTTTTGCAAAGCAATGCTTATAGATTTGTTGAAAGTTTTTATAATTGTCCGGCTATTATTGAGTATCCCCGATGATAAATTATAGAAAGACAACATAAAGGAATTACAAAGATATAAAATTTGAAAAAGAGGGGGAAAATAGTCGATTAACACGAAAAATTTAATTCATAAGTGGACGAAAAACAAAAATTAGCAACGAAGAAGGAAGAGGACCGCATTGAACAAAAACACCCTAGTGTTTCTCCAAGGCAATGAAGAGGACTGCAAGTGCATCTGGTGGTGCATGGTCATTCTGAGGGAACCTAATTGTCTCAAAACCATGGCTCCCCCGGAGTAAGCCCTTGAGGAAGTTGACCTGTCGACGTTCCACAGTATTGGAAAATTTTTGCCGTGTGTGCGGAGCTATTGGTCACAAACTTAACCTTTGCCCCGAAAAACCCACCAACTCAATCCACTCACAAGGTACCTTCAAATATGGCCCTTGGTTGAAGGTTGAAAACGCACCCATTAAAAACCCTTTCATACCCGCATACAGAGCCAAACTTGCCGGCAAACCACCAAACCCGCCTCCGGCGAACACATAACATGACCCAGACCGACAACCAGCCCAACTCCTCCTTTGACCTAACCTGCCCATGCAGAAATTGACCCATCACCATTAAGGGATACTCTCATTAATCTCTGTGATAGCCATAGCTCTGAACCCCACTGACATCAAAAGTACAGGAGTCACTTACCCAAACGAAACCCAAGTCATTTACCCTAAAAATTGACCATGACCAACCTAGCCCAAATCCTAATGGGCTGTTCATTATCCTTAGCCCAACTATCAATGACCTACTGAAAAACACACAACTTTTAACCCAAACAATCGGATTGTTAGCCCCTCCCCAGCACAACCTCCTGCAAAAGGAAAAATTCAGCCCACAACTCATACTAGAAAAAACCCTTGGAAAGCCCACTTCCCCTGAACCTGAACCCGAGCCCAAAACAATGTCCAAACGTTCTAAAATCTCTCTATACCCTGCCTATACCTCTGACCTTCTTCCCGAGAACTCACCCCCTCCCACACAAATGAGAACCACAAATTTCTTCTCACATGGCAATCTCCTGGGCAGTACATTCGAAATGGTGGAGGAAAAAACCACTGTACAAAAAGAGAGAAAATTCATCAGGATGAAAGAGACGGCACGGAATAAAAGCAAAGTCATCAATGAAAATCCCAAAATATCAGAAGTGGTCAATCAGAATATGCTGGATAACCCAAATATGAAAATTGATCTCACCCACAACTTCAATTTCCTCGAGGACCCGAAGGGGTCACGGGGGTTATCACGATGAAGGTACTCTCTTGAAATTGCCGTGGGTTAGCTCCGCCGGCGGCAAGAAGAATGCTACGGAATATCCTCAAAACACACAAACCGACCTTGTTTTTCTGTGCGAAGTGAAAACCAAATACACCGATAAGCTTCTTCCACCTTCCTTCTGTCTAATTTGCGTTATTTTCATGTTGTGCCTCCTGTCAATAAAGCTGGGGGACTATGCCTGGCATGGACCCCCAGCCTAAATGTCGACATTACTTTTGAGAATTCTTGGATGATAAATGCCTTAACCTTCCTTAATGCTGAAAATCGTCCTTGGCAGTTTACAGGGGTTCACTGCCCTTCTGTGTCGATTCTGAAACCCTTCTTTTGGCAATATTTTTCTGATTTACATTCCTGTTTTAATGAACCATGGTTGGTAATGGGAGACTTTAATGCTATCCTGTCTCAAGATGAGAAAAGAGGAGGAAAGCCTTTTGCCTCTAGCTTTAGAAATTCACTTGACACTGAGCTTGAGAGTTGTAGCTTAATTGACTTGGGATATACTGGTAATAAATACACCTGGACAAACAAACGCCCTGGCTTTGCCAATATCCGCTCTAGAATCGATAGGGGTGTGGCTAATTCTGAGTGGTGCCTCATTTATCCAAATGCTTTTATTCTCCATCTCCCCGCAATTGTTTCGGACTACTGTCCGTTACTGCTTGACACCCATCCTAATTTAACAAATAAATCGAGACCTCTCTATTTTGAGGAGATGTGGTACATAGATTACTCATGTGAAAATGTGGTTACTAATGTTTGGCTGACTGCGTGTGCAGGTTCCCCTCTATCCAATCTCCATAGCAAGCTTAGATTGTTACGGTCGGAATTGAGGAAGTGGAACAAACAGACATTTGGATGGTGCCATGACAAAATAGCATTTATCAAGCGGAAAATTGATGAGATCCAAGGTGGGGACCAAACGACCGAAACTCTTGCAATGGAAGAGCATCTCCAATGTGAACTTGACGAGCAACTTGGACAGATGGAAATCAAATGAAAACAAAAGGGGAAACAAAGATGGCTTGAAGAAGGGGATGCTAATACTAAATTCTTCCACCTCACAGCGATCCTTCAATCTCGAGCAAATTTTATTCATTCCATCCGAACAACAGGAGGTAACGTGGTCACTGAATGGGAGCAGATTGGTAAGGAATTTTCTAATTTTTACACTCATCTTTTTGAATCGGAAATTGAGACCCATGACCCCATATCCCCGGATTTATGCTGCGAACTTTTCGGTGCTCAATTTCTGATTTTGGAAACCATGATATTTGTCAATTACCATCCCCAGAAGAGATTAAAAGCATTATTTTTGAAATGGCTCCCTTCAAAAGTCCGGGACCGGACGGATTCCCCGTTAACTTTTTAACAAAATTTTGGCACATTGTTGGAGACCACGTCATTGCAGCCACAAGACATTTCTTTCGTAGTGGTCAACTCCCCCCGGCTCTAAACCACACCTTTATCACTCTAATCCCAAAAAGCCCGAAAGCAGCCACTCTAGATCAATTTAGACCAATTAGCCTATGTAACACCACGTACAAAGTTATTTCCAAAATCTTGGCTAATCGGATCAAACCACTTCTAAAAAACATCATATCCCCTTTCCAAATGGCGTTTGTCCCTGGTAGGAACATCAATGACAACACTATCATTGCTCACGAGATCAGGCACTACATCCATCAAAGAAAAGGGAAAAAAAGGTTATATGGCCATTAAAATTGATTTAACAAAAGCTTACGATCGTGTCGAATGGTCATTTTTGTCTCTCATCCTGAAAAATATTGGCTTTTGTGATGAGTTTGTTGACAGATTGAACCAGTGTATCACTACCACGAGCTTCTCCATCCTCATTAATGGAGCTCCTTTTAGGTACTTCAAATCGGGAAGAGGCATAAGACAGGGAGATTCCATCTCACCCTATATTTTCATTTTGTATGCTGAAGTTCTCTCCCAAATCCTCTTGAAAGAGGAAGCCCTCGGGAACATCTCAAGCATTAAAGTTTGTCGTAATGCTCCTCCAATTTCTCACATATTGTAGCTGACGACCTTATCATTTTCTGCAGGGCTGAAACAAAAGATGCACAGACAATTAGAGAATGCTTGGACAAGTTCGCGAGATGGATAAGCTAGATTGCTAATAATAGAAAGTCGTCATCCATTTCAATCCAAATACATCAGCCGCACAGAAAAGAGAAATTCTAGAGATCCTACAGATGTCGGAATGTAACCAGCGCATTAAACACCTGGGTCTCCCCTTTTGCAAGCCTACCTCAAAAAGTCAAGCGTTTAATGAATTGGTGGAGAAACTTAAGAACAAGCGCTCTCTTTGGAAGGCCAAACACCTCTCAAGGGCGGGCAAAATGGTCCTCATTAAAACTGTCGCACAATCGCTCCGAGTGTACCAGATGTCATCCTTCCTCCTCCCAAAGACAGTTTTCCATAAGATGGATTCAATTGTAAGGAGATTCTGGTGGAAAACTGATACATCTGATAGCAACAACCACTATCTCGCCTTCAAATCCTGACATGCTATCTGCCAATCGAAGTACTTGGGTGGCCTTGGATTCCGGAGGTTTTTTTGAGTTCAATAAAGCGCTCATGTCGAAGATATCGTGGAATATTTTTCTTGATACCAAACACTCTATGGTGTAAAATTCTGCGCGCTAGATACCTGAAAAATGATGTCCAATTCTCTTTATCTTTGTAGACCAAAGGGGCGTCACGGACTTGGCACGATGCAGTCAAATGCGCTAAAGTCATCCAAATGGGAGCATGTTTTCCAGTGTCCACAACCTCGACAATCCGAATATGGGAGGACCCATGGATTCCCACAATGCCGAACTTCACCTGAGTCCCACTCACTCAAAATAGCCTCGTTGAAGTTACGTACGTCCGAGAACTGATAGACAAAGACAACCACCAATGAAAAGAGGAAATCTTGACACATCTCTTCAGCTCGGATTCGGTCCGAGAAATCAAGAAAATTCAAATTCCAGTTACTGTGGAACCCATGCCGCCATTTTGGGCCCCTTCCAAGTCAGGGAAATTCACCACAAAAGCGGCATTTCGAGCAATCCAACATAACACTATCACCACGTATCAGGAGAGCATCGAATTGGGAAAGAAAATCTGGAAACTTGATATGCATAACTGACTGAAAAAACAAGAATTTCTAATTTGCTGGGCTGTTACCTTGGAGGCTGTTTGGAGAGAAAGGAATAACCGAGTGCATGGGAACCTAACCAAAACCCCTGCTGAAATTACTAAACAAATCTCCAAAACTTTTGCGGACCATCTGAAGGCCCTGAAGATGAGAACTTTGGCAGTCCAGACCAACTGCATATGGATAACGCCACCCATGGACTGGACCAAGGTCAACACTGATGCGGCTTTCACAGAGGATCAAGAAGTAGCTGCATTTGTGATTCGGGATCATTCCCATCATATTTTGCATGCTGTTGCTATCCACATCTCTATTTATGACTCCAACATGGCGGAGCTCAGGGCACTTCGCATAGCAGTTCAAAAAATGCATGACAACAAAGTGCAGAACGTCATCTTTGAATCTGATTTTGCAGTGGCAATTGGCTGGATTAAGGGTGAACAAGGTGAATGTGATCGGGCAGCGTCAATTGACGTACAATTCATTAAACAAACTTGGGCATTGTGGCCTAGATGGAACTTTAGAAAAATCCCGAGAGCTTGTAATGAGTTAGCACATGGAATCGCCAAATGGGCCCATGGAGCTAATTGGGACGGACCTATTCCTCCCCATATTTCCTCTCTTTGTGCCTTCTGACGAGGGAAACACACTTGAAGTTTGCTAAGTTAATGGAATTTTACGAGATCAAAAAAAAAAAAAAAAAAACCTCGTTATACATATTTCAAAGTTTTGAAATTAATTACAATTTATTGTTTTTTTTTTTTGACAGGAAGTAGAAAGATTTTATAACATAAGGCTGAATATCATCTCGATCCAGATTACAAAAATAAACAGAATTAAGAATGCACCCCACTACAATCAGTCTTCATACTACATAACCCAGTAAGGCATAAACAAGCGCCCATGGAACATCAATTAACGCCCAACACTGTCTCGCAAAGTCACACCTCAAAAAAATATGCTCTTCATTCTCTTGATCGCAAACGGGACACTGTAAATCAACTTTCAAATGTCACCGTTGTAAATTTAAGAGAACTGACAATCTACACAATCTCCAACCAAAGTGTTTTATTTTGCCGAGAAGATTAGATTTCCATAAGAAATTCTAGCCTTGATTATGCATTACCACAGAAGGTTCAGCACACGTACCTTGGAGACAAGATTGTTGTTGAGTTGCCACCAAGTAAGCACTTTTTACACTAAAAGTTCCTATGGGAGAATAGTGCCAAATAAGTCGATCCATACCGGAGTTGCAATTAATGGGAGTGGACTGAATGTACTCCACATCTGAATCACAAAACAACATGTGAAGTTTAGATAAATCCCATCCTGAGAGGTCAGGGAGCATTAGTTCCTCAACAACCATGTTCTCCTCCCCAACAGGTTCAGCTGAGATTGGTCGGAAATGGATTGGCCTAGGAATCCATGGGTCTCGCCAAACACGAATACGGGAGCCATCCCCCACTTGCCACTGACATCCTGCATTCGTAATATGTTTAGCTGATACAATACTTCCCCATGTCGCTGAAGGTTTGAAACCCATTGATGCTTCGACAAAAGACGATCTCGGCAAGTAGCGGGCTTTAAGTATCCGAGCAAGAAGGGAGTCCGGGTTCGATACCAAGAATTGGGAAAAAAATTAAAATAAAGTGCTTCACTTGAGGCTTCTAGTGAACTTATTAGGTTATTAAAAAGTGAAAGTGATTAATATTATTAATTGAATTAAATTGAATACAATTAGTCAAGTCGATTATTATGACAATCATAATTTGATCAACAATATTACATTAGTTAAATTTCAATAATCCCTTATTAGGTTATTTGATTATATGGTTTTTAAGTAGACTGTCACACGTTGGTGGGATTCGAACTCATGAACTTTAAACTCATGGGACTTCAACCTAACTTATTAGGTTATTTGATTATATGGTTTTTAAGTAGTCAAATCGTAATTTTAATTTTAACTAATTGAAAATAACTAAGTAATTTAATTTTTATCAAGTTGTGTGGTAAGTTTTTGTGAAATATGAACACCTACGAGATAAAGATAAACACTAATGTTGATAACACAAAATACAATACAAAAAAATAGTAAATAAAACATAAAAAATGAACAACACGAATCTGCCATAACAAAATTAGACTCGTAAAATCCTCGTGATCATTTTCCAATGCCTCAGGATCTTTACTCAAGTAACATTATAAATTATTGAAACGACTTCATAATCTTATACAATGCATTAATATTTGTATATATTTTAATATTATTTTCACACTAGAGTTTCACATAATTACATTAATATTAAAATATTATTTGAATATATATGGCACGTAGGGAGAAACTTCATCCCAAAGATCTTGGCTTCAAAACAACGGTGGAATGGTTCAAGATTTGGGTAGCAAACTGCCCGTTGTTCTCTGTCGTATCGATCCTCGACTGCCCCGGAGGAGGCAGCAGCTCGAAATTCTGCACCAGCCTGCCCAAAATGATGGCCATGACCGGCATTGCAATGACAATCCCCGGGCAGCTTCTTCGCCCCACTCCAAATGGGATGTACTTTAGGTCATTGCCATTGGCTTCAACCCTACACTCCTCTTCAAGGAATCTTTCGGGCCTGAACTCTTCGGGCCTCTTCCAATGGGCCGGGTCGTTTGCTAGAATCCAGGCATTCACCAGCACTCTGCTCCGGGCAGGGATGTCGTATCCACCTAGCTTGGCATTGTTGAGGTTCATATGTGGTAGCAAACAAGGAACTACCATTTTGTAGCGAAGAGTCTCCTTGATCACAGCCTGTAGGTACGGGAGCTTGTGAGTGTCGGGCTCCGTTACTTGCACTCCCGGGCCGAGCACGGCGTCAATCTCGGCCCGAAGTTTAGTTTGGACGTGAGGGTTGTTGATTAGTTCCGCAATGGCCCATTCTAGTGTCCAAACTGTTGTTTCTATCGCTGCCCATTGTAGCAATATTAACACATTTTGAAATTTTTGTTAGAGTTGAATTTGGTCAAACCTGAACTAAATTATGTCATAATTGAATTTGTCATGTGTGATTGATGTATAATTAAAAAAAGGGAAAAATGCATGCTACCCCCCTGTGATATAGGAAATGTGCAATATACCCCCATGTGAAAAAGAAAATATCAAATTACCTCCTTGTATTTTTAAAAAATAAACAATTTACCCCCTTGAAGTTGGTAGTGTAATACACTCGCCCCTCCTGCAAGTAGGCATGATTTTTTTCAATAAAATATTATTTTTTATATAGTATATTATATATATAATTCATTAATATATATATATATCAAACTTTATTAAAAAGTAAAAAAATATTATTTTATATAATATAAAATATTTTTAATAATATATTATTTATAATTATGAAAAAAAAAAACCCAAAACCCAACACCCACCCCCCGACGCCGTCGCCCAGTCCCCTTCCCCCTCATTCCCGCCGCCGCAACCGCCCAGTCCCCTTCCCCCTCATTCCCCCGCCGCCGTCGCCGCCCAGTCTCCTTCACCCTCCAATCCCGCCGCCGCTGCCCGCAATCCCACCGCCAGACCTGCAGCGCTGCCCCAGAACCCATCACCGCAGCTGCTGCCCCCCTTCCCCAACTCCAAACCCTCCAGCGCCGCCCCCCTAACCCGTCGGCCCCGTCCCCACACCTCCCCCCCCCAAAACCTGTCACCGCCTCCCTCTCCCCTTCCCCCTGTTCGCCGTCGCGCCCCTTCGTCTCCCCTTCCCCCCGTCCGCCTCCCCGCCCCTCCCTCTCCCCTCCTTTTCCCCGTCCGCCTCCCCGCCCCGGCCCCTTCCCCACTGCGGCTTCCCTCTCCCCTTTGCCGGCGCCGTCTCCGCGCCCCTCCCTTCCCTCTCTTGACGCCGCCGCCGCCCCTTTCCCTCTTCCGTCTCTCTCTCTCTCTCTCTATATATATATATATGTATCTATATATATATTTTATATATTTTTAACTTTTAATGTATATAAAATATATATTTTTAATTATATATATTACAATATTACATATATATAATTTAAATTTAAATTGCATATTGGTTTAAATCTTAACCGTTAGATTGAAATTAAACAAAATCTACACCGTTGATCTTCTAGTTAAATTTGAACCTTAGATCAAATAGATCCAATGGGTATTAAATGATGGCAAAAATGTAATTTTAGAATTAAAAATTAAAAAAAATAAAAAATTTAAGAAAAAGCGCGTGAATCACACGAAATCGCGTGAGGGGGGTAATTGCTCTATTTTGAAAAACACAGGGAGGTAATTTGCTAATTTATTTTTCACAGGGGGTAATTTGCATTAAATCCAATTAAAAAAATAATTAATTACTTATCATGTGATTAGTTTAATTTAACTAAGAATTTTTTGTATATATACATATATACACTATGACATGAACCTCATATTAAAATACAAGATTCAGGAGTTGAACTATATAGTTGTCTAGAACTTAACAAATTAAAAGTGTAATGAAAAATAGCTTAAATAAGTTAATATCTTCGTATATAGAAATAATGACATTAAAAAAAAAAGACAACCACAAATAAGAAAAAGTTACCAGCAACGTTAATGTTCTCAACAAGGTAAATGAGATTGTCGTCCTTGATCTCTCCTTTCTGTCGAGCTTCAAGAAAGTGATCAACTGCACATTTGGAACTATCAGCCTCCAACACTGCAACTTTCCTGTGGAATCAAAGCATCCATCAAATTGTAGCAAAAGCGCTAATCGGGACTACGATATTTGCTGTGCATATACACAAAAACAAAACGCCAAAGATCTAATTACATTTACAGCCCTGTATATTAAGAGGGCAATAATTCAAGAACTCTTAACTATATGGGTGTCAAATTATAATTCATAATTCAATAATTTTTAATAATTAAAGGGTTCCGATCACTAAAATTTTATAATTCCGCGAAAATTGTTGAAGTTGATGTAATTAGAGTTTTTAAAGTTGAAGTTTTTGCCAACGAAATATCCAATCAATCCCTTAGCCTTGTCTATTACGAATTGGTGTGGCACCAGAATGTAGTATCCAAGCAATAAAATATCTTTATTGGAAAGAGACTGAAATTCTTACTCAAATCAATTAAATGACATGTGAATCATACTTACCATATAATATTGTGATTTATTACTTTTTCTGAAGTGTACACACAATTATACGATATGTGTATTATATTTGTCGTGTAATTTATTCAACTCTCGTCAGATCAGATTTGAGTTAGAATTTTTGAAAGAGAGAGGGAGGGGCCAGGAAAGAGGGAACTTACCTTCTTTGATCAACAATATCCTTGAAAAGATTCAACCTTCTGATGGTAATCTCTTTGCACATATTGAAATACCCCCTCAAGAAAGGCCTCAAAAAGGGAATAAAATCAGCAAAATTGCCAAGGCTAAATCCCAATTTACTCCTTTCTCCATTACTCTCTTTCACCTTCACAAACAACTCATCTTCTTCACTCTCAAACCTCTTCCCCACCATTATCTTATACACATTATTGTACACCATCAGTTGCAGCCTCCTCCTCAACACCATCCCCTCCCTCGCCGCCGCCGGATTCTTCCTCACATCCTCCACCACCGCCTCCGCCTCCGCCTCCCACTCCCTGTGCCACTGCTGCACCACCTTGTTCCCAAAAAAGGGCGTTGCCATGATCCGCCGCATCTTCCTCCAGTGATCCCCGTACTCGGTGAAGATCATGTCCTGGCCATTGCCGGTCACCATGTCGTAAACGATGTTTCTTGAGCGGGAGCCGAACTCCGGTCCCTGAGTGAGCAGAACTTCGCCGGCGAGCTCCTTTGATGAGACGGCGACGATGTTGAGTTTGCCCAGCCTGAGCAGGACGACGTCGCCGTATTTCTTGGCGTAGCGTGTGAGAAGGTGGTGGTCTAAGTTGTTGCCTATTTGGAGCCAGCTTCCGAATATCGGGAAAGGGAATGGGCCGGGAGGGAGTTTAAGGCGTTTGCCGTGCAGTTTGGAGACGAAGATGGCCGTCGCGACGGCGGAGAAGAGGCCGAGAAGAGTCTTCCCGAGGAGGAAAAGATCCATTATAGCTTTTGTAGGTGATATTGCTCATTGTATGTTGCATTTTGATGTATTTATAGATACGAGGATTTTACATATATGTGATTAAAAAAAAAAAATATAGTTACACTATAAAATACTATAATTTAGAAATTATGATAAATATTATTTATTATGGTCAAATAAAATATTATAAAGGTAAAATTATATTTTTGGTCCCACTAGATAGAGTTATTCTCATTTTTAATCCCCCATTCTACAGGATCGATACTTTTATTTTCAAAATTTTAAAAAATTGGCATTTTTGGTCTTACGCCGTTAAATATCAACCGAAACTGTTAGTCAATGATTGTTGACTTGACCAATAAATGTCCAAATTCTATTTTACCATCTTATATATGCAGGAAAAGATTTAGACCACCCCATATTTTAAAAATATGCTAAAAACCTCTCTAGTGAAAAAAAATTAATCTCTTTTTGAACTCAATTTGACTAAAATAACTTTCATAATTTTATAAAATCAGCTTCCTTCATTTCTTTTATTTTTAGATTGTTTTGTGGTCTATTTTATTTATATATTTTTTCTCTCTTTTAGAAAAATAAATAGTTATTTCTTCAATATATTATACAAGTATTAAAATACTAGAGTATATAAATTTTTTAATATTATATAATTAAAATTAAAAAAAAATTAAAATCACATAAAATATTAGGAGGGAGAAAAATTAAAAATTTGATATATTTTTTTTGGTACTTTAATATTTAAATAGATATATTGAAGGAAATAATTATTTATGTTTTTAGGAGGGAGAAAAAAAAAAAAGATCACAAGATATAATATCAAAAGTAAAGAAATAAAGAAGGGTGATTTTATGAGATAAAAAAAATGTATTTTAGTCAAATTGAGTAAAAAAAAGAGATTTTTTTTTTTAAATAGCAGGGTTTTTAGCTATTTTAAAATTCATTGGGGGTTTTTAGTCTTTTTTTTGAAAAATATAGGGAGGGTAAAATAGAATTTGGATATTTATTGGTCAAGTCAACAACTGTTGACTAACGGTTTTCGTTAATAGTTAACGGCATAGGACCATTAGTGTTAAAATTTTAGAATTTTGGGACTAAAATGTCGATCCCATAAAGCGGGGGACGAAAAGTGAGAATGACCCTATTTAATGGGACCAAAAGTGCATTTTTGCCTATTATAAAATAAAGGCAAAATTACGTTTTTGAATTTATAATTATAGGCCGTTAATACTTTTGGTCCTATAACTTACTCTATTTGCACATTTAATTATTTTTTGACGAATTTCGTCATATACATATCATATTTGGTATTTTTGTGTTGATAATTTTGATCCCATTTTCAAGGACTAAGAACTCATTTTCATCCTGTAACTATAGGTTGTTAGGACCAAAATTGCCAACATAACACCAAATTTGCCAAAAAAAAAAAAAAAGTAGATCAAATGTGATATATTCAAGACTGAATTTGTCCAAAAAAAGAACTAAATATGTAAACAGAGTAAGTATATGACTAAAAGTGCGGACGGCCTATAATTACAGAACAAAAAATGTAATTTTGCCAAAAGTAAACTTTGATCATGATTAATCAACATTCACCATTTAGCTATATATGGTGAAAATATTTGTCGTGGTTTTAGTTGTGACTTATATTTTAGCTTCGCTTGCAAAATCATGGTTAAAATGTTGTGCCATGGTCGTATATAATTAGTATTTGTCGTGATTTTTTGTTTTAGTTATGATAATTTATTATAACAAAAAATTATATTTCATACGGTGTCACATATGAGACAATTTTGTTAAATACAATGCAAATTTACATTAGAAAATCGAATCTAGAGTAGAGTGTCAAAAATTTAGAATTCTCAAGATTGATCAAGTTGAAATGAGAAAAGAAATTGTGAAACGTATCTCATTTTCTACTTATTTTTTAACAATTTTCGGGTAACACTTCAAATCACGTCGAATTGGAGATTTCTTCAACCTTCATTGAGAGTATTGAACACTTTCATAAACTCAGAAATAATATATTTACTTTTAATATAAATAATTTGATTTGTTTTTTAGAGAAAAGTAATAATTTCACTATCATATATATAAAATTATTCATCCATCATTATTTCAACTAATCAATTATAATTATGTTATAATGACACTTCGCATAAGACAAAAGTGAGATAAATAGAACCACATAAAACTTTTAAGTACGTGTCTTATTATTGTTTTGTTTTTGTTTTATTCTAAGTTATAGCAAAGATTGAGTAGTAATGAAATTAGTCATCAACTTGTAATAAGAAAGAATCTTACGAAACAAATTTCACTGCGTTTAGAGATATCGTTTTCATGCATAGTACGAGATACACGTTAGTACTACTTATTAAATATTTTAACATTCCAAGACATTACTTTAAGGTTGGGATCATTGAAGCGAAAATAATGCATTTTTTTTCTTTTATCAATCTGGATCATTATTTTTCCTCCGATCCTAAATTTTTACTCGCATATATTATGTTTTATTGTTAATTTTATGAAGCCAATTAAGTTTACACTCATCTGTGTTGGAGTGTTAGACAAGTTTGTACTCTTTTGTGTTGATTCTGGCTACTGATCTCTACAACTCGTCTAGGGTGACCCAAAGTTCGATTCTTGCTTCTCATTGATCTATTTACAGATTAATAAGGGACCAAAACGCGGAGATGGTGTAAATTGTAGGATGTAAAATGCAATTTTCTCTATCTATATCTATATCTATATAAAAGTGTGGATCCTCAAAAGAGTTTTTTTTATTGGACTAAATTAACCTTGTGATATTAATTTTTTAAGGACAAAAAAGTAAAATAAGATGCTTATTAATTTCTATTAATTACTTTCACATTAAAGATATTTATTCTTCTATCTATATCTATATTTATATAAAAGTATGAATCCTCAAAAAAGTTTCTTTTTTTTATTGGACTAAATTAACCTGGCGAAATTAATTTTTTAAGGACAAAAAAGTAAAATAAGATGCTTATTAATTTCAATTAATTAACAAGGAATGACTAGAAAAATTAATAAAAAATGAAAGGATTTAGTGTTGATTTTCTTGCATAGATATAAATGAGAATTAGTTAGATCATTTGACATATTAAGATATGTTAGATGACAAATGAAAAGCAATTAACTGAATGTCATGTAAAGCAAACATTTTGAAGAGTAACATAGGCTAAAAGAAAATTGAGAATCAATTAAATCACTAACCATGTATAGTGAATACTTTTGTAGTAGGATAGACTAAAATGTAATTTGAGCATTTGAGGTATAATTACTAGATAACTTATATGATTTTTTAATCATCCCACTAAAATAAAATAAAATATAAGTGTACAAGATTTGATCTTTTCTACAATGTATGACAAAAATCGCTTATTGTAAAGAAAATATTGAAAGGTATAAATCCTACTCCTAAACCATCACTACACATTATTTTTTTTTTAAAATAAGAAGAGAAAAAAAAGAAAAATGGGCAGGTAATCATTGATAAACATTGTCTATACTATTATAAAAAAGTGTGAATGATTCAAAAGAGTTTCTAATATTTGTATATTAATATTATGATTCTATTAGTATAGTTACTAATAAGATTGTAATAAATATATTAAAAACGATTATTAAGTAGGTCATTCAATAAGTTATTGACATAGATATAAGAATTATTAACTTGACATGTATCAAAATTTAAATGAACAATTGGTCAATCATACTTATTAAATTCTTATTTTATTTTGTAATGTTTATGTACATTTAATTAAAAAAGATTAAATATATGACAAACGTAAGTAAACTCTGTATACATGCACAGTGATGCAATACTTATAAATAATAACGATTCCTTTTTCATATTTTTTTAGTATTTGTGATGACTAAACTACCCCCTATTAAATTTTAGTAATAGTCATAAAAGTATACTAAAAAAATTATAGACAATCATAATAATTTAAAATTCCAATAATTGTGATAGAAATTACTGACATAAGTTTATAAGTATAGAAGATATCATTTTTGTTATCTACAAACTGTATCTTTTTTTTAGAGTAGCTTCTTGAATTGCTAGAACTTGGAGTGATAGGAATGTTTAATATTTTTTTTGTTGTACTTCTATATTGTTATTTATAATTTAACAAAGGATGGTTAGTCAATTACAAATGTCAAATAGTATGAAATATTCCTAAAGATGCATGTATATGGGTACTTTTTTACTGGGGTATTATTTTAAATATAGAGAAATATGACTTATAAATATAGGTAAAAATAATAATACTAATAGTCATAGTAATATATATAGTACAATAATATGCATATATATATGTGTGTGTGAATTACTTATAGACTGTAATAAAAGAAAAAGAGAAACCGGTTATTATGCATTTAACCAACACTTAATTAGCTGCAAGAATTGCAAAAAAATAAAAAATTAAATATTATCTCAATTCAATTAATTTTTCAGAATATACTTTAAATATTTTTTTTAAAAATATTTTGTTAGGTTATATATGATAACATTTGAAGGTAAAACTTTAAATGAACTTTATATGTAAATATTAAGCTAAAACTTTAAGAAATATTAAATACTATTTTATTATATATATTGTATTATATTATACTATAATTAAAATGTGAATCCCAACAATATTTTTTTTCATTGAGAAAATACATTTATACTTTTTTATAAGGACTATTTTTAATAACAAATAAAAATCAGTTATTAAGGTCACAATCCATTACATATGGGAAAACAAAGTTCCATGAAGAAAATTAACAGAATGCATAAAAAGAAAAATAATATTGCGATTACGGCGATGTTGCGCTGGCCCACTCTGAGGAGGAAGAGTCGGCCGAATTTCTTGGCGTAGTCGGTGAAGTCGTGGTGGTCTAAGTTGTTGCCGATTTGGAGCCAGCTTCCGACGAGGGGGAGGGTGAATGGGCCGGGCGGAAGATTCAGGCGCTTGCCGCGGAGCTTGGAAATTAGGATGGCGGCGACGGCGGCCGTCAAGAGGCCGAGGAGGGTTTTCTGGAGGAGGAGGAGGAGAAGAAGACCCATGGGAAGTCCTGAGAGTGAGGTATTTATAGATCCTTTTTAAGCTTATTCTAATATTGCGTAGAGAAAATTTTCCACATGTATTATACTTCTAAAATATTTGCAAAATTATCACATGCCGTTAATAAAAATGATGGCATGCAAATTTTGTAATTCTTTAAACACAGTCATTATACCAAGGCAATGAAAACCTTAATTATTATAGCCTCAAAAGGAGTTGTCATTTGAGGTATCAACTCCAAGTTATTACACATTCGATGCAATCGGTATACCATCACGTGGCAGAATCTCTCACCATTTAATCTTAAAAAGTTACCTCGCTATGTAGAGCATGCGTCTACTAAGCCTCGGGACAAGCACATGGCATTGTTCCCATTGACGACATAAACGATGTAGCGTGCAACGCAAACAGTGCTTTGTTGCGCTAGGCATTGCCTTTTTTTAATTTTGAATGAACTTCACAATTTTATTTTAAAAAGTTATCTCGCTAGGATAGAAAGCTTTATACTTATAAACCACTCAAATCTTATAGTCTGCAATCTATGCGAGACATGTCCCTATATCTCAGGCCTAGAGACAATTTGGGACGGGTACATGTCCGTGTCCTATAGACACCTTCAAAGCGCAATCATTATTCGCTCTGATTTTGTATGAGTTTCACAATTTTGTTTTGAAAAGACTTTTCGTTAGAGAATGAAGGTCTTGGGGCTTACAAATCACTAAAAACCCCTCGTTTGCAACATATGTGGAACGCGTGCCAATATCATCTACCCTAAACGAAAGGTTTGGGGCAAACACATGGTTTTGTTCCCACAAACGATACCAAATGATATAATATTGGTGTTGGTAGATCTAGAAATGTTATACTGTGAATTGAATATTGTATTAGCAGTTGATTGCTGTAGAAACATTGATGTATTTTTAAATTAATAGTTTATCGCTCATTATTAAAAAAATAAGGAAAAAATTAAAGGTCAAATTTATTTTGGTCATCTTATGGTAAATTTAGGAATCGGGTGATGAACATTGTTGGACTATGAAATATTCTGTTGTGGCTTGGCCCGAGTCACATAATTAGGTGAAACCTGACTTCGGATTAATTTAAATATTATATTACAATTTGTCTATCACAACTACAACTATTATTATCACTACTACTATTACTATTACTTCGGAAAATTCTTGTTGGGACTAAATTTGGTCGAATTAAATTAATCATAAAGTAAGTGTGATACACTTATCATGTGATTAGTCACTTTTTCTGAACTGTACACCAATCACACGACAAGTGTATTATACGTGCCATATAATTAATTCATATTTGATCAAACCAAGTCCGAACTAAAATTTTTCCCGCCACTATTACTATTACAATTACCACCGTCACCACTAGTACTTGTACTTGGAGTCAATTTAAATACTAAATTAACACTTGAAACAAGAAAGTCATAAAGTTCGCTTCTACTCTACGTAGCTGTTAAGCCAACTTCTTGGAGTTTGAATAAAGTTTAAGTTGAATGCCGCCGGACGTGGAAGTTGTAGCGTGTTTATTGCATGGGATCATTATATGATGTTACTTGCAACTTGATCGGTGTCTCGTTGCGCAAGGTATTATCCGCTTTGGCTCTGCATGAACCTTACGGTTTTGTCCTGAAAAGGCGCATTGCTAGAGAGAGGAGGCATTGGGGCTTATAAGCCACTCAAGCTCCTCGTCTGCAACCGATGTGGAACGTTTGCTACATCATCAGCCCCTCAAACGAGGGGCTTGTGACGAGCACATGGCCTCGTTCCCACAGACGGCGCCAAATGATTCTACTTGCGACTTGATCGGTGCCCCGTTGCGCAAGGTATTGTCCGCTTTGGCGCTGCATGAGCCTCACGGTTTTGTCCTGAAAAGGCGCCTTGCTAGGGAGAGGAGGCATTGGGGCTTATAAGTCACTCAAGCTCCTCGTCTACAACCGATGTGGAACGTTTGCTACATCATTATACTTTTGATCCCCAAATATGTCATTAAATAATATTGGTATTCTATTTTCAACTCATTATTTTGGTATCTCAACTTTAATTATAAAATTATCATTTTTAGTCCCCACCGTTAATTAATCATTAAAAACTAATTGTCTAATGCACATGAAACTCATGTGACCAGCCTTGGAAAAGGGTTTGTAATTAATTTTTGGGTAAATTACCGCCACTTTTCTTGAGATTTTATATAATTATAAATTTTTTCTCATTGTTTGAAAAAATACAAGTACCCCCTGAGGTTTGTAATTTTTAATCAAAGACCTAAAATTGACCATTTTGCCCTTGAATTTTTAATTAAAATTGTAGAAAAATCAACCAATGTAAATTGTATTATTGTTCCTCTGTGTAAAAAACTTAAAAAAACCTCTCCATGCGCATTGTATCCAAAAAAATTCAAAAAATTTTAAGAATAATTCAGTTAACATAAGGGCATTTTGATCAGTTCACTCATAAAAATGGATGGACATGAGTTATTTGTTAGATGGTTACAAACCTTAGGGAAGTATTTATAATTTTTCAAACAACGAGGAAGTACTTATAATTATGTCAAATCTCATGGGAAGTAGTTGTAATTTAACCTTAATTATTTGCTGCATGCCTGCCCAGAGAGCCCTAATTAATACCCCGTAAATCTGCCATAAATTACTAATTTATAAATTACTTATAGAAAAGGATGAGGACGCAATGTTTTGAAGAAAGAGGAGAAGATTTAGGGGTTTTTTTTCTTATATATAAAGAAAAGAAAAAAAAAAACTATCGCAAAGCTTTTTCTTCTTTCTTTTCTTCTCAAAACATCATTCAAATTAATTTTGTTTCATTTGAATTTTGTTATTCAGTTTTTTTTTGCTTTAGTAGTTCAACATAATAGTAAAACTATAAGTATCCGGATATTCAAACTTATAGATTCAGAAATTAAATCTTTCAACTTTCGTTACATAGAAACTTAAAATTTCAGCTTCTGTTCCAACACAGAAGCCGTAATTCTGACAAATGATGTTTATGTAATTAAAATAATCGAAGAATATATTAGGCTAAATCAATTTTTGTTCCCATAAAAAAGGCACTTTCTCGTACGTATTAGTTCTATATTTTACGTGATTTCTATTTTGTTTTTATTTTTGATAAAAAGTGCCAAGTTAGAGTCCTCTACCACTTGACGGCAAATTGCACATCTGTTAAATGGTTGTTTTCATTGGAAGGAAAGTTACACCCATGCACCTCACGTGAGTCATGAGTTATCTCCAGTTCAAGTTTTGATTGCTCATTTTTTCCTTTGACCCTAAAAATTTCATAAGCAAATTTAATCTCGAGTATGGCTGGTTTGATTTGAAGAAAAACACAAAAAATAAGTGAAGATAGTGGGAATATTCAAAGATACGTGAGGATGTCCTTACAACTTAGCCATCTCATCGACTTAGAAAACCCTAACTATGGTATGTGTTGATTTTGTATGTTTTTAGATTTTATATTTTAGGGCTTTATCATTTTTCTGCTTATAAAGATAATGACTGAATTTATTCATGGTTGGATTTGTTATGAAACTGGGGTTGGTTTTGGTATTCTTTATTCTCGATTTCTGATGAAAAATTGAGTGCCTTTCTTTTTAAGTTTTTCCAAATCATATTGGGTATATAGTGGGGTGATAAAGAATTATGGGTTGGAAGAAAGCAATTTAGGGTACTCATTTAAGATGTTCTTTCCTCTTTATTTTTCCTAGCAAGCAACAAAAAGGAATAGAATGAAAATGGCAAAAATGGAGGTTTTTTAACCACTTAAGCAGCTACAAAAACCTCTTATATAGACTAGGCAATTCTTGGCCCCAAACATTGCCCCCAAAAATCTCCTACTATTCCTTTCAAAAAAGAAAAACCTCCTACTGTTACTTTTACATGGGGAGGTTGGATTTAACGGATTGACCTGCTTTTATCGTTTAAACTTAACGGCAAAAAGCAGTAGCGGACTAACTTAACAACTTTTTTGTTAAAAATGGGATCAAAATGAAAATAATGTAAAGCGTGGGACTAATAAGGAAAAGTCCCTTCTTTATGAAACCAAAAAAATAATTTAGCCGGATATTTAATAGATATAATTATTTACCCAATATTAAACCCAAACAAGATTAGTTTAATTACATATTATTCAAAAAACACAACTAAACACATACATTTTGTTTCGCGCCCACACACACATATATATGCACGTAAATACATGGAAAGGAGTTGCATGCATGCATGCACATAATTATTGAACTTCAAACATATCTTGGCTTCAAAACAATGGTGGCATGGTTCAACATCCGGGTAGCAAACTGCCCGTTGTTCTCTGTCGTGTCGATCTTCGACTGCCCGGGAGGAGGCAGAAGCTCAAAGTTCTGCACCAGCCTGCCCAAAGTTATGCCCAGAACTGGCATTGCAATGAGCATTCCCGGGCAGTTCCTCCGGCCAACCCCGAAGGGGATATACTTGATGTTGTTGCCATTAGCTTCGACATTAGACTCCTCCTCCAAGAATCTTTCGGGCCTGAATTCTTCGGGCTTTTTCCAATGGGCCGGGTCGTTGGCTAGCCACCACGCGTTAACGTAGATTCTGCACTCGGCAGGGATGTCGTAGCCCCCGAGCTTGGCTTGGTGCAGATTCATATGGGGGACCAAACAAGGAACTATCATTTTCAGACGAAGGGTTTCCTTGATCACGGCTTCAAGGTATGGGAGCTTGTGGGTGTCGGGCTCCGTCACTTCATTTTCCGGGCCGAGGGTGGTGTCTATCTCGGCCCGAAGTTTTTCTTGGATCTTAGGGTTGTTGATTAGCTCCGCAATTGCCCACTCAAGAGCCCAAACAGTTGTCTCTATTGCTGAACATACATATTCACATAGACTTGTGAGCGAATTGAAGAAATAGTAATATCACTACAAAAAATAAATTACTATAGGTTATAATTTGAATGACTATGGCCAAAAGTCGTAATCAATAACTATTATTAACTAATGTTAAATAAAATTGATGCAAAAAAATAAAATTTTCACCACGAAAAAATTATTTGCACAGATAGGAGTCATGGTAAAAACATTTAACATGACTTTTAGTCATAACAAATATTTTAACCATCTTCGCAAAACCAACGATCAATAACCATTACGTGATCGTGATTAATTAATGATTATTTGTTGCGGCTATTGATTATTAAGCATGTGTAGTGTATGTAAATATTGTATAAATTTATTTTTATAATTTAATAATTTATTTTCTAACATTGAGTCATTCATTTAAATATCAAATACTCATTAAGAAAGCATTAATATTAAATATATATATATATATATATATATATATATACACACGCATATAATTGAAATATCCGAGTAATAACTATTCTAATTTTAGCTTTACAATTAAAAAATAAATAAAATCTTCCAAAGCAAAAAAATTGAGATAGAGTAGAGAAATAGTTTAAAATACCAGCAACATTCATATTCTCAACAATGTAGAGGACATTGTCTTCATTGATCTCTCCATTCTTCTGCGCTTCAAGAAAGTGATCAATCCCACATTTCTGGCCAATATTAATGTTGTCTGTTCCCTTTGTACTTGCAAGCTTCCTGTTGAGATTATATAAGAATTAAGGATGTTAATGTAATTTTACAAATAGCATATGGTCTTTGTGTAATTAATTAGGTCTAATCTCATAGAGTTTCAATATAATTTATCTTAATATTTTACTAGAATAATTAAGGGAAGCATAATATCAAACCTAAAATACAAATATCAAATAAGATTAAGTAAAATACATTTTTGGTTCCTTAAAAACAATACTCAAACGATTTTGGTTCCTAAAGTTATCAATTTCGAACACATTTCATTCCAGTGTTAGGTCATCATTAAAAACTAACGGTAGATGCACATGTGAGGTGGACGTGAGCCAGCAAATGGAGGGAAAATGGCTGATTCTCACCATCCCAGCATAATATTCAATTCGAACTCCCACGTGCGTCTCACATGTTTATCCCCATTAGTTTCTAACAGTGGCCTAACGATTGGGATGAAATGTACCCAAAATTGATAATTCTACGGAATAAAAGTATAATTCGTGAAACAAGAGATCAAAAAATCATTTTAATGATATTATCGACGGACCAAAAAGATATTTTCCCAATAATTAACTCAAAGAGCGAACTTACTTCCTCTCGTCGATAAAAGAGTCCTTGTATAAATTCAACCTTCTCTTGGTCACTTCTCTGCATATCTTCAAATACCCTCTCAAGAATGGCCTCAAAATGGGAACAAAATCACCAAAATTATACTCAAGGCTCTGTCCCAACTTACTCCTCTCCCCATTCACACTCTTGAGCTTCACAAACAATGGATCCTCTTCGCTCTCAAACCTCTTACCAAACATTATCTTATACACGTTGTTGTACACCATCAGCTCCAGCCTCCTCCTTAGCACCACCCCTTCCTCCGCCGCCGCCGGGTTGCTCCTCACTTCCTCCACCACCTTCGCCACCTCGGCCTCCCACTCGCGGCGGTGCTGCTGCACCACCTTGTTCGTGAAAAAGGGTACCGACACGATCCGTCGCATCTTCCGCCAGTGGTCGCCGTACTCCGCGAAGACCATGTCCTGGCCCTTGCCGGTGAAGATGTCGAAAACGATGTTTCTTGAGCGGGAGCCGAATTCTTTGCCCTGTGTGAGGAGGACTTCTCTGGCGAGGTCGGTGGATGAGATTACGGCGATGTTGCGTTGGCCCATTCTGAGGAGGAAGAGTTGTCCGAATTTCTTGGCGTAGTTTGTGAAGTCGTGGTGGTCTAAGTTGTTGCCGATTTGGAGCCAGCTTCCGACGAGGGGGAGGGTGAATGGGCCGGGCGGAAGATTCAGGCGCTTGCCACGGAGCTTGGAGATTAGGATGGCGGCGACGGCGGCCGTGAAGAGGCTGAGGAGGCTTTTCTGGAGGAGGAGAAGAAGATCCATGGGGAGGAATAAGGAAGTTGGAGGTGGTGGTTGTGGTGATTGGTGAAGTGATGAGAGTGCAGGTATTTATTGATCCTTTTTAAGCTTATTTATTTTAGTTATTGCGTTGAGAATATTTTACACCTATTTTTAGTTCTAAAATGTCTGCAAAATTATCAAATGCCTTTAATTAAAGGGATAATTTCATTTTTTGGTACCCCAGATATGGTCTTATTTCATCTTTGGTACCCCTATTTCCATGTTATCAATGTTAATACTCAAAATTTTCTTTTTTCATCGAGTTGGGTACCTGTCGTTAGTTGATCGTCAGAGTTAACGGTCAAAATTATTTTGGCGGAAAAATTGGCAGTTTTTTGCCTATTTATGCACATATTTGACTACCATTTACTACACCACAAAAACTAGAATTGAAAAAGTAAAATTGAGAATATTTTGGAAAAAAAAAAAGAGGTATGAGGAGAAATTAATTTCAATCTTACTCAAATACGAGTGTGGGTTCGTCTAATGAGAACATTTTTGTGGAAAAAATGTATTGTGAGCGTGGAATTGAGCTACCATTAAAGACTTTTTGGACCAAAATAAATCCGGGAAGAAGGTTTTGGGCATGTCCTAATTACGGGGTAAATGTTCTCATTAGACGAAACCACACTCGTATTTGAGTAAGATTGAAACTAATTTCTCCTCATACCTCTCGTTTTTTTCCCATAATATTCTCAATTTTATTTTTTCAACTCTAGCTTTTGTGGTGTAGTAAATGGTAGCCAAACATATGCTTAAATAGGCAAAAAACTGTCAATTTTCCCGCTAAAATGACTTTGACCGTTAACTCTGACGGTCAACTAATGGCAGGTACTCAGCTCAATGAAAAAAAGAAATTTTGGGTATTAATATCGATGACATGGAAACAGGGGGTACCAAAAGTAAAATAGGGTCATACCTGGAGTACCAAAAGTGAAATTATTCCTTAATTAAATGATGACATGCAAATTTTGTATTCTTTATTATTACAAAGTCATTTTACCAAGGTAATGACAACATTACAAAGTCCCCATATGAGAGGTTTTATTTGCATTGATTTTGTACGAGTCTCGTAATTTTGTTTTAAAAAGCTATCTCGCTATGAAAATGAGGTTCTGGAACTTATATAATTATACTCAAAATTAATAGTTAGCAATCAATGTGGGACCTGTACCCATATCAATAAGCCCCAAACAACACTTTGTTAAAGAATAGAGATCTTGGGGATCACGTGTCCTCAAACTCCTCACTGCAAATGATGTGGAAGATGTGCCAACATCATCAACCTCCAGACAATGGGCTTGGCCCGAACACCTAACTTTATTTCCACAAACGATGCTAAATGATGTGATAGTAAGTTTTAACAGAGAAAAAATTTAGGAAACTGTTTTGACACACTTTATGTATTCCAAATCTTTACAGAGATAACTTTTGAAAAATTTACAAATCACTTTTATACCCTTTGGTTATCTTATGGTAAATTTACGAACCGGGTGATGAACATTGTTGGACTATGGATTATTTGTTTTCTCTTGACCCGAGTCACATAATTAAATTAGGTGAAACCTGACATACTATAAAGAATCTAAAATCTTATTGGGATTAATAAAGACCAAATTGATGGAATAAATCGGGTTAAAATATGCAAAACAGTATAATTCATGCCTGCTGCCTACCTATGTTTTTTCTTAGCATAAAATATCATCATTCACTCACTGAAATATAGCAAATCCGGCGCCAAGTTCATGCCGCCGGAACACCTAAGTACATGATCCATGAAGGAATTACAAATTTGATTATTATTATTATTATTATTATTATTATTATTATTATTATTATTATTATTATTATTATTATTATTATTATTATGGATTGTTTATTTACAATTATAAATAATGACTTAAAACTAATTATGTTTTATTATCAGCGGATAAAATAGATGGCATTAGAATTTAGTGTAATTATCAATTAATAAGGTGATAAAGTTTAAAAAAAAAAAAAAAAAAACACTTTTTCTAGAGTGAATTACAAGTTTTCGTGACCCCACCGTAAATATGAAACTCCTAACTCAAGATAGACATGAGTAACAGTGAGTTTATATGTTCACTAGTCAATAGCAAACACAATAGATCCTAAAACTCAAATTCTATGAGTTATGTTGTGGAGAAAGACATTGATTGTGTTCTCTTAACAACATCGGATAAAAAAAAGGGGTTAAAAAAGAGGTTAAATCCTTTCACGATTCGTGATACAAGATATATCCAAGAAAAATTCATTTATAATTCAAGTTGTACAAGATTTACAAAGTCGATTTCCACAGCCAACATTAATTTGTTCGATGTGAATATTATTACAATTTGCCTACCACTACTACACTACTACTATTACTACTATAGTCCTACTACTATATATATTATTATTAGGGTAAATTACAACGGGCTCTTTTGAAATTTGTCATAATTATAAATACCTCTTTATTATTTAAAAAATTATAAATACCTTCTTAAAATTAATAATCATTTAACAAATATCCTTGTGAAAGTCCATTATGAGGAGATATTTATTAAACGATCGTTAATTTTAAGAAATATTTATAATTCTTTAAACAACAAAAAAGTATCTATAATTATGACAAACTTTCCAACTCATACTACTTGGGGTCAGCTTAAATATTATATTGACACTTAAATTAAGAAAGTCATAAAGTTGGTTACGCTCCACGTAGCTATTAAGCCAACTCGTTGGAGTTTGAATAAAGTTTTAATTGAAGTAGGGTGTAGCACGTTGGTAAGGCAAGATTAATGCCGCCGGACGAGGAAGTTGTAGCATGTTTATTACATGGGATAATTATACTTTAGATCCTCAAATATGTCATTAAATAGTATTCTCTATTTCCAATCTCATTATAAAATTGTCACTTTTAATGCCCACATATATTGATAATAAAAGACCAAAGATCTAATGCACATAAAACTCACGTGACCAGCCTCAAAATTGTCTGAGCCTGCCTGCCCAAAGAACCCTATTTCTCTTGACCAAATCCTAGTCCCAATTTGATTCAATGATACTTTTCAAATTTTGGTCCAATACATTCATTTTTCTTATTTTTTTTTTCAAGTTTCCAGGTGGAAAAGATAAAAAAAAATTAAATTTAAGCAACAAATTTTTTATATAATCTTAACAAAATATTGTCAATAATATATTTTCTAATGCAATACTTGAAACATATAGAAATTGCTTAAATTTTTTCTTTCTCTCTTTTGAGACTTGAAGAAAAATGGGGGAAATGGGTGCATTGGATCAAAGTTTAAAAAATACCAAAAAATGTTAGGAAAATGATTATTTTTTCCCCTTCGAATGAAACTTTCCTTAACTTTAACGATTTTATTAACGTAAGGATTAAAAACGCAAAAAAAAAAAAAAAAAAAAAAAAAAAAAAAAAAAAACTGTTTGAGAAACAAAATTGCAATTTCAAATTATTTGAGAACCAAAATTACATTAGTATCTTTATTTGAGGACCAAAATCGCAATTATCCTTAAAAGTTATATATTATAAAGAGAGAAATGGAGCAACGTCGACGATGGGATAGAGATGACAAAAAGGGGGGAAGAGAGAGAGAGAGAGAGAGGGGGAGGGAGGAGGAAAGGAGGCTAGGAGTGGTGATGTGGGGGAACGGGGGCGGCTGAGGGCGAGAGGTGGTGACGGTGCTAGGGGGAAGGGGGCGGCGTCGCTAAGGGAATGAGAGGGAGGGGTTGCAGTGCCAACAAGGGATGCTCGTTCGATTTGATCAAGTTTTTTAGCAGACTTTTTTATTAGAAAAGTTTTCAAGCTAGATTCGTTTGGTCCGATCAATAATAATATATGCTTGAAAATATCAAGCTACCTGATCTTGGTTCATGTTCGATCAATTTAAAGCTCGTTCAAACTCCATCGATAGTCAAATCAATCTTAAACATGATTTTCTTATCTTCGACTCTATTCAATTTGCATACATCCCTAATTATGTCTATCAAAAATATACTTGTATATCATATACGACATTTGTTCTACGGACAAATTGCATATTACCCCCTGTGTTTTCAAAAGTCAGTTAAAAACTCCCCTGTGTTTTAATAATATGCAACTTGCCCCTCACCGTTAACTAAATCTAACGACGTTAATTTTTTTGCTAAAAGATCATTATGCCCTTATATATTTATGTTATTTCACTTTTTTAATGATCGTTGATATTTTTTAATTGCATTAAAGCCGTAGGATCTAATCAATTTATTTCAATCGTTAGATCTTAAATTTATAAAAAATCAAGGGTCTAGAATCAAGATTTAATATATTTTATTACATATTATATTTAAAATTATAAATTCTAAAAATAAATTATTTAAAAAAAAATAAAATATTTATGTTAATCCCCAACCCCTGCCACCCGCCCTCAGAGGGGGCGACGGCAACATCGTCGGCGTCGCCATCGCCCCACAACCTGGGCTACCGCAACGGACATCCATCGTCGTCACTCAAATTTTTTTAGTTTTTTAATAAATTCAAAAAATTGATTTTTTGGAAATTAAAGAATTTAGTTTATATTTATATAAAAAAATAAAATTTAAATATTATTTAATAGTATAATTTATTTATATATTTAATAAATTAATTAATAATATATAATTATTATAATTTATTAGCATTTATATTCATAAAAATATCCTTTTTTTGACGAATTTGGTCTTCAACATATTACATTTGGTCTTTTTTTTAGCAAATTTAGTCCTGTGTTGATAATTTTGGTCATATTCTCACTTGAGTAGATCTCATTTTTGATCTTGTAATTATATGTCACCAAGACCAAATTTGTCAATTCATGAGTAAATTTGCCAAAAAAATGACCAAAACTAATATATGTTGGACTAAATTTGTCAAGAAAAGGACTAAATGTGTAAACAAAGTAAGTTATAAGACCAAAAGTGCTAACGACCTAAAGTTACAGGACTAAAAATATAATTTTTCCTGATTTGAATAATTTTTTATATTTAAATATAATTTTTTGGAATTTTAATTTAATATAATTTATTAAATAATATTTAGACTAAATAAAAATTAATTTAGTTATTAATATATAATTGTATAATTTTTCTATTTCTATTTATATAAATATTTAAAAATATAAATTTTAGTATATTATTTTTTGTATTGTGATCTTTTAATTTAAAATTTAAAATTTTAAAATATATTAAAAGTTTATATATTTTTAGGTATTTTGATATTTAATTAATATAATTTATTAACATATATTCAAATTAAATAGTCATTTAAATTAATCAATAATATTAATTTTATTAAAATATATTTAAATACTCAAAGAAAGATGACAAATTGGACATTTGTACTATAAAATAACCCTAAAAAGGGTAAAAAATGAAACTCAGTCGCACAATGGGCGCTTGTTACACACTCTCCATTAGTTTCTAATGGAGAGAAGCTTTTTTGCAAGGTTTTATAAAACACATGAAATTTTTTACATATTTTCAAAACACATGAGAGTTTTTAGCAACATTTTAATAGCACAGGGTGGAAAAATGCAATTTATCCTTTATTCAACATATGTATTGTTGCACTATAAAGTAAGTGCAGATGCCAATATTTTGGAATACTTCTAAATGTGTACTATATATATGATTTTTGGATTTAATGTAATTTACTCCTTGTGATATTATAAATGAGCAAATTATCTCCTTATAAAAAAACAAATGAGTAATTTATCTCCCAGCATTTGGATCGACATAAATTCAAAATGTAGTACTTGAAAACCGTAGTTTGATGGTGTAGTATCCTCAGGACCTCAGATGACTTTAGGGTCACTGTTCGTCGTGAGATTTTACATCGTTTCAACAACTGCCCGAATATTTCTTCAACTTCTTTTACTTTTCAACATATTTTAATTAATTTTTGTTTTTTTTGTAGTTTTCATTTCCACCTCATATTTTACCAAATTATTATTAGTATATTAGGGTATTTTCAAAGCCTAATTTTATAGCTTTTTGAGATGGTCCAAGATTTCGTCTATCTTGACACATGTTAGCCTCGACCAAGATTTTTTCTTTTAACTATCTGCAAATTTTATTGTAGAAATTCATTCCGCAATAAACTAGTTTTGCTCACTAAGTTGTTTGAAAATCACATACGAATATTCAAATCAAGTGGGAAAGTCAGGATAACATTCCCATATGAATTATTCGAGTTCAAATTAAAAGTATGACATTCTTTGGATATTATCACTAGGTCATGATTTCTAAATTAAATCTGATCCCAAAATATTGCACTTGGTCCAATATCTTTTAACTTATAAAATTACTAGTACAAAATACAAATTCAAACAAATTCTTATATCCAAGTCTATAGACCTGTGGCCGAAAACATACAATGCAAAAAAACCAATAAAATATTTTCATCCCATTGGATTCGTAGAAAACTATAAATAAAGCCTGGAAATAAAACCAGACGGACCATAAGAATCCTCCATGATGTGCAGTGTTTTTTTGGATGATTTGCCTATTTTGCTTTCTTCTTTTGTTAATGTAGCATAAGAGGTTGATGTCGTTTGGAAGTGTTTAGATCGACAGAAGTTCAAAATGTAGTACTTGAAATATGTAGTTTGGCGTATAGTACCTTTAAACGGTTTTAAGTTTTTATTTGAAAAGAATTAATACTGGATGATCTACTCGTGCAAATCATCTTCTATTCGACGAAATCTAACCCCTTATTATTAATATTGTGAGGGGTCACTAATCGCCCGTGAAATTTTCTATCATTTCGATCACTAATATTTCTTTAATTCTTTTCACTTTTCAACAGGCTTTAATTAGTTTTCATATTTTTTTTTTTTGTAGTTTTCGTTTCGACTTGGTATTATATCAAGCTATTACTAGTATACTGTCTTCAAGCCAAGTTTTATTAGCCTCGATTATTTAATTTACCTGCAAATTTTATTGTCTGAATTCACTGAGCAATAAATTACTTTATCCCACTATTGAGTTTTTTTTTTTTTTTTTTAGTTGGAAGCGATGAATTTTTATTAATTGAAATAAAGTAATTACAATCAGTCCTGTCAGTATCAATAGTGAACAGAGACAAATACAACAATCATATCGACAATATCACAAACTAACATCTTGCTATTACAGCAACAAATAAACCTACTATACACTAGAAACAGTATCACAAATAAACCTACTATGCAGTAGAAACAAATGCTCCCACGCAGGGAATTCGAACCCATAACCTCTAAAATTATAGGATTTCAACTTCGTCAACTGAATTAGGCCTGATTGACTTAGCCCACTATTTAGTTGTTTGCAAATTAGAGATTTTCACTTATTGTTTCAAATCTCATTGCTTATGCTCCATCCCTTTTGGTACGTTAGATGAGACATATTCAAGACATGCATACGGTTTTGAAAGAAGTAAGATACACAAATCAAGACACGTGTTTAATTACATTAAACGTCTTGACAATGATCCAAATCCAAATTAAAAGTATGACATTTTTTGGGTTAAATTGCATTTTTGATCCCACATTGAAGGTCTGGTGTTATTTTTGGTTTCATTATTTATGAGATTTCGTTTTTGGTCCCAAAATATTAAAAAAATTTGCAAACTTGGTCCCACTATCAACTTTCCGTTAAATTTTAACGGAAAGTTGTAAACGGCCAAAAATGGGGTTAGGTGAGAAACTGACGCCGTTTGCAACTATTCGTTAAAATTTAACGGAAAGTTGCTAGTGGGACCAAATTTGCAAATTTTTTTAATATTTTGGGATCAAAAACGAAATTCCGTAAATTATGGAATCAAAAATGGCACTAAGCCTTCAATGTGGGACCAAAAATGCAATTTAGCCACATTTTTTGGATACGATGGCTAGGTCAAGAATTCCAGATTAATTCGAAATTGTACAGTATTTCAAAAATTGACCGTAATATTTGAACAGATTACCCAACTTTATTCGCTTTAATTTCATACAAACCAGTCCAAGAGACACAAAAAGAGAGATGATCCTGGGAAATCCGAGGATTCAGCCTCACATAAAAACAGTAATAATACAAATACTGTTGAAACCCCTGTCAATCCCATTATTATTAAGAAAAGTGCGAGTATTTTCAGACAGATCTTGGCTTTAAAACAAAGGTGGGGTGCTTCAAAATCTGCAGACTGAACTGGCCGCCCTTCTCGGTGGTGTCGATCTTCGACTGCCCCGGAGGCGGCAGCAGCTCAAAGTTCTGCACGAGGCGGCCTAAAGTGATACCGAACATCGGCAAAGCAAGAATGACTCCGGGGCATCTCCTCCGGCCAACGCCAAACGGAAGATACCTGAAGTCGTTTCCATGGGTTTCAACACTCGACTCCTCTTCCAAGAATCTCTCCGGCCGGAACTCTTCGGGGTTCTTCCATTGGGCAGGGTTGTTAGCCAGCCACCAAGCGTTCACCAAGACCCTGCTCTCGGCAGGAATATCGTAGGCGCCGCCGAGCTTAGCGTGGTGGATGTTCATGTGGGGCACCAGAACAGGAAAGGGCATCCTGAGGCGAAGAGTTTCCTTGATCACTGCCTGAAGGTATGGGAGCTTGTGGGTGTCAGGCTCCGTCAACGGTACTCCTCGGCCGACCACGGTGTCGATCTCGTCGCGGAGCTTCTTCTGGATCTCGGGGTGGTTAACTAGTTCCGTAAGGCTCCACTCGATTGACCAAAGAGTTGTTTCAATCGCTGTTCATGCATGGAAATAAATGCCGGTTCATAAGTATCCATTGAACGTGAAATATAAGATGAAACATCATATCTATATCATGTCAACAAAAAAAGAACTTTGCTAAGGGAAAGTGAACGGAAAAATTACTCTCTAACACTGACTAATACTTCCCAAGTCTGATTTGATAGAAATCGAATTTTTGGAATTAATGCTGGTGTGTAATCTTACCGATGAATCTTGGCTTAAAAAATAGGATAAGTTAGCTAGGGTGACTCTCTTAATGTTTGGCATAATCATAAATACATTTTCGTTATTTGAAAAATTAAAAAAATATATGTTGAAATTATGTAATCCTTGTATGAAGGTCTGAAATTGTCAAATTTGATCTTGCTTTTTTTTTTTGAAAAATTATAAAAAAAAAATACCCACTTAGTCCATAAAAAAGAATTTAAAAATAAATAAATTATAGTTAATAGTTCACAAGGGCATTTGATCAGTTCATCATAAAAAATGGATGAAAACTTAATAGAGAATAACGGATTGGACTAAATGTCAGACGGTCGTTAAAATCATAGGGTATTGGTAATTTTCCAAACAATGAAGAGGTATTTGAAATTATGACAAACTTCAAAGAAGCTCGTTGCAAGTGTAATTTTTTAGTAGAAAAAATTACTTTTGTACCCATATAAATAGTTTAATATTATTGATGTATCCATTAGGCGCAATAAGAAGGTGTTTGCCTAAACGTATCTCCTAATTTTATTTATCATATGAAATACTTTGAGTTTAACTAAGATTTAACTTTATATTAAAACTAGGCATTTAAAGTGTGTGGATAAAATAAAAATGATAGACTAATAATACAGTATATAAAATTTTCATAACTAATATGATTAAAACTAATGGATTTTTTTAAGATTTTGTAAGCTCTCGCAAACACTTGTATATTTTTAAATCTTTACCATAATAGCTTATAAACTCCTTCCAAGAATTTTACCAAAACACTTGTAAGACATCTTTTAAGGCTCCAAACATCTTATAAGATGTTTCAACAAGTTTATAAGCTCTGGCAAACACCATCTAAATCGTAAACGTGGCCAACTTTAATGAAACAAAGGAGGGCGAGTTCGGATTGGATTTTATATGCAAAGTTTGTTTCATCTTCTGCTATATTTAATGTACATATGCCAGTGATAAATCTTTCCATAAATAATACATACATAATGTCATCTTCATATACGTAGTATGTATATTAAATGAAGCAGAAGATGAAATAAGTTTGCAATATAAAGAAAATAGGAAGAGAAAATCAACACGGAGTGATAGAGAAAATTTACCACCAACATTGATGTTCTCAACAATGTAAAGGACGTTGTCCTCACTGATCTCTCCCTTCTGTTGGGCTTCAAGAATGTGATCAATCGCACATTTCTGGCCATCATCCTTGCTCATCGTCTCTGTGCTTGCAAGCTTCCTGTAACATGATGAAAACCACAAATTAACGCCCTCCCTTTCCAAAATCTCCATCATAAGTTGGGCAAATTCTAGCCCAAATCGAATTTGATCGGATCAGAAGCAATTATATAACAAGTGAAATACACTTCTCATGTGATTGGTTTATAATTTAGAAAAAGTGACCAATCACACGAAAAGTATATCACACTTGTTCTGTGATCAGTTCGATCCGGCAAGCAAGATCAAGAAAGTGGACTTATACTTTCTCTCGTCAATAAAGTAGTCCTTGAACAGCTGCAACCTCCTGTGCTTAATCTCCTTGCAGATCTTGAGATACCCTCTCAAGAAAGGTCTCAAAATGGGGATGAAATCACCATAGTTGTACTCAAAGCTCTGCGCCAATCTACTCCTCTCCGCGTTCAAGGCCTTGAGCTTCACAAACAAGGGGTCATCTTCTCTCTCAAACCTTCTGTCGAACATAATCCTGTACGCATTATTGTACATCATCAGCTGCAGCCGCCCCCTCAGAACCATCCCATTCGTCGCAGCCTCCGGATTCTTCTTCACATCTTCAACCACAGCGGCGGCCTCCGCCTCCCATCCGTGGCGGTTCTGCTGCACCACCTTGTTGGTGAAGAAGGGCAACGTCATGATCCGCCGCATCTTCCGCCAGTGCTCGCCGTACACCGTGAAAACCATATCCTGCCCTTTTCCGGTGAAAATATCGTAGACCACGTTCCGGGGCCGGGACCCGAACTCCACTCCCTGCGTGTGGAGAACTTCCTTGGCGAGGTCCGGCGAGGAGACGACGACTAGGTTGCGGAGCCCCAGGCGGAGCAGAAAAATGTTGCCGAATTTCTTGGCGTAGCCGACTAGAATGCGGTGGTTCAAGTCGTCGCCCACCTGGAGCCAGTTTCCGAAGATAGGAACGGGGATAGGCCCCGGAGGAAGCTTGAATTTCTTGCCTCGTAGCTTGGAGACTATGGCGGCGACGACAATGGCGAAGAAGAGGCCAAGAAGCGTCTTCTCGAGGAGGAGAAGATCCATGATCGGAGAGGTGTTTCAGCTGGAAATGGTGGCGGGGGAGGGCTTATTTATAATTATAGTTGCAGGCATGCAAAATTTCTTGCCACGTGCAATATATTTTTCCATCGATTTTATTTTTGTTATAAAATAAAATATTAATTGATGAATAATAGGAAAAATATTGTCAAGAATGGAATTGAACTATTTTAGGTAATTGAAATTTTGTCTTTCTAACAAAAGAAGCAAATACCGATAGTTTGATAATTTCATATCATGTTTCGTGATTAAAGAATAAATATCAAATAAATCATAAAAAATTAATTAAGATGTGTCACGTCATCAAATAAATTTGGTAAAGTCTTTCACCATACAACTATAAGTAGGGGTGTTTCTTCAACAGTTAAAAACGCAATTCAAGACGCAAGATAAGACACAAATGAAGACAATTGAAAATACAAGTAAAAGAACATTTAAGAAATCTCAAAATTATTTAAAAAATCTCAAAATTCTCTCTAGCGCAAATCAAAGAAGATCCATAGTGTACAATACGAAAATCAAAGTTTTCTTCGTAGAGATCAAGAAATTTTATCGTTTGATTCGAGAACAGATCGAAAGACTTACAAATTAATGTTATGAAGGCACAAATCCAACTTGACAGAAGATCCAAGCTTTAGTTCCACCAAGAATTACTCAAATTTCAAAACAAACATTCCAAATTTATAATATTTAATTCAAAAATAAATCAAAAGACCCGCGAATACGTTATTGAAGATTCAAGTCAACCTCTGAGGCAGCCAAAGCGAAGATGGTAAACTTAAAGTGAAGAATCAAATATTTTAATATATATTTTTATACCCGCAAAAAGTACAACTAAATTCAAATAACTATTGTGATATTTTTTTATTTCAATAAATTCAGAAACATAAAATTTGCTTTACAATAATATTAAAAAAAATGCAAACATACTATAAATTTGCTTGATGTGCAGTATAGATCAAGTATTATGGGCTTGCCACCGCGCATCATCTCATAAAATACTCACATAAAATGCTGACCTCTACGTCCTCAGTGATGTTTGAATTCATGATATTTAAGGAGGTGTTTGCAATACAGCTTCTACTTTTGTTGGGGAAATAAATTACAGAAAATGTTATAAGTTATAGTGAAAGTTGAGATCGTTTAAAAATAAAATTGAAATGTAAAAAGAAGTCAAAATTCATGCATTTAGCAAGATAATTTAATATTTATAATTCTACCATTAATTAGAGAGTTCTTTATAGCCCTTTAAATTAATTTAACTTAAATTGTGAAGAAAAAAATCTCTTTTTTCAATAAATTAATACATATGTATTTAATTGTTCGCAAACACCTCATACATTAAAAATAAAATAAAATAAACCATCAAACCATCGTAACGGTGTTCATTTTTACCCATCTACCAACCATCTATATATGGACATAATATTCTTGCTAAGACTAATCTAATAATTACAGATTTATTCAAAAATATATAGTATTGATTTCTTAATATTCTTGTGAAAATGGCTTTTTGGGCCTTGATATAATTCTTCCCCCATCATGGCAGCTTCTAATATTTAGAAAATATTTAGGAGTTATGTTAAATAGTATACTCTATTGAGTGTAGGATTGGCCCCTTTATTTCCTTGTTAGGTTCACATCATATTCACTTATCCTTTAGCGCCATGGAACGTTGACGACCACACATGATGTCGGGGACAAAAGTCCAACTCTAGTTAAAGATAAACCTAAAGAGTCACACAGAAATCACTACAAAAGTAAAAGAATTAATTAATTAATTAATTCTAAAAAAAATAAATTAATTTGAAGTGTTCAAATTAATTCTTGTGATTGATCTAATGAGAGAGCCCAAGATTTAATTAATTAAATTTTATTCTATTTCAATTAAACTAATTTGATTGATTTAATTGGACTGAACCGAACTAATTAATATGAATAATTAATTGAGTTTGGCTTTGATTTATTTAATATGATTAAATACATTTACAAGCTTTTAAATTAATTTAAATAAACATATTTAGGGTTGTGACCTGAAATTAATTTAAATGTTAAATTAATCCGAGTCCTTCCTCCAACTCCGAAGGAGCTTTAGTCCACCAAGAACTCAGTCAAGAGTTCTAGGTGAATGGAGAAGGTAAGACGTTTCAAACTTTCAAATTGTTTCATGGTTTTGAACTTGGAATCTGGACTTACTAATCAATTGTAAAATCTGAATTTATTTCTTTTTTATCAAGTGTTGATTTCACATAGAGCACAGAACTCTAGCAAGAAATCATGTAGGCCCTTTTGATTGTGTGATGTAGACGAATTAGAGAGGTGTTGATTTACGTCCTGCATGGACAAATCAATCGAAAAACTTAAAGAACACGTTGTTGTATTAATCTGAAATTAAGTTAATTCCTCGACGTAAATTCAACCTCATGTTTTACTAGCTAGCCACTTTATTTATTTATTTATTTAATGAGCGTTCAACGCCCGAGAACAAGGGATATGATTACATTATTTTCTTGCAGAATTTTCCGCTATTACATTTTACATTCATGAAGTTGTCAATCATATTAAATCAGATTCAAACGACTGAGTTATCTCTGACTGCGACTATGTAAGAGTTTATTGAACTTTTATCATTAACTATTCTCACTACAAGAAAATTGAAGGTTAGCGACATAAAAATTAAGTGATAATTTTAATATTGTCACTAATTATATATATTTAGTGACAAGAATGTTTATTTTGTCACAATAATGAATTTTATAATTTTAATAATTACTATTATTTTGTAAAAATTATTATTAGTGACAAAAGGATATGCACAAAAATTGTCACTAAATACAATTAGTGACTATGTATAGTGACAACCTAGTGATAACAAATAATTGTTATCACTATATTGTGTTGTCACTAAGTCGTCACTATAGATGAGTCACTAATTGTATTTAGTGACAACTTTATACACAATTTTTGTCACTAATAATTATATAGTGACAAGATAAAAAATATTGTCACTTAATATATATTTTTAGTGACAACTTTAAAATTGTCATTTGATATTTTATCACTAATATCATATTTTTTTGGTAGTGTCTATATATCATTGTCTACATAACGTATAATCTCATGCATTAATTACCAATTTCTTTTATTTCATTAATTGAGTATAATCTCATGCATTACCAATTAATTAATTAAGTCAAACGTTAATACAATTCCATGTATGATTTGTCAAACTTTTTTAAGGATTAAGGGGGTATTTCCATGGATTTATTATATTTTTCTAGAAGTGTTGAATTAAGTGATTTTAAAGAAGTGGCTAATAATAAAAGTAGGAGTACTTGTAAATTAATCCAAAAAAAAAAAAAGAAATAGTTAAAGTTTGACTATAGAGTGATTTTGAAGTAGTTGAGAAAAAACTTGTGTTTCTAGAGTTATTTATGAAAAGACTAAATTACCCCTCAATTTTATTTTTTAAAGTAATTTTTCGTAATTAATATCTATCTGTACTATTTATCAAGAGTCGGGGCTAAGGCCCCTAAAGTAATTGTTATGGTGGTTGAGGCCGGTAATAATATTCCAGCCTAGTGGATTGAGTATGGATGATGATCTTTTGAGCATAATTTGTTAGTTTCAATAACCGGTTCCTGAGGTTTGGTGTAATTATACGTAAACTCCCTATTATTTGAAAAATTATATTTAATGTTCCTAAAGTTTGCTTCTGTCTAACAAATAGGTCCCTCCGTTAGTTAAAATTCGCCGAACTTATTGATATTAACAAAAGAAATTGAATGAAAATCAATATTCACCAATTGACTTATTAGTAACTTAATGCAGGCCAAGTAAATCTTTTATAACTAAATTACCCTTATATCGATGAAGATACACATCCTCTCATGCATCAGTGTGTGACGATATATAAGGGTGGTTTGGTCATAAAAAGATTCGTTTGACCAACAATAATTCAGTAATAAGTCAATCGATGACAAATATCACCTTTAGTTCAATTTTTTTGCTAATATCAACCAACATATTTGGTCAATTTTGACTAACAGAGGTAACATATCTGTTAGATATAAGCAAACATCATGGATAATAGATATAATTTTTCAGACCACAAGAGGTCTATGTGTAATTACATTAAACCTCAAGGGAGGAGAGTGTAATTATCCCATATTTTAATTAATAGCGGATCAGATAATTAGTCAAACCTTTGACCATCAAATAAATATTATACTGGATAACATAAGGGGTAAATAATAATTTGAGGATGGAAGTGTAGCTAACCCTAAGGCCGAGAGCAACATATATATCCAAAATTTTACTTATGTAATAAAATATTTCTGCCGCAAAACTTATATTTTATTCCCAAATTATAATAATGCTTTCTTTTCATACTTTTTGAAATATCAAAATAAGACTTACATTTTTTTTAAGAATTATCATCTCAATCAATGTGTCCTGTAAACTTTTAACTATTATTTTTCAATAGCAATAAAATTGTAAGAAACGAAAATGAAAAATAGAAATAAGTCGAATTTCGAGCTTTTGGGAGGACAGTTTAATATTTATAATTTTATGAAAAAATTATAGAAGTTAGTGGAAAATTACTTATAATTTATAATTTAAATTAACCTAACTTAAATTGTTACTTACAAATTCTCTTTTTAATTTATTTTCAATGATAAATTAGTATATATTTATGTTAAATGATCGCAAAAACTTCATAGATAAAAAAGCCAAATATTTGACCATTAAACCATCGTACTGTGAGGTGATCAGAGTGGGATACCAATGTTAATCAAATCATTATTAAAAAAAATTTTCTCCATTTAATTTTGCAGTCACAACTACTTTTTTATCTTCTTTTATTTATTTATATATATATTTATATTTATATTTATATAAAAGACTCAAAATAAGAATTAATTTACGCATATAATTATGAGTCTTGTTGCATGATGGCGAGCTGTACGGTATGATTATATTATTTTATCACAAAATTCTCCGCTATTACATCTTATTTTACATTCATATTTTGTTGATATATTCAATTGTGATTCTTTTTTAAAAATGAAAGCGATGAACTATTATTAATTGAAATAAATTAATTACAATCAGTCTTGTCGTATATCAATATCTAAACAAAGACAATTACAACAATCATACTCTGATCAATATATCACATAAATTAAATCTAAACAACACTTAATATACAATAGAACAACATCTCATGCCCATCCAGGGTTTGACCAATAACCTTTAAAATCATGAGATCTCAATTTCACCAATTAAGTTGGGTTTCATCGGCTATAATCTCTAATACTGAATCAGATTCAAACTACAGAGTTATATACCACTAATATATTACACTTCTTTGACTTCAAAATAAAGACTAGGAATAATAGTACGACGACTATGTAATAGTTTCACTAACTTTTATTATTTATTATTATATCATAATCTACGTGCCTATAATCTCATGTATTATTAAATTTTTAATTATTTAGTAAAATATAGCTTTATGTATTAATTAAGTGAAACGTTATAATATGAGACGCAAGATACACGTCATAATTCCATGTACGAATTGTAGAACTTTTTCTAGGATTAAGGAGGTATTAATTTCCATGGATTTATATTTTTTTTCTAGAAGTCTTCAATTAAGTGATTTTGAAGAAGTGGCTAATAATAATAATCGGAGCACTTGTAAATTAATCCCAAAAGAAAAGGTTAAAAATTGACAATAGAGAGTATCTGAAAATAGAGTTATTTTGAGGAAGTGGTTGGGGAAAAACTATTATTTTTGAAATTATTTTTGTAAAAAATAAATTACCCCTCATTTTTTAAAGTGACTTTGTAGTTAATATATAGGGTTAAATACATTTTGCACCCCTGAACTATGCATGTAATCGCATTTAGGCCCCTAAAATATAAAAGGTAACAAAAAGGCCCCTGATAAAATAATTTGACATTAAAATGACAAAAATGCCCTTCTCACTTATCTCCCATACATATCATTTTATTCCCTAAAGGTATTTTTATTACTTCACCGAAACTACTTTTAATAATTTAAATTTTACTCAAATTTTTTACAAAACAGTATTTAAAATTTATAACTTTTTTATTAATTATGTAATGCAAAAAATATTTACAATTTCTCTATATGCATATATATTTTACAAAGTAAATTATTTATATTAAAAAATACATGAATATTTTACAAAGTAAATTATTTATGTTAAAAAATACATGTAAATATGTGTAAATACATAATGTATATAAATTTATAAAAAAAAGTATGTTATATAACCTATAAATTTTGTTCAGGTATGTATGCATAATTAAATTATATCATATCCTTACTCAAAATATTATAGAATATTATAGATTAATTATATTATAGATTTGCATATTTTATAGTGCATTATGTTCGATGTAATATTTTTAAATTGTATCAATAATTTTATTTTTTTAAAAAAAGTTCAACATATATATAACAACACAAGCAAAAATTATGTAAATTTTTAAACAGTTATGTAAAAAAATATAAGGACTGTAAATTTATAGAGTTTATATAGATTCTATACTAATTATAAAAAAAATAAATTTTGAATAGTATTTATGTTAAATATAATTTTTATAATAATTCAAATTACGTTTTAGGGGAATGATTGAAATAAACATATTTTAGGGGTGTAAACAATAAGAACATTTTCGTCATAAAAATATTAATCCATATCATGAGGGACCTAAGATGCGACTATATGCATTTAGGGGTGCAAAATGTATTTAACCCTAATATATATGTATATTTACTATTTATTAAGGGGAGCCCTTAAAGTAATTATCATGGTGATTGATGCAAGTAAAAATGTTTGAATCCAGTGGATTGTGTATGTTTTTGGGCTTTTGCAAGTTTCGAACATTGAAAACTGCAAAAAAAAAGTTAGCATTCCGACGCTATAAGCAAGTAGTGGACAAGAAGATAAGACCTTATTTTCAATTTTTTGGATTCAGTTGTGACAGATCAATCTAGGTCCGGTGTTGGAGATTTGGCTAGGAAAGATCCCTATCTTTGCTCTCATGTTACCACGTGTGTCTTTACTTGTTTACTCCATGACTAACCATCTTTTATAACTAATTAGATTTATTAATAATTTTATGTTCATATATATTTAAAGTTAATTCAATTTATCTTTATTATTTTTCATTCGATTAAACAAATAAAATAAAATTTTAAATTTTGTACACACGTTGAGTGTGATTTAATAATTAGCACTATTTATTAAATATGAGATATTAGAGTAACTACTTCTTATTATTTGACGAAAATATCCTCAAGTCTATTAATCCTTCCACAACTCATCATCCCATAACATTAAAGTTAAGTCACTTTATTAGTTATGATCAATATTTTTCTTTTTACCTTAATTAAATAAATTTAATAACAAGATTTACATTTGTATATTATTGATGTGCTCCGATCACTAGTATTATTTATTAAGGCTCAATTCCCCTAAAATTACTAACTTTGACTATTATAATATTTTATACTGTTTCAACACCAAGATTTATAGTCGGGCAGGAACAAAGTCCTTCATGTAAAAATGAGCGGGGAGTACCTACGAAAAAAGATTAACAATTCGAAGCTTAAGTCAATAAAAAGATTTAAAAGTAAAGTAAAAAAAATAATGTTTGTAGAATGCATAGAAATTATGAGCTTGAATGTAGCAAGTGTAGAGAGTGAATAATATTGAGTATGCTTGCCAAACCGTGCATGAGGATATTTAGGGTCGGAATAACCTATGTATGAAGGAAGATGGATAAGATAATATCGGGTTAAATGTAATTTGTCCCCCTGTATTAACCAAAAAGAGCAATAACCCCCTGTGAAAGAATAATTAGCAATTTACCCCCCTGTGTTATTTAAAATGCAGCAAACAACCTCACAGGGGGGTTTTTTGCTCCATTTTTAGGGGGTTTTGCCTCATTTTTTAAAATACAGGGGGTAAACTGCTATTTATTTTTTCACAAAAATTTTTTTACACATTTTACATATCACAAGGGGTAATTGCAATTTTTCCCAAATAATATCTCTTAATTCTTCAATTTTGTGCCAGGTAGTTGGACTGTCTGCTTCTACCGGCTGATAGAGCCGAGATCCTAAGAACAACTTCCTTAGATTTTCTCTAGGTGGTTACTGGTTAGGCAGGTTGCAGGTTTTTAAGAACTAACTTCCTAAATATCAAGGAGAAAATAAGATATGTCGAAGGTAAATTATGTTTTTTTTTTAAATAGGAAAAATAAAAATTAAACGTTTCATAGGTTTAGATGAGTTATATATATACGACAATTTCAAACTTGGGGTTTTTCATGAAATTTGAAGAAATAAATTTTCAATTTTTACTGTTTTTTTTATTAATTTACATTTTCATGTTTGAACATGATTTGGGTGTATCTAAGGTTGAATTTCTGTTGGTCAAATAATTTTGTTGGTGATAATGAAATATTGCATTCTTTTTTATTTTGTTGGTGAATTCTATTGATTGTATGTTGCTTTCTCTTTTTTTCTTTTTTTCTTTTTTTTTTTTTTTTTGTTTGTGAATTTTGTTAATTGTATGCTCTTGCTTTTTTTTCCTATTGGTTTTTCAGTTAATTTTGAACTGCATTTTTTTTTTTTTTGATTGAGTAGATCAAATTGCTTAAGCTACTTAATACTTTAAAAATGTAGCATGGTGGTTTGACCATGATTGAGTCTATTATATATTGGGGTAAATCGATTAATAGAAATTCCTTTGAATTTAACAAATCAAATTTTTGAACAAAATTTTCCATTCGACGACCTTTCAAACTAGATTCAGGTCCTATTGGATCAATAAAAAATAATAAATTATGCTTACAAAATATTAAGTTACTTGAACTTGATTCATATTGTTTGATCAATTTAAAGTTATTCGAACTCAATTGATAATCAAATCAAACTCAAATATATTTTTTTATGTTCGATTCAAATCAATTTACATATGTATCCTGATTATGTCTATGCAGAATATATTCACGTATCATTTACAAAATTTACTCCAAATGTATTGTTGCATTACAAACATTTTGGAGTACTTCTTAATGTGTATTGATAAAGGGAAATACATTAAACAAGCACTTAATGATCAAAATATCCTCATAAACAATGAAATGCCAAAATACTTCAAAGATCTGCGTGTTTTTTAGCAGGTCGGGTGCCTTCATATCCATTGATTTATAGCTTATCCGACGGATGCGCAATTGTCACGTGACTCGTACGAATTCTAGTACAAGTGCCTATAAATACATATGGAGGGTCCCTTTCACGTAGGTTGCGCGACCCTTATAACCTCAAACCTTATAAGTACTTAAGTTTCGAATATTTTAGCTAAGGCTCATCTTAACTAGCCTAACGATTTGTGTGTGCAAATCAACCATCATTAATTCAGCTCAAATAACTTGTCCAAACCTTCCTTCAGATCACTGTCAGATCATAGCCTATTCATCTTTAAAGTCAGTTGTAGATCACATAAGACCTCGACCTGAACCATGTACCACTACCATATATATTATTTTTAGCAATTGATGTATTTGCTTTCGAAAGCAAATTGATACGAACCAAGAATCCTCCAAGATATGCAGTGTTTTATTGGATAGTTACTCTTTTTCTTTCCCTTTTTTTTTTTTTTTTTTTGGTAGTTTTCGCTTCTATCTCGTATTGTATTAAATTATCAATTACTAGCCTACTAGGGTATTTTTAAGACGAGTTTTATAACTTTTCGATATAGCCCAAGATTTAGCCCATCTTGTGACATTCTAGTCTCGATCAAGATTCTTTGTTTGAATTAATTAGCTACATATTTTATTATTAGAATTCATTAGCAATAAACTATTTTTGCCCACTAATGCGTTTCCAAAATTGGAGACGAGACTTCAATTAGTGTCTCAAATCTCATTGCTTCTACTCCGTCCCCTTAGGATTTGGTACATCAAATGGGAAAATCAGGACAACATCCCATACATTTGATTGTGCCTACCTTAGTCCATACAGCTAAAAGACGCAAGACATACCAACATGACGCATGTTTAATCCCACCAAAACCGAGACGTTTGACAATGATTCGAATTCACGTTTAAAAGTATGACATTTTTTTGGATATTATCAGTAGGTCAGGATTAATTAAAAATTATACATTGTTTCAGAAATTTAATAAATTGACCTTAATATTTGAATATATTACTCAACTTCATTGGCTTTAATTTCATATAAAACAGTCCAAGAGAAACAAAAAGAGAGATGATCCTGGGAAATCCGAGGATTCAGCCACACATAAAAACAGTAATAATACAAATACTGAACCATTACATCCCTTTCAATCCCATCACTATCAACAAATGTGCGAGTATTTTCAGAAAGATCTTGGTTTTAAAACAATGGTGGAGTGCTTCAAAATGTGCAGACTGAACTGCCCGCCCTTCTCGGTCGTGTCGATCTTCGACTGCCCTGGAGGCGGCAGCAGCTCAAAGTTCTGCACGAGGCGGCCCAAAGTAATACCAAGAATCGGCAAAGCAAGAATGATTCCGGGGCAGCTCCTCCGGCCAACGCCAAACGGAAGATACCTGAAGTCATTTCCATTGGCTTCTACGCTCGACTCCTCTTCCAAGAATCTCTCTGGCCGGAACTCTTCAGGGTTCTTCCATTGGGCAGGGTTGTTAGCCAGCCACCAAGCATTCACCAAGATCTTGCTCTCAGCAGGAATATCGTAGCCACCGAGCTTCGCGTCGTGGAGGTTCATGTGGGGCACCAGAAGAGGAATGGCCATCCTGAGACGAAGTGTTTCCTTGATCACTGCCTGAAGGTATGGGAGCTTGTGGGTGTCAGGCTCCGTCAACTGTACTCCCAGGCCTACCACATTGTCAATCTCATCGCGGAGCTTCTTCTGGATCTCGGGGTGGTTAACTAGTTCCGCAACGCCCCACTCGATTGACCAAAGAGTCGTTTCAATCGCTGTTCCACGGAAATAAATCCCAGTTCATAATCAGTGAGGCAAAATATGATGAAACACGAAATCCATTGCTATATCATGTCAACTAAAAAGTAAAGAACTATAATAAATACCATAAGGGGTCATTTTCGACTTAGGTAAGCTAAATAATTGAAAAACTACTCTAAAATGCGCTAGTACTTTCAATCCCATAAGCATTATGCTTAAGTTGTCAACATCTAACACTTCATCACCAACTCGGCCACAAACTTCAGTTCCGTGAACCCGCAAAATGAAAATTCAAGAAGAGCGGGCCATGATATGATTTTCCCTGGTCCCTATCGGGCACTTGGGGTAAAAATTTTCTTGCAATAAAAGTCTCGTATACCCTGTGCATATTCTTTGCAACACTATTATTCCATCGGAAATCTACATTCTACACCTAAAATTTGCATAGGTGACCAGCCCCCGTTGTGCTATTATAACGGAAGTTATATTTGGAGGAGAAATCTACACTAGGTAGTTGGGTATGACTATTGAGAAGAAAAAGCGAATTCAAGACGGTTAGGTGCGGAGGTTGCAATCACTTATAATACAAGTCATGTGGAAGGAGATCCACCACCGACGAGAAAATAGTCTTAATTGAGAGTTGAGACCACATGAAATCTTTAATAATACCTACCACAACAACTCGTTGGCAAAAACAATTTAAGAATGTTCAACTAGTTGTAAGGAGCTAGATTTCCCAAGACAGAATGATGTTCAAGAAGTAATAATCCGAAGCAAATCATGCACACCTCTATTGTTTAATCATTCAAGACCTTTTTAGCTCAAGAACTTATTTTCTCAACCCAAATGTGCACATATTTCTTGGTGGGCACTTACGGTAGAATGACGCTGAAGCAACAAAAGAGGTTTTAGAATCATTGTCACTTTGTGAAAGCAGATGATTATCCCCAGTAGATAAGAACTGTGTCCCAACTCATTTCTATCCTTATCGACAATGGAAACAAACCTACAAAATTGTCGAATTCACGGGTGCAACCTCTAGAATGATGGTGTCGTAATCGGCAAGTGGCAAAATTCAAGCTAAACAGCACAAGCGTCACAACAAATGCATTTCAATGACAAAACCTTATTTTCTTTAGTTTGGTCCGATCGTACAACCTAAATCAGCGGGTGGAGGTTGCCGCAACAGACCATTGCTAACGTGTGGTGCATTAACAGGGTGTTTGCCTAATCTTATCTTCTAATTTTATATATCTTATAATAAATTTTTAGAGTTTATATAATATTAAAACTAGAAGTTCAAAGTGTGTGGATAAAGATAAGATGTATAAATTTAATAATATAGTACATAAAATTTTCATAACTAATATGATTAAAACTAAAGCATTTTGTAAAGGTTTTAACAAAAGTTAGAATCAAAACTTAAGGAGCTTGATATAATCACAAGTGAGGGGCCAAAAAAGATTAGAAACTCATTAATTTTCTCTGAGGAGCTTGGAAAATATTAGATCATACGAACTAATAAACTCCTTTGAAGAATTTTACCAACACTTTCAAGACATCTTATAAGAATGTTTTAAGAAGCCTGTAAGCTCTCAATCTGAGTAGTAAATGTCGCGAAAGTTAATGAAACAAAGGAGAGCAGAGTTTCATTTAGAAAGAAAAGTTACCAGCAACATTGATGTTCTCAACAATGTAAAGGACGTTGTCCTCATTGATCTCTCCCTTCTCCTGGGCTTCAAGAATGTGATCAATCGCACATTTTAGGCCATCGTCGCTCGTCGCTTTTGTGCTTGCAAGCTTCCTGTAACATGAAAAGCACAAATTAATGTCCTTTCTTCCCAATAGTCATTGCATAGTGGTAGAACTTTGCACATTAAGTAACCCATAAAACGAAAACGAAGATGCCGATGATGATAATGGCTCTTGAGCCTCATGAGTAAGCCCATAAGTGTTAATTAACTTCTGAGCCATAAACAAATAGGATACAGTGGCCAGTTTAGCATCTAACTCGGCTGCAATGACTCCTTTGTGCCTAAAATTACAGAGGACAACAGTATGCAAACAAATAAGACTAAGGTGAAGTAGACATATCAAGCACAACTGGTCCCCCTTTCCCTCCTTCATTCAAACAATCATGGAACATAAACATGAAATTCGTTTCAAGCAAAAGATAGTAAATTGTTTTTTCGTTATCTGAAAGACACGATGATCACTGTCACTATACGAACTAAGCAGAAACTATCTCGCCGAATAGTCCAAGAAAGATTCGTGGCAAACTGAAACGCATATCCAAGATAGTAAAAGTCGCCCAATGCTTGTCCCAAAAAGAGTAGAATCTCTGCCTAATCAGGATCAATTACCTCAAAAAGTGTAAAAGAAAAGGGAAAGCCCCACCGAACCATAAAAGGAAGACAAAAAGAGTTCTAATTCTTTCGGAAAGGAAAAGTATCCCAGTTCTCCAACAGAACAAGAACGAAAGCAAGCAGGATCAAGAAACAAAAAGGGAGTATGAAAAAAAGGAAGCTGCAAGAAGTGGACTTACTTTCTCTCATCAACAAAGTACTCCTTGAACAGCTGCAGCCTCCTTTGCTTAACCTCCTTGCAGATCTTGAGATACCCTCTCAAGAAAGGTCTCAAAATGGGGATGAAATCACCATAGTTGTACTCAAAGCTCTGCGCCAATCTACTCCTTTCCCCGTTCAAGGCCTTGAGCTTCACAAACAAGGGGTCATCTTCACTCTCAAACCTTCTGTCGAACATGATCCTGTACATATTGTTGTACATCATCAGCTGCAGCCGCCGCCTCAGAACAATCCCATTTGTCGCAGCCTCCGGATTCTTCTTCACATCTTCCACCACAGCGGCGGCCTCCGCCTCCCATCCGTGGCGGTTCTGCTGCACCACCTTGTTGGTGAAGAAGGGCACCGTCATGATCCGCCGCATCTTCCGCCAGTGCTCGCCATACACCGTGAAAACCATATCCTGCCCTTTTCCGGTGAAAATATCGAAGACCACGTTCCGGGTCCGGGACCCGAACTCCACTCCCTGCGTGTGGAGAACTTCCTTGGCGAGGTCCGGCGAGGAGACGACGACGAGGTTGCGTTGCCCCATGCGAAGCAGAAAAATGTTGCCGAATTTCTTGGCGTACTCGGAGAGATTGCGGTGGTTCAAGTCGTCTCCCACCTGGAGCCAGTTTCCGAAGATTGGAACGGGGATAGGCCCCGGAGGAAGCTTGAATTTCTTGCCTCGTAGCTTGGAGACCACAGTGGCGACGACAATGGCGAAGAAGACGCCGAGAAGGGTCTTCTCAAGTAGGAGAAGATCCATGATCGGAGAGGTGTTTCAGCTGGAAACGGTGGCGGTGGAGCGGCGGAGCACGATGGTTGGGGTGGTAATGGAGCTGCTTTAAAGTTGGTGAAAGGTATGGGGGGATTTATAGAGTGCGGACAGGTGTTAGGTACGGGTTAGGGTGTGGGACCCAGTGGATTTTGAGGAGGTTCTAAACGGCGTCAGATTTAACGGGCAGAGATGATGGAGATAAGTTCAATGACCTGTCAGCATGCTATTGGAGGAAGGGGTCAGGGTAGGTAAGCGGGTTTGGTGAGCCACACAAGTCAGCAACCTTTTCATAGTGTTGCTGTATGCAAATTGGCAACTATTCCTATTTTTTTGCTTTAATTCTCACGCTTTTACATTAGTTAGTTGCCTTCTATGGCTCTAGTTTTTTGGAAAGTTTCCACAATTCAAGAGTTAATTATTGGATAAATTCCACTTCAACCCCTCTACTCTAACAATACCTCACTTTAACCCCCCTCTGATTCTTAATTGCACCACTTAACTCCCTTTATTCTTGAAAATGCTCCGACTGCATTCATGTCTTAAGGATGTGATTTTGTAGGGTATAACATTTTGATTCAATGAACTTTATTAAACAAATTATTTATAATCAAATTATGTTTTTTTCCATACTCAAATAATACAGAGAAATCAAATCCTTAAGAGCATCGAGGTGTGCAATTGAAGCATTAATAAGAGTATCGAGGGGTAAAGTGAGGCATTGCTAAAGTGAAGGGGGTTGAATGGAATTTACACATTTATTTGTATTTGTTATAGGTAGATGTTGCACCTCTCCTAAATATTGATTGAAGTTGGGCATGCAATATCCTTGAGGTGTCTTGACTTTTTAGAAATTTATGCCAAAATTGTCTTTAAGGTTTGTATAAAAAAAAAAAGAAGAATTTAAATAATAGCGGCTTATTAAGAGAGTTTTTCTTTTTTTAAGGAAAGCCACCTGTGGTGGGAATCTTTTCGGGGTCCCCATCCCTTCTATATTATTAAGAGAGTTGATTAAAGCCCAATTTGGCTCGGAGTTTGCATAATCGGTTTGACTTTGAAATAATTTATTTTTCAAAAAAAATTGATTGTGGCTTTTGAGTTCACAATTTCAATAATTCATACAAATGTCAATTTGTAGTTAAGTTTCAAAATTAACCTCATGTCGATTGAATTTCGTAGAATTTAATTAGTATAATAGGTAATTAGATAAAAATAATTACAATGGGATTATGTCATGTACTTGGAAGGAGCTCCAGCAAAAAGCAGCAGCCGTTAGATCACGCGGGGGAAGAATTTAAATGTAGTCGTACGATCAAATGATTTAACATAATTTATTTTACTTAAATATATATGGTGTTGTATATAATATATATTATATAAAATTAAAGATGCAATAGAATTTGAAATAAAAAAAATATTTATTAATTGTGAATTATTTTAATATAAAAAAAAATCAATATTTGTTCCTAAAAAACAAAAGCCACATTTTCTTAAACTAAATAAAAACCATAATTTTACACACACGCGCACACACAGACACAAAAAAAAATAGATAAATAGGGAAAGAGGGACGAGGCTCGATTTTATTGTATTTCTTGGAAATATTTTTCACTTCGAAATATAACAAAATTTTAAGAATTTACTTATTTTTCTGTTTTTAGCGTGTGTTGAAATAATTTCAGAAAATATAACATCTATTTCTAGAAGCTCTTTCGTGCAGCAAACACTACCAAAAATAATTATTCTTACATTATAAATGAGTACAATTTAAACTTTATGATAAAACAATATTATTTACTATGTAATTTTATTATAAAATATATTAATTTGATAATACAGTTCAATGTAAAACACAATTTTGTTAACTAATTCATTTTATTCTCATTTCATATGAAATTTTAATAAGAAAAAAAATGAAATGCAAATTTAGAAGACAAGACACTTTCAACATTTTCTTTTTTCTTAATGTTTGAAAAGAAATTCCTTTGTTTTTATAAAATGTTGCCCTATTCGATCATTGCAGCCCCGTTAACATACCAATAAGTTAGGTTGACCTTCATTAGACCAAGCACTACGGGCTTGCCACCACGCGCGTCATCTCATAAAACACCCATGTAAAATGTCAAGTTCTACGTCCTCAGTGATATTCGAATTCTTGATATTTAAGGTGGTCTTTCTAATAGTTTTTTCGAAAATAAATTATGAAAATTTGGAGTGTTAGAAAATAAAAATAAGTTGAAATCAAGCTTTTGGGAGAACAATTTAATATTCATAATTTAACCGCTAAATTGCAAAAGTTAGTAAAGGAGTTGTTTATAACTCTTAGTTTAAATCAATTTAACTTTAACTATAAATTGTAAATTCTCTTCTTAACATATTTAATATATAGTTATATTTAAAGGATAATTACACTCCCGTCTCTTGAGGTTTGATGTAATTACATATAAATTTTATGTGGTTTGAAAAATTATATCTAGTACCCCTAGATTTGCTTCTATCTAACAAATAGGACCATCCGTTTGTCAAAAATTCACCGAATTTGACATTAGCAACAAAATTAAATGAAAATTGATATTTACTATCAATTGACTCATTACTAGATTATTGTAGGTCAAATAGATTTTTTTATGATCAAACTACCTTTATATATCTCTACACGTTAATGTATATGATGAGGTATATTTTTACCATTATAAGGGTAGTTTAGTTAGAAAAGATTTGTTTGGCCTGCAACAAGTTAACCGAGGGTAAATATCAATTTTCAATCAGATTTTTTATTAATATCAACAAATTCAGTGAATTTCAACTAACAGAGAGATCTATTTATTAGATAGAAACAAACTCAGGATACTAGATGTAATATTTCAAATTATAAAAAATTTATGCATAACTACATCAAATCACATGAGATGATAGTATAATTACCCCTTAGTTAAAATGATCACAAACACTCTGTACATAAACAAAATTAAATAATTAACCATCAGAGCATCGTGCTGGTGATCTCAAAGTGGGAACCCAATGGACTAGGCAACATGACAATTATTTAAGGACTGATGCAGAGATGTGTAGCCCATCTTCTCAAAGTCAAACCACTTTATGCACTGATCATACAATTAATCAAATCATTATATATTTGATGCGGACTGCGATTTGATCGGTACCTTATTAAGCAAGATATTGTCTACTTTGGCTCTGTATGTCTTTTCAGGACAAAACCGTGAGGTTCGTACAGAGCCAAAGCGGACAATACCTTATACAACGGGGCACTGATCAAATCGCAAACCGCATCAATATTAAAACTGTTTTCTCCATTTAATTTTGCAGTCACAACTGTTTTTTTTTTTTTTTTTCAAGTTGTATAAATATATATATGTGTAAAAAAAGACCAAAAGACAATAATCAATTTACGCATATAATTATGAGTGTTATTGCATGTTCCTGAGCTGTACGGTATGATTATATTATTTTCTTGAAAAATTCTGAACTACTGAATCTTACATTATAGTTGTGCTCACCAAATTGTGGATTATAGTACTGAATCAGATCCAAACGACTCAGTTATCTATCTCTCATCTATTACACTTCTTTGACTTCATCAAAATGACGACTAAGTATAGCACGATTACGTAAGAGTTTACCTTAATTTTTAGAGTAAATTACATCTACCTCTCATGAGATTTGGCATAATTATAAATACCCTCTCGTTGTTTGAAAAATTATAAATACCACCTGAGGTTTGTAATTTTCAACCAAAGGCCTGAAATTGACCATTTTGCCCTTGATTTTTTAATTAAATTGCAGAAAAATCAATCAAGGCAAATTGCATTATTAACTCCTCTGTGTAAAAAACTTTAAGAACCTGTCCCTGCGCATTGTAGTCCAAAAAAATTCAAAAAAATGTTAAAAATTAAATAAAATGCATAAGGTCATTTTGGTCAGTTCACCCATAAAAATGGATGGAAATAGGTTATTTGTTAGACGGTTATAAACCTCAAAGGGGTATTTGTAATTATGCCAAATTTCAGGGGAGGTAGATGCCATTTATCCTAATTTTTATTATTTATTAGGGTTAATTACTCTAGACCTCCTCTCAAAAATACAAAAGTACATTTTCGCTCAAAAAAATTTTAAAATTTCACTTACACACCGTCTGAAACTCCCATCCGTTAAGGATTGGAAGAAAAATGTTGATGTCAGAAAAAGAAAAAAATTACCTAAATTTTTAATTTTACGCTTACAAAAGTGTGTAATTGCAATAAAATATTTACCCATAAAATTATTCCATTGAATATCTTTTGGTTCTTTTTACTTCGTATATATGGAGTGAGGTTGACATCGTTATTGATATTATTTCTTGAAAATATATTGTTTAATTACTTCGTGTATAGTGTTTCAAGAAAATATATGCAGCAATTATAGCGTTCATCTCATCCTGAAGTAAAAAAAGTACAAAAGAAACGACTAATTTTTTCATTCATAAACGACTACTTTTTGTCTAATAGCTATAATTCGAGAATAATATTTTCTTACAATGACACCATTTTGACTTTATGTATAATACATTTTTTTTTATAATTATAAAAATATTATACGAAAATGTTAAATAGTGATAAAATTAAAAAAATATAATTTCATATTTTTAAAGGGGGCCTAAGTGTAATTAACCCTGTTTATTAACCAATCACTGTCAATGTACGTATAATGTCATGTATTATAATTTTTTTATTTATTTAGTGGAGTATAGTTTTATGTATTAATTAATTAAGCGAAACGTTCTAGTATGATGACGCAAGACACGTGTAATAATTCCATGTACGATTTGTCAAACTTTTTTAAAGGTGTTTCCATGGATTTTCTTTTTTTTTTTTTTCAAAATAGATGAATTTAAAGAAGTGGCTAATAATAAAAATAGGAGTGCCCCCCCCAAAAAAAAAAAAAAAAATTTGACAATAGAGAGTTTATGAAAATAGATTGATTTGAATAAGTGGTTGAGAAAAAAATTTGTGTTTGTGAAATTATTGAAAAACACTAATTTACCCCTCAATTTATTTTTTAGTGAATTTTTAATTAATATCTATTTGTACTATTTATCATGGTGGTTGATTCGATTAAAAATGCTCGAGTTCAGTGAATTATTTTAATACACATTTAAAGTTAATTTATTTTATCTTCATTGTTTTTCATTTGATTAAACAAATACAATAAAAAAGATTAAATTTTGTATAAACATTGGACCCATTTGGTTCATGTAATTAGGCATGATAAGATTACTTATCATGCATAATTACAATTTAGTTTATTATATTAGAGCCCGATATTAATACCGGGCACGGTCTTAATGGGATAGTATATCCTAATTATAAAGTAGGATTAAAAAATTTCTTCCGTATATGCTTACTTGTGAAATACATGTATGCTTAAAAGAATATATTTAAAATTATAATAATTTAATAATAAACTATAATAAAAGAAATATTACTTTTTTTGGACTTTAAAATATTTGAATTTTGATTAGTTATTAAATTTCAAGAAGTATAACTTGTCATATTTTTATAATATTTTTTTAGAAAAATTAAACCTTTAAGCTTTTTTTTTTTATATTTAAGATCTATTTTGGACTTTGCTTCATATGAATGTAGAAAAAAAAAAAGAAAAAGAAAATATCGCTTAAAGTTAATTTTTAATTTATAATATTAATAGGGGTATATTATAAATATGCATAGAATGAAATAAATACCCCTCAACTAAAGGAGAATGCCATAAAAGCATTAGTATCCGTGCTCTTCGTCTCGAGTTACCCGACCCGCAACCCACTTTGAATAACCCGCGATATTGGTCGTTGATCGACTAACTACGTCTAGTTGGAGATAGTGCCATGTGGACCAAGCAAGTCAGCACATTTGGCCCTACAAAACATTTATCACACTTCATATATTGTAGACATATTTATTATAACCACTAATATTAAATATCTCCAGTTTGAATTACTCTATCTTGAATTCGAACTAACTTAAGTATCGAAAAATTTTTAGTTAAGACCTCCCAACAAACCTAACGATTTGTTCATTTCTCAGGTCTCATACTTCATTTGGAGTGTCTGGAGCAATCTCGACCTCCTCCCCAGATCAAATCTTATATACACATTTTAAGTGAATTTTCTAATCATACACATTTAAAATTAAGTCAATATAGAAGAATCATTTTTTATGCTTCTTGCTTATTCGAAGAAAGAAGCTGAAAGTCAGCTTTTTTGAGAAGTAGAAGACATTTTATTTTGCTTAATTTAAGAGGAAAAAAAAACAGTAATAATCAACTAAATTAATAAATTCTATGTACGGATGCTTGATCAATTTGAATTTTGGCGACTAAGTTGCTCCATATATAGCTAGCTGTTAGTGAAAAGAAAGGGTCACAAAATAATTGGTCAGGAATAACTTGTCGGCACGTAATTAATTTTTCTTCAAACACGGAACACAACCACTATGTTTGGTTGCATTTTTGCCCATCCCCAATATGGGTGAAAAACAATAATAGCATTAAATTTTATATAAACGTGGGTAAATTACAACCATATTTTCTAAAATTTTGATAATTATAAATATTTTTTTGTTATTCAGTAAAATACAAATACTCTCTGATTTTAACTTCTGTCTAATAACGAGTTTTTTCTGTTAGGTCCCGTTTACTTTGAGTTATTAGTTTGAATAAGAAAATTAGTATAGGATAATATGTTGTTTATTTTCATATATGGGGACCTTGTACAATTTTAGGGCTCGGTACTAATCATTGTTACAGTTACATAACTTATACCACCAAAGATGGTGGTATAAGTTATGTAATGTTTGATACAATAATTAATGCTAGTGGTAAAAATCATATTTGCCCTCTAATAGAACTAAATTGATTTACTTCAACTAACAGTGGAGGAGTAGAAGAACAAACAAAATACCTATTTTGAACATGGGTCTTCTTGCAATGGGGTAGGTGAAATGATTGTCCCTACTATTTAATTATTGAAGGGCAAATGGATAATTTTCTCAAACAAAACAAATAAATACAACAATTTAAACACTACACATATTTTATCAGAATTTTTTACTACATGTAAGTAAACACATTATAATTAATACATGGCTTTTTTATTATTCATTTAATTTAAAATAATCTTATCACTCATATAATTCAGTCCTCAAAATAAACGGGGCCTTAAGGTTTTAAATTTTTGTGGTGATCTGCTCAAATCATTTTTGATTATAAGTTATAATTTTATATATTTTTAAATTTTTTTAAAGTACTTGTTATGCACTAAATTTTTCTTTTACATACTCTTTCAGATTTTTTTATAATTTTTTAAAATATTTTTTTCAAAAAAAAAAAAGTTCAGTACGGGTAAAATAATACTTTTATATTCTCATTTAGTGACTACATAATTATTTTTTATTTGAATGGGGTATCTATAATTTTTCAAACAATTAGAGGATATTTATAATTATTTCAAATCTCATAAGAGGTAGTTGTAATTTATCATATAAATTTTAATGTGAAACGGATAGTATGTTTGAATTCGTTGATAAGATCTTATTTTATATTGAATTATATATCACATCAATATATTTTGAATGAAAATATATATAAATAAACATGATTTTATTTTAATTACTATGTCAAATCAAGAAGAAGAAGGGGACATTTTACAAGTATGTATTTAAGTAGATGAATATAGAATGGGAAAATGATGGTATTGTATTTTAAAAATTTTAATTCCTAAAGTATATATATTTAAAAAAAAATTGAATGAATTGGATGTTTGATGTTTACCTACTACCATAAGTGGGCCCCCAAAATAATTTGCATACACCACCACCAACCACTGCTCCACTTCAACCAACCCAACCTTTATTTATACTAACGTGTGTGGCACACTCAAATATGTGTGCAATTAATTTAGAACTTAAATAATAATTATTATTATTTTTTCAAAATATATGCTTTAATTAAATAAATAAAAAATAGTAAAAAAATTAAAATTGTGGGAAATTATTGAGAGAAGAGTGGGAAAAGAAAGAAAGAATTTGAGGTTGAGAAAAAAAATGTTAAAATAATTAAAAAAAAAATAGCAGACCAAAAAATTTGAGACACTAAATAGGTGCTCTTCAATTATAATAAAGTATTGATGTACAATCAGAATCTGTGTTAGGAGATATTATGAGTGAATGCCTTTGTCTTACTAAGGATTTGTTTCATTGAGATGAAAAGTGAGTGGATAAGAGAATTGAAGGTAAGAGTTTGATGTATAAAAGTAAATTTGGCGTTTGATTAGGAGAGATGAAGTAAAATTGGATGTATATAAAAAAAATTTCGAATTTTAATTTGTTTTCATTTGAAATTGGGCGATAGGTAAAAAATGACAGAAAGTAGATATTTTTTAATTTACTCTATTATTCATATACATAATTTCCTTCTAATCTTTTTTCTCATTCCCGTTAATAATATTGGTATATAATCTTTGAAAAAAGATAACACCAATAGAGGCGTTGAAGTCAATTTCTTTACTTGGTAATTTTTAAATTTAATAGTTAGAATAAATACAATACTCGTTTTGATGAATACTTTTATTGATAAAAGATTTTCTTGTTCTTATTTGATGAATATTCTTGTTCTTGCTTAATGGATATTTTTATTAATAAGGGTTTTAAAGTTTTGATATATTAAAAATAATTTTAGTATAATTTTAATTCATTTATTTTCTAATGCAAAAAAGAGAAAGGGTTAATAAGTAAAATTACAAATATTAGTCTTATCTTTTTAATCTATTTTCCTCATACCAAATAAGGAGAAATATTTGAGATTTACACTCCTTCTAATTATACCAAATAACTTGAAGAAAAACCATTATTCTTTTCCTCCCCATTTCTTCTCACTTGAACCAAGCGAACCTTAAGTTGTTGGAGGCTTAAAGCTCAATGCGATCGTATTTGGGTGAATTTATAAGTTTTTCAAAGATATTTATAAAATATTATAAAACATTTGATAAATTTTTGAAAAATGAATTTATAAAATCTAAAAATAAGATGGTACACACTTAAGCTCCTTAAAAAAGAATCAAAAAGAATTCCCAACTTATTTTCAATATGTCAACATGTTAGTTCGGTTTTGTTCGAGTTAATTATAAGTTTGTCAATTAGTAATATATAATAAGTTCAATGATCTTATTTTATTCAAATGTTTAAATATTTTTTATGTTTAAAAATATCTTAATCTAGTGTCCTATAAATTTGAAAAACATCTTATAAGATGTATGGGGTTATAAGGTCTTGTTTGATTTCATTTTCAAATGTCCATTTTTAGTTCTATACTATTTTAAATTGTAAGATCATGTTCGATTTTTTTTATTATTATTATTTTTTGGATTTGACCATAAGTTCCATAAATTCATTTTATTACGCTTTCTCATAAAAGAAAAATTATTACAAAATGTTATAATTAAGCTTAGACTAATACACTCTTACTTAGATCAAGGGATTGGATTGTGAGAACAAAATTAAGAAAGCTACGTGATAATTTTAAGGGTTAAATACAGTTACCACTCCTAAAGTATCCACCCTACATCAATTATCCCCTAAAGTATTAACCTTCAAAAACCTTCCTGACCTTCTAACACCTTTAAATTTGAAATTCAAAAAGTCCATTTTACCCTTACTAAAAATTGATTTATGAAAAGAAAAATTAAAAGGATTTTTAAAATACCAAAACCATTCTTTTTTAAGTTTTATCTAATTATATTTTCACTTGTTCATCGAGCTCTTTTTATTTTTATAATTCTAAAGTATCTGGAACTCATTTTATTTTAGTTTCACTTATTTGTCATACCAAGTTAAAAATAAATTTATACATTCATATAATTACCATATTTATATAATTTACCATATATATATAAATATATATTAATTGTATATTATATATCTTATTAACTCATGATCAACTCTTTTGGTTTTATTAATTGTATATTTATTTAAGTAAATATATATATATATGCATGTTAAGTTTATTTTTAATTTGATTTGACAAACAACAAAAACTAAAAAAAAATGAGCTCCAAGTACTTTAGGATTACGAAAATAAAAAAGAGCTCGATGAACAGGTGAAACTGGAATTAGACAAAATTTTCAAAAAAGAGTGGTTTTGGTATTTTAAAAATTCCTTTAATTTTGTTTCAAAAGGCAATTTTTAGTAAGGGTAAAATGGACTTTTTGAACTTAAAAATGAAAGTATTTAGAAGGTCAGGGGGTGTTGAAGGTTTTAGGCTATGATTGGTACGAGGGAATGAGTTATGAATGGAATGAACATTTCTAATATTATTTCAAACACATGTTTGGTATAACTTAGGAATAGCAATACCCATTCATTTAAAAATGCCCATTCTCATAAGTATGGGATTAGGCATTTCCCCACTTACCCATGGTTTTAGCTATTCCCAATAAATTGGGAATAGTTTTATATATATATATATATATTGCTAAAATAACTTTTAATAAAATTATAGTTTCAAGATTTATAATCACAAAATTATATATTATTTTGAATACATTAAATAAAATAAATATTAATATTAAAATATTTAAATATGTGTTACCAAAATATAAAATATATAATATAAAAAATAAATTCTTAAATATTTTATTAAATATAGTATAAAATTATTAACATCTTTATATGCATTTTATCAAATATTATTATAAGTATGAGGATATATTTACCAAATAATAAGTATTTATTAAAAGAATTTAAATATATAAAAACGTCCAACAATATATATTATAAACTTATAATTAATTTAACATTTCAAAATAATATTTCTCATGTCATTAATGAGATATAGCTTAGTTATTTTTTATTTTAATTTTTAAGTTTTATTATTTAGAAAACATATAAATGAGTAATTTATAAAGTTTTGATTCAATTCCCTTTTTCATTCATTTGGTATACCAAATATAGGAATGACATACCAATCATGCCCTTAATACTTTAGGGGGGTAATTGATGTAGGGTGAATACTTCAGGGATGATAACTGTATTTAACCCTAATTTTAATAAAACCCCTCCGACGTGTAATAAAAAATTAAATAAATTAAACGAGATCACTCAAGTATATCTATACTAATATAAAAAGAAAAGATATTTCTCACTCACAAATGACAGCTTATGACACTGTGACACTAATTTTGGATATGTCGATAATACCTCTAAGTTAGTTTTCTTTCATTTCTTTCTTTCGTTCATTATTTTTTTTTTCTTTGTTTTTTTTGACATGTAATGTGTTGGTTATATATATATATATTCTTATTTACATTAATTTTAAAGCATATAATATTATTCTATACGCACATAGAAATAGCGGCAACGACGACTAGTGGACAAAAATGTCAACTCACCGTACTTGCCTAATTTACTGCCGACCTATCTATACCAAGTTGAGAGCTCTTAATATCAGGTTTGACAATTAAGTTTATATGTGCAGTTATATTTTTATTTTAGGGTTAATTATACTTAGATCATTTATAAAAATATAAAATTATATTTTTCTCCAAAAAAAATTTAAAATTATAATTACACCCCTGATGCCTAAGTCAGATAATAGTTAGAGATAAAAGGGTGCGATCTGATAGTCCGAACTGAGTGCACAGTTAAATGTGTCGGATGAAGGTATTTATAGGGCTTGAAAAGCCCACTTGCTCTGATCCAGCTGTCACTGTCTTGACACCCTTTTTGCAGGTGATGATTAGTTGATTATCCTGATAACTTTATCGCAGGTCGGGTCGTCTAAACCTTTGGGTCGACCCAACCCACTTAGTTGCCAGGATATCAGTTTTTGGGCCTAATAAGGCCCATTGTTGTTTTTGGGCCATTTTTTATGGCTTATCCATATCAGCTCTTATTGTTAACGAGGTGTAAGGGTATGAGTTTGAATTCCACTAATGTGTATGGCGTTATTTTACTTTAATAATAATTATTTTTTAATTTTAATTATAATTTTTAATTAATTACAGGTATTTAATATTGATGATTAGTATATTGATTAATATAATTGTTGGTTCGGCATTTTCAATTAAAATTAATTTTACTATGCATGTAAACTTGCCGACAGTTCACATTGTAACTTGGATTAGACTCACAATCTCAACCCCACTAAAATCCTAAGGGGCATGGCCAATTAATTAAATTAAACTCAATATATATATAATTAAAATAGATGTTGCATGATCCAATGTAGGAAGGAAGTATCTGTATGATATGTTTCTTGTATGGGTACATTATACGATACGCATGCGTACATCATAAGTATTAATACTGAACTAGTGCGATACTATATCATTTTTATTATTAACTTACAATTATTTTTTAATTAATGCGTTAGAGATCGAGTTGGTTAGTACGATCGAAAAAAGAGAATTAGACTATTTAATATTCAACCTGATTTTTTTTTTTAAAAAACTTGATTTATATTAAATATAATAACTCAAAATTAAACACACACATATATACATACATATTCATAAAAAGATTTACAGATACGTTGGATGTTTATTCAATTAGTAAAAATGAAATAAAATATAGGTAAAAAAGTCATCAAGGTGCTCGGTTTGTCTGGTGTTCAATTTAACAACCAGACGAAATATTGAGAAAGATTCAAACAAACTTAAAACGTAAAATTCGACTTAATTTCATTTATTTACATGTGTGTTGATTCGTGAGATCTTGATATATCCATGAAAATCTCATTTATCTCGTAAAATTAGATTATTTTTTTAAGGTCTAGTTTAATCCGGTTGTTGCATAATTAATTTTGGAATAATTAATTTTAGAAATAGCGATTATGACGTTTAAAGCTATAAATTATAATATTACGCAATTTGGTTGGACTGTTGCAAAATGGGCCGAACAATACAAGAAATTGAATTTGTGCTCAAAACCTAGGTCTGGACTGCTCAATCACAGGGTTCAACGGAGGCTTAAGTATGTATGATTCGATTACATTCAGTCATCATTTATATATTAAAAATTGATTAAATGTGTTGATAATCTCAAACAATAAAAATAAATAAATAGAAACTATTATAAAAATTAATATATATATATATATTTTTAATATTCATGCAATTCGAACTCACAATCTTTTGGTTGTGAGTTATCAGTATTATTTTTTGAGCAAAACCTCCTAATAAAATCTCAAACTATTAATTATGGGCATTATCAAGATCAAATGCTTTCCACGGTGACCATATCCAAATACAGGATCCAATACGGCCCGGCCCAATAAACTTAGCCCAAAATGTAATATGGACCCAGAAAGTGAGCCCTCACATTGGATATGGGTTTGGGTTTGGGTTTGGGTTTGAGGTCCGGCCCATCAAAAAGAGCTGAGAGTTTAAACCGTTTACCCATTTTTCTCAACTCTCTTCGTCTCTCTCTCTAGAATCTCTCTCACACTACATACACTCATCCTATCCCCCGGCGAAAATCATCAAGACGATGTCGTATGTTCCTCCTCACCTGAGAAGCTCTTCCGCCGCCACCATCGCAGCAACCGTAGGAAACGGTGTAGCCGATCAGTTCCATCCGAAGCAGTTGAAGAGCTCTTCTACTAAATTCACTTCAGCTAAAAACAACTATAGTACTGGTAACTCAATTAATTCCGGGAATGCGGGTTATCGGAGCTCCGGAAATGGTGTGTCGACCAGAAATGTTGTCGCTCCGGACCCTGTTTTCCCCCAGTGGAAGCCGTCTGATCGCGTTCTCCGACTCAAACCGGAACAGGTTCGATTATTGACCTTTTTTCTTTGGTTGCAAGTGTTTCGGAATTCGGTGCCAGGAACTGGTTCCATATGAGCTCTTGAACTCGGAGATTTTTTATATGATCGTTAATGTCTCGTAATGACTGGGAGTAGCAATCTGGTTACTTGAACGAGTGTATTTTGTGGTGATTTTGCTTTTGTTCAGTTTATGCATGAATTTCTTCGCATGGGTATGTGTTTGGGTTTTGCTATTTGGTAGGGTGATGTAATCGTTACTCATGAAGTAATTGGCTTTGCTTTGCTTTCGTTTTGCGGTTAAATAGTAGAGAACTATCATAGTAGATAATGTTGCTTTTCTAATATCTTGTGAAATTAATTGAGGAACAATCATTGCTCTTCGGTGGTAAGTTTCTGAAGTGTTATTAGATGATACAGGTTATGGCTGAATTGACATCAGCAAATTACTCATGCTGGGATTATATATTTGTATATTCAGGTTCAGGAGGTCCGTTTGAGGTTAAATGTTGATGTTTCAGTTCCACCAGATTCACTTCATGCACCTGCCCCTATTGAAGCATTTGCTGACATGGTAAGAATCAGATATTGCCAATCAGGTCTTTTTTGTATTTTCTTTGGAAATTAATTTTTTGTAGATTAACAGTATCATTTTTTCTCTTTCTCTTCTGCAGAATTTGCACATGAGCATCATGAAAGATATTGCATTTCATGAATATACAACACCAACTTCCATCCAGGCTCAGGCCATGCCAGTTGCTCTAAGTGGAAGGGACCTTTTGGGTTGTGCAGAAACTGGTAGTGGGAAAACGGCCGCATTTACCATACCTATGATACAGGTATTATACTACTGGTTCTTACGTTTATGAATTTTGTTTTGTTGGATCATTGTAACCCAAGCTTTTGTTTCATCTATAATTTGCAGCATTGCCTAGCTCAGCCTCCAATTCAGCGTGGAGATGGACCATTGGCATTAGTATTGGCCCCCACGAGAGAGCTTGCTCAGCAGATAGAGAAAGAAGTAAGGCTGCTAATTCAAGTGCTTTAGGCTGCGAGGGTTATTGTTAATGATTTAAGTCTATGCCGACAGTTCTTTTCTCAATTTTGTCCAGGACTTGGAATTTGAACAATGCTTCAACAATTAGTGAAACTATAAATGCTTGCTAAGTTTTGATTCACCCCATTTGCCTTTGTGTCTAGTTGGCCTGTGAGCACATCTATCAGTTCATTTCCTTAACTTAGTGTTGACAGAGGGACTCAAATACAATGAGATAAGTGAACCTTATAGCTGTTTGAAACTAAATGATATAATAATTCTTGATTATTGATAATTAGAAAGTCTCTTCCCATTCCACATTTTAGATTCAAGTGCTTATATTTAGTCCATTGTTGCAATATTTTTGTGTACTTTGGGTAGCCATGCGAAGCTTTTTGTGGCAACGAATTTATAAAACAATGAAGTTGGCGACGATTTTGATCTTGCATGCTATTGTTTCATGTGAGTTACATGCAACACTAGGTCATGTTCTTAGGGTGCATCATCATCATCTACTCTTTTCAGGTTAAGGCCTTCAGTAGATCTTTGGAATCCTTCAAAACTGCAATTGTTGTGGGTGGAACCAACATGGCTGAGCAGGTACATCCTTCTAGAATTTGCTTTTAGTGCCACCCGAGTAATTCGCGTTATTGTGTATGTCACATTAACATATTTATTAATCTCATTGCTTTCTGCTACTTAACAGAGGTCTGAGTTGCGAGCAGGGGTGCATATAGTGGTTGCTACTCCTGGGAGATTTATTGACCATCTACAACAAGGAAATACTTCTCTGTCAAGAGTTTCATTTGTTGTCTTGGATGAGGCTGATAGGATGCTTGACATGGGATTTGAACCTCAGATAAGAGAGGTGCTTCACATCCTAATGACACATCTTAAATGTTTTCTTAATAAAACTCTAGGTTTCTAGATTCCATTCCTTGTTTTCTCCTGTATGTGATATTTGCTTTACTTTAGGTTATATCGGTTGATGCTCCCTAGTTTTAGTTGATCTAAACATTTGTTGGGAACTTGTAGTGGTTACGTCTTTTCCCATTCTCTATTTTAACCTCATGCTACATTTAACGATGTGGTACTCTGTGCAATGATCATTGTATTTGCTTCTTTGCTACATGATGACGCTCTCAAATAACCTATTACAGTTTTTCATTGTTATATATGTTTGGTCAGCCAACATGTGAAACTGCACCAGCGATGTGCAGACAGACAACATCATTATGATCCACCAGAGAAATTGGAAATAAGACTGTATTGGAAATAATCATTAGATTCTGGGTTTATCTTATAAACCAAACTACAAAATAAAATAATGTGAGGTATTGGAACTTCTAAATAGAATAAACCTTTGAAAGTAGATCATCTTAGGTTCACGGATCTTGCCAATGAGTAAATACCAAATTCCAGTACAAATACCTTAAATCTTATGATAATATCTCATCAGGGAACATGTGTCTTCACTTTCCTCGCTCCATAATTTTGGTTTTCTAGTAATGGAATCTCATAAAGTGGACTGAATGAGAGGGGCAAGATAGGATGTAAAAAAGGATCCTCACCCATCAGACCAAGAACCATATTACTCCTCCTAAATTGGGTGGATATTTATACTTATGATGAACTTTCCAATAGTCGAAGTGTGTATAGAATGAATAACACAAGTACTTTGACGTTGCTCATATGCATGTTTATGTATCCATCAACATGCACTATATGTACCCCAACAGTCTCAATGCACATAGTAAAATATATATGGCATTCTTGTGGTCATGAAGTCCACCATAGCCACAGGTAAATTTTGCTTTTTATGGAGAGGGCCTATTGCAAGTTCATGTATTGGTCGTGTGGTTTTTCTTATAGTGTTCATTCATGTCCGATGATGTTATGGATTAACATTTTTGGTGCTGTGTAACTCGGTTTGCAGGTGATGCAAAATCTTCCACAGAAGCACCAAACTCTGCTGTTTAGTGCTACCATGCCTGTAGAGATTGAAGAGCTAGCACAGGTTAGATGTCTGTGGTGCTGTCAAGTGTTATTCCTGTATAGTCGTTGCTTTTAACTATATAGAATTTTTAACTTTCTATATTCTAAGACATCTTAGTGAGACTCTTTTGTTTTCACTTTACATACATCTCATTTAAGCCAATTTTAGGAATACTTGACAAATCCGGTGCGGGTAAAGGTTGGAAAAGTTAGTAGCCCCACAGCTAATGTGTCCCAAATCTTGGAGAAAGTACCAGAAAATGAGAAGGTATGCGCTTCTCTGCAATTTATATGTTGCAGAATGTATTTATGCAGCCATCATCTGGCAAGTAATGTCTAATTTCTCTTGTGTGGGAATCTTCTTTTTCTTTCCTCGTTCACCATCTCTTCCCTTTATGTTTTAAGCACCATATTTCATTAAGTTTTCAGCTTGGCTCCTTATGAAAATCCTGTGATTTAGGTAACTGAGCAGTCCATCTCTTTGAGTTTGGATCTGATACTGTATTTGGAACTGTGATAATGAAAAATTTCCTAGCGAGAACATGTAGTTGGACAAATGCTGATTTGTGTGTAGTTAAAGCCTGTTTTCTTTAGCCTTCTTGATAATAGGGAGGGTTTTCCAATGCAAAGCCTGCATATCGAATTTCGTAGATAGTGGAAAATGATGGGTCTGATCAGTACATTTAATGGAATGCCAGCGACGAATCCGCGGACCACAGATATATGCAACATATGTCCTCCAAACTATGTCATCTCATTTCCACATTTTCTGGACATGGGCCATAGATTATTATTGTAGTAGTGATTCTATACTAAATCCAAAGTCCAATATAAGGCTGTGCTTCCAGCAGTCTAATGTCTCTCTTGGATCATCAAGTGCAAAGATTGCCAAGTTCTCATAACTTCTATTATACACCCAAATATTTAAAATATGGCTTCAATTGCAAATGTGAAATATCTTAAGGCTCGCCTCTGTGTAGGCAGGAAAGACAATGGTATTCCTGGAAAATATTATGGTCCAAAATTATAACACTGTCCTAAACAACGCACCATCTGCCATAATTATGTGGGAAAAGGTTCATGGTATGTGCACACTGTCTTGCGACTAATATTTGAAAAAATGCATATTACTGGTATTTGACATTTCAGATATTTTTTGACGATAACATTGGGAATGATGTGGATAATTGTTCATGGTATGAAGATTGACAGGCTTCTCGATATCCTTGTTGAGGCAGCTGCAGAATCTGAGAGATTTGACCGTCCTTTTCCGTTGACCATTGTGTTTGTGGAACGGAAGGTATATTCATGTGCACATTCAATTGCATTTCATTACTCCACTCTTTGTGCTAAGTATCGTTTGTTGCAGCAGCATTGTTATATTCTCATATGCTCCGTTTTAAGGTGTATGTCTGGTCCTTAATGCAATCTTTGGTTATCTATATTTAGCATTATCATGCACGTGCATGACTGTGTCCCTCTTTGAAAGTAGACCGTCGCTGATGTTTAATCAATTCTATTGAAACTAACATTGGAGGGTTCCTGTACTTCTCTGGTGGAGCATGTTTTTTGTACAATATTAACGAAGCCTATATTTCTGCTTGAGCAATATTAGCATTTTGCTGGATTCACTAGCAGCCCCGCATGCATACCACCAAGGTATAATAAATTGGTGATAGATTTCATTGGTATGTGACATTACCATGATTTCATGCTTGGGCTGCAAGTTTTAAAGGTGACACTATCCACTGGTGGCTTTTGTTTGCTTGCCAAACTGTTATATGAGTTTCAAATAGTAGTAGTTGTATGAGTTTGTCTAAAACAAAGTATTGCCTTTTACTTTGTTTATCAAAACTCCAAAAGTGGGGTATTTCATTTGCATGCCTCCATTCTCTGATGTTGGTTTGGGGATCTGCCCCCCTCCTCAATCCACAAACATCCTCTTTCTTACACAGAATGTTCAAACTATTGGTGTTGATGTGATCTTTCAGAGCAGATGTGATGAAGTTGCAGAAGCATTGACGGAGCAAGGTCTGGAGGCAGCTGCTCTTCATGGGGGTCGCAGCCAAAGTGAGCGGGAGGCTGCACTTCGTGATTTTAGGCATGGTCCTACCAGGATACTTGTATGTACTGAACTTAGTTACTGAACAATGCAACAGTACTCTTAGCTACTTTTGCATCTTCACTTAATGTTTTTCGATTTGCTTCATTTTCACTTTGGTTGTTAATAGGGGAAACTGACTTCAATTGTGACAACTAAAAGCAAATCTATTTTTTTGTCACCATATTTCTTTCACTCACTTGTGCTTACTCTTTGCACAAGGTGGGTTGCTCATCATGAAGAAGTTGTATTATCAGGTACCCCGAAAATAGGGAGTTATCCATGTTTGGCTGGGAGTCCAGTTGAGGTGCCGAAGCTTGATTTCTAGTTGATTTTTGGAACCTTATTCTCGGGAGCAATCATTTCTTTTGAACTTCTGGTCGCTAAAAATCAAAATGATTGGTGTTACTTGGCACTATTTTTATTGAATATTAAGATTCGATACATCTTATTTATGCATAGTGAGTGAAAATTGATGTTCTAAGATCTTGATTTTTATAGTCTTTAGCTTCCTTCCTAGCTTCATATAATAAACATTCAGCCTTTTGTAGGATTTTGTTGATGGACTTTTTCAGCTAACCAGCATATGATTCATCATGTTGGCCTGATTTGCAGGTTGCCACTGATGTTGCATCACGGGGATTAGATGTCACTGGTGTTGCTCATGTCATTAATCTAGATCTTCCAAAGGTATATCAGGCTGGAATTTGGAAGTCCGTTTCATTTGCTGCTGGACGTTTGGGGCCAGACTGGTTTTATTTCCAGTTCAGCAATAATATGATCTTCGAGAGTCTGCATCTCCCAGTTTTCTGGGCCTCTTTTATAGAAATCCCAAATGGCAGACTGAAATGTCTGTTAAACATAAAACCTGTTTCTCTGCAATGATTATTGTTTGTCAAATCTTGATTTATTTTAATAATTTGGACTGCAAAATTTTGATTGTTTCATCTGGGACCTTACTTAGACAATGGAAGATTATGTACACCGAATTGGACGGACCGGTCGTGCAGGATCAACAGGCCAAGCTACATCCTTTTATACCGATCGTGATGTGGTATTCCCCATCTTCTATTCCGTGCCTCCCAAATCTCTTCCTTTATTGTTGCATTATAGTTTCTCTGTTCTCACCAATTGGAACATTGGCATACAGTATCTTGTGGCACAAATAAGGAAAGCAATTCAAGATGCGGATTCTGGTAATACCATAACATATGCGATTGGAAAGGTACAACTCCCCTGTTATTTGATATGCAAATATATTTCTTCTCTCTAAAAATTCTTGCTGCCTCCCGAACCCCCTCCGCAAAAGATTTGGTAGATTGAATTGTCTTTAACATTCCCATGTTCGATATGTTAGACTGCTAGGAGAAAGGAGAAGGAAGCTATAGCTGCTCAGAAAGAAGCAAAAGTTGAACTGTCCAAGCACTCGTCGGTCGGATCCACTGGTATAAACGTGGAAGACAAGTACAGGCACATGATCGCTCCTGCAGTAATAAGAAAAGAGGGCGCAGCCGATGATGCTTGGGATGACTGATATAATTGCTGTCAACGCACCCTACTTATGTTGCTACAAGCCCAAACGAGGCAAGATCGATCCTCTTATCCTTGCATATTTTGCTCAGTAGACTGAGAGGAAACAAGAAACCTACTCGTCTAGTCTCCTTCGGATAGTGAAGAACTTGTTCAGGTTTTGGCATGGAGACTGAATTGCAAAATGCGCTGAAAGTAGGTTTTTCTTGTACATTTACGTTTCTGTGTGCCGTAACGCTGCTAACGTAATCGCTTGTGGCCATGACTAGCTACATGGAGCTCCTTTAACTCTGTAGGAATGGAATGCTATGAATGAGCACACAATGTGTAAATGACGCTCATGACTCCTTTATTTCTAGTTGAATCGGAGTATTTAGGCATAATTGCATAAATACCTTTCAGGTTCAATTATGTTATTGAAAAATCTCTTATTTTTTATTTTTTATTTTTAAAAAAGGGGGTATATTAACACTTTTTGCAGTCATGATTTATATTTTTTGGATTCAAATCTTGCTATACAGTCTTCAAGAGAGAATTTATAATGTAAATCATGAATACAAATGATGAAATGTGATTCTCAAATTAAAGTATTCTGTTTTATCATGAAACTTGAAAGAGTGATGTGTTAACGGGTGACTGGCAACCTGTTTGATTTGTTTTTATGTTCAATTTTTAAAATAATAATTAAAGTGAAAAAAAGAAGAAGATTTTTTTACACATTTTCGTTGAAAATATATTAACTTGATATTGTAGTTATATAAAAATACAATTTTATTTACTAATCCAGGCAAAATTAAAAATATATCTTCCACTGAAAACAAAAATTCATGTATATACAGATAAAGGATCTCACCTCATTGGTGCAGAATTTTCCATTCTACTTTAATATTACACATTGGTGTTATATTTATGTATTGCAATTTAACTATATTTTTAATTTTTATTTTAAAAAAGGACAAACGTAATCATGCATTGGTGTGATATTAATGTGAAACATCAAAATGTGAATAAAAGATCGAAGCAAAACAGAACAAGTTTCTTGAAAGCATGTGTGCAGCTCAACTTTTCAGGTTATTGAGACAGTAAAAGCAACGGCTGTAACAAAAGTAGAATCCATAACTAGCAGTTTATTCCCTTGCATAACTCAATAGTTGTACATAAAAACCATTGAAGCCGATGATCAAACCTCAACTTCACAGTGGAATTTCCAAACACCCCATGAGATGTATCTGGCAAAATCTACAGATCAACTACAATACCAGAAGTAGACGAGCACCAAAAAAAAAAAAAAAAAAAAACCGAGTCGAAAAGATAAGCTGCATGGAATCTTGAAAAGCACGGTACTCCTTACGTTGCCATCACAGCCGGTCGCCTGTGTGCAATAACGGCCTGACGAAGCTGATGATACCCGCTACGATAATGCTCGAGCGAGAAGCAAAGCTGCCTTATTGCTTCTCGTTTTTCCTCGGCCCCTTCAAGAATAGTTTCTTGTTTCCTCTCCACCTCCGTTTCAAGTTCTTTAACTCTTGACTGCAGCGCCTCTGCGGCTTCACGTGCCGCCTTGGCCGCAGTGATCAATTCGACGTGCTGCATGTGAAGCTGATGCAAATGCAAGCTCATCTGAGCCATCTGATCATCTTTAGAACTCATCTCTGCAGCAAGTGAAGCAATCTTAGCATTCAGATTGTCTCGGACTGCTGTCAATGCTTCAAACCTGTTGTTTAGGTCTTCCACACGACCGTCTCTCTCAGCAACGTCGGCCTTCAACTGCTCGATTTCAGCTCCAAACACACTCTCCATCTCGGCTTTCGCAGCCTTGACTCGTCGCACGTCTTCTTCCAACGACTGGCAACGTAAGTCCAGTTCTTTTAGATTATCCTCCAAATAAGCTCGCTCCTTTGTAAGTCTAGTCATTTCTGCTTGAAGTTGCTCGTTTTCTTCGGACAAGCTCTTGTTGGCATTAGATATTGCTTCCTTCAGTCCCCTAATTTCTTGATCACGCTCCGACAGATTCGTTTTGTACCTTACTATGCGGTCCTGCAGCTTCGAAACCTCTCGTTTCTCTCTCTCGACTTTGTTTTTCCAGACGGAAACCTCCTTCTGCGCCGATTTCAGCTGATCTTGCCAGTTTTGCATGGACGAGCCCTTGCTCGTAAGTTCTTGCCGTAAGTTTGCTGCTTCATTTTCCGACTCGAGAAGCTTCTCTCGCGTGATTTTCAACTCCTCTTCGAGCGTCTGAATTCTGTTCGCCAAGCCAACTTCGGCTTCCGAGCCACTAATACTTTCTTGATCATTCTGCTTAAAAACCGAATTATTCACATCTCCGATAGATTCGTATTTCTGAAGTTCAACCATCAAACGTGTAGTTTCGTCTTCGGACAGTTGGATCTTCTCTTTCACAACTCTTAGTTCCTCTTCATACGCCGCTATCTTGGCCGAAACTTCAGAATTTTCGTAATGGGCTTTCTTGCAACCTTGAGAGAGGTCTTCCTGTTGCATCCGGAGTTTCTCTTTCACCTCCCGGAGCTCGGCTTCAAGTTCAATAATCCTCCCGCGCAGCCCTTGCTCCTCACCATTGCTCTGTGTGGCCGAGTAATTGTTAACAGAGGAATCGTCGGATTCCGACTCCGAGTCAAGAGTAGAAGTCTCATCTCCTTCTTTACTATTCAAGTCCGAGCCACTCCCAGCACTTCCAAGAAAAACGTCAAAACCAGCAGCACGAGGGCCAGATTTAGTCCGACTTGGCCTTCGATCGGGAGACGGCATAGTGGAGGGCGGCTCGGATCCAACGTCGGATATCCCCGAGCCCTGAGATTGGAGATCTGAGGGAAGGCTTTTCCGTAGCTCTCCAGTCACATGATCGTACCGCTCAGCCAATGCTCGATACATTCGGTAAAAATCCTCGACAAGACCGATCAACTCAGGCCGCTTCTTGAAATACAATTCGGCCTTCTTGGCAAAGGAATCTGCATCCTCTTCTATGAGTTTCAACATCCGTTTGACGAGCTGATCCATTTCTGAGATCAATAATCTCCTCATCAATGTATTTTCCACGACAAACTCGACCAACATAATCGTTAAATTTCACAACATAAGTCGAAAGAACATGCAAGAATTTTGTAAATGAATCAAAACGACGGTCCATTCCCAGTCCCTCAATGAGAGCCAACGACATATTATCCATGCTCTTTCAGAGAAACGATGTAATACATTAACCGAAAATCAAGAACCGGTGCACGACATAACTAAAACGGTCGCTTAAGCAGTCGGTGCTTGCAAGACGAGAACAAAGTACACGCACAGCTAAACAGGAATTTTATCGATAAATTTTAAATTTCATGCAACAGAATAGCCGTCATGCTCATTTTCACAACATACACACAACGAATAACGAAATACTATACCTTCAAGATTTTCTTGGAGCCACTTAGAGTTCTTGGGACTAACGTGGCTGTCCCACCACCACGAGTGAGACTTCCTCGACTCGGTCCTCTTCATTCTATTCGACTTCACCTGAAACGAAGAACCAAAACTCATGTTCGTTAAGAGCAAAGAACGTCAAATGCCAAAAACTAATGCTAAGACTATACGTCCACAATAAAATTTTCAGTTCCGCGACTCATTGTCTCATCACTAGACGGGCCGACTAAATTATGGGTTGAAAACACTGATTATTTCACAAAGATAGTCATCTGACAATGCCTGCAGGACAACATCAATAATTCCTACACTAACAAAGGTATCATGGAGTTTGGTTTCTTACAAAGCCTGATGCCATTATCGCCAAATGGATCCGTAAACGTCAAACGAAACAATAGATGTCGATCACCTGCAACTTGGGATAACAAGAATCTTATCAATACAACTCAGAATGATAACGAAACATTACATAGTTTCAGACATACATGCTCAACAAGAAACATAAACATCAGTATATGTTCTTTAAAAGATTACAAACTCGTTTAATATATCAATCAAAAATCGAATTCAAACGAATCGTAACGTGTTTCTTGGAGCTCCATCAATGTATGTGTTAGTACTAAAACCTTCAATCAATCAACAAATTTCACACTCCCATTGCTCTCAATCAACATAGTTTAACCAAGAAAATAACAATACATAGCAAATTCAATGTACTCAATGTATGAGAAAAGAATACATTGGCCGAAAAATTAAATAATATCCATAATATTCGGGCCGGAGTATCCGTATCCGTATCCATACCTAACATGGGCAACCTCACATGGATTCATAAATAAGTTAGTTGACTTGTATGGCCAATTATGGGTCTAGCATTCGAGAAATAAATAAATAAAAAGGTAAATTGTATTCCGAGTCCCTGGAGTTTGGTCTAAATTATGGGTAAATTACATTAACACCCCCTGAGGTTACTTCAAATTACACAAACACCCCCTATCTTCTGCAAAATTACAGATACACCCTCTAAGGGGTGTTAGTGTAATGTTTTTCAGGGGTGTTTGTGTAAACTTTGACTTTGAATAGGAGTGTAATTGTAATACAACTATAACCTCAGAGGGTGTAACTGTAATTTTGCAAAAGACAGGGGGTGTTTGTGTATTTTAGCTTAACCTCAAGGGGTATCATTGTAATTTATCCAATTATAAATACAGACCTTTTAGATTGAGAATCACAAAAGCCCCACTTCAGATTTGCTCCATTTTACAAGTAAATACTTTCGATAGGTTTCGACGAATTTTGCACATCATATTCCAAAATTACCCCTTATGAAATTTTTACTACAATCAAAGGACAAAATGCCCTTTGGACGAAATTAAAAAATACAAGGGGGGCGTGTGTGCCACTTACAGAGAATGCGCGTTGACCAAACTCAAGTCTAGAGAGGAATACTAAATGAATTTTCATTGAATGCCTGAAAATTTGGCACAACTGTCTCTCCCACAAACCAGCTATATCCACGCGGTCGTGTTCTCCACAACATAACCACTCTCTCTCTCTCTCTCTCTCTCTCTCTCTCTCTCTCTGAGTATTATTTAGTTTTATTTAATTACATTTTTTCCTTTTAAAAAGTGGGGAATTTTCTTATAATGAAAAAAAATCCTCAAAATCAACTAAAAGGGATTAAATTATTATGAAAAGTACATGGAAAGAAAAATCAACATTTTTCTCTAAATTAAAGATTTTAATAAGAGAGAAATAAAAAAGATGTCTTTTTCTCTGCACTTCTTTAATGAAAAGAGAAAAAGAATGTACTATCTTTTTATTTAATTTTTACTGAAAACGCAATGGAAAATGAACATGTGGGAGATATTAATGGAGAATTAAAGGGCAGGAAATTGGAATTTTCAGCAATTAATTCTTTTACATTTTTTATGGGTTTATCAACAATTAATTCAAGAACAAATTATTCTCCAAAAAGAAAAGAAATATCAACAAAAATACAAAGAAATAAAGCAGAAATGGTGATAGTGATCCATGAAAACCCAACAAGAAGTTCTCAGCAGACTTCAGTATTTTCACACACAAAGACACGCAGTGAGCGTGAGAGAAAAGACATACATACCTCAGATCAGGAGCAAAGGGACGGAGCCGGCGGCGGCGAGCAGATTATCACCACTGGAAAACAAACTCGTCGGCTCTCATACAAACCATGGGATTTTCTGAAAATAAACCCACAAATTTTAAAGAGAGAGAGAGAGAGAGAGAGAGAGAGAGAGAGAGAGAGAAAGGCCCAGAAAATGTCTCACCTTTTCCACTATTTCTTGAAAATCCCAAGAGAGAGAGACTATGGAAAGAACAAAATTATGAAGCTCCGGCAAGAGAGAGAGAGAGAGAAGCAATGTGTATATGTATGTATATGAGGGATTAGTTTGTCAATTTTAACTTTTTAGGTGGGGTGTGTTTGTATTTATTTAAGTATGGAGAGAGGGAAATAGACACACACACACACACTCACACCATATCTCAATTTTGGTTCACATGGGAAATCATTTTTCTCAAGTCAAAAAAGTATTTTGTCTCATAATATTATGAGGATTTAATTCGTCTTATTTGGATTTTTTAGATATTGTTCCTAAAGTGTAGTAATTTTTGGGATTTTTAGACTATTACAATTACAAAAAATTATATTTTTAGCATCATAATTTAAGGTAACTTACAATATTAATATTATATTTTACGAAATAACTTGAAATAATACCATAAAATAGTGTTTGTTCGCAACATTGATACAATCGTTAAAAAACTAACGACTAGACCACATGCTATCATCCATTTTACCGTCCATTAGTCACGTGAAGGGCACGGTAGGGATTGTTATTATTATTCATTCTTAATATTTATTTAATTTAGGGGGTTTCGGATTAAATTTTTTTATAAAATTTTATAAATTCATATATCTTATTTGAACTTACACTTGTTAAGATTTTGAATATTAATAAGTTGGGAACTCTTTTATTTCTTTTGATATTTTATTTTTGGATTTTATAAACTCTTTTTGTTGACAGATTTATTAGATACAAAATATTTTAAAAAGCTGGCAAACAAACACTCCCTTAGTTCATAATCATACAATTTTTAATATTTAAATTTGTTTGGCATTAGTTTTTCATATCATTTTTCTTTAATGAAAATTTAAAGGTAAAATCATCGGTGCATATTACAAAGCTATGAAATGCACAGCGCAATTAATAGAAAAATCAATGGATTTAAATTCTCAAGATAAAATTATAAGATTTTTCTACTAACTCTGAGTATCTTATATTTGTTTCAACAAAATTTTCAAAGTTTAAAAGCTATTGTCTGAATATAGTAAATATTATCACTGATCTCTTATTTGAGTAGTGAGGTCGTCAGTTCAAGTCCGGATGTGTAGGATTTAGTTTACTTTTAATAGTAGTTTATTATTATTTTTATTTACTTTGAATTTATTGGTTGATTTAGAAACGATGATGTGTTTTTTTAAGTCCAAGCGAGGAACTATTATTTTTTTGAATCCATATACCAATTATCGATATCAGATATTTATATATAATCAATATCTACTATTAAAATAAAATTACACCTACTATTAAAGTAGAATATTCATTCCACGTGTTGGTGGAGTTCAAACCCATGACCTTAGAGTCATGTGGCCTCAGAGTCCCGAATTGAGTGTGACCTCATTGGCAGAATTGACGATATATTGCGTAATGAATATTGTAATAATAGTATTTTTGATTGATTTAAAACTATCAGTGTATTTAAAAAAATGTAAATATTCTTGAAATTAAAATTGTTTACATTAATTTTCCAATCTGTTGAATTGTCCCAAAGAATTTTAAAAGAACAATACGCATAAAAAGTTCTAAAAATATTTTGACAATCATTAAATACATTGAACAATTTACAACAAAATTTTGAGTTAAAAATTAACTTCTTAAATTAGCAAACGCGTTACAAAAAATGAAACCAAACAGGATAAGCTTCCGGTTGGTCAAACTTATAAGCTCAGCAAGTGTGAGTATTTTCTATTTTTCTTTTTTTACTCGTTTAGTAAAAAAAAAAAGATTATCTTAAATATTTACTGTAAATTCTTTGAAGTAATTATCGATGATTATCATAAACCTTCAGAACTTTTTCGTTATTTTAAAATTTTTTAAAAAATAAATCGTGATACTGCAGAAGCAATCATTACATTTTTAGTTATTAGAAATTGTGGCACGCAGTATATGCGCGCGTAATTTTTAGTAATATTGTAACGACATGCAATACCTGCGCGCATAATTTTTAATAATATTATTATGGCACGTAGTACATGCGTGCATAATTCTTACTAATGCTTTTATTTTATTGAAACTCATAAATTTGTTCTTATATATTAAAATTTGTCATTATTTTGCAACATTGCATATAAAAATTGTCTGATAATTTTTTTTAATACACTAATTATCAATACATATTTAACTCATATTAAGTTAAAAAATTAAAACTTTGTACAATATATGGTATATTGATAACGATGATTATTTATACATGCAACATAAATACTAACATGTTATTTATATTTCAATTAACAGTAAATTTAAACAAAATTGGATTAAATTTAATTTTGAAGTACATGTAATTGCAGAATTAGTTAATTCAATTACATGAGTTGGGAAGTTGAAGGTTTTTTAAGTATTATAATAATTTGGTGTAATGTTATAAAAATTTTGTGTTTATAAGACCCCTTCTCTTTATAATAGTATAGATGAAAAAAATTCACTATCCCTTTTATTATTTTAAGTTGAACATTTTACTATAAAAATAGGACGCTTAGTATAAAAGAATATATACTTTTTAAATGTAATAATATTTTATGAAATTAATTGCCGGATTAAAAGTTAAAACATACTGTTTTGATAGCCCGAAAGGGTACAACAAAATATAATTTAAATATTAGGAATTAAAGAAATATAAAACTTTAATTTCGAGAACAATTAGAGGTATTTTTCCCCAAAATTTTATATTATTACTCTTAAAAATTATTGATTTTTTGAATATTTTTGTCGAAATTTATCGAGTGGTAAAAGAGTCACCTTCGTTTCAACATCTTGCCCAATAAGGCACGCCGACCTATAATAAATAGAACTATTTAATATTTTAAAATTATAATTATAATTTTTATAAGCATGTTGTATGAGTCTTTCACGACTTTAAAATATTTATTTTTGGCATAACTTTTACTCAATAATACGCCGACTTATAAGAAACAACTATTAAAAATTTTCAAATTATAACAATTTTTTTTAAGCATGATTGTATGAGTCTTTCACAATTTATTTATTACAGATCTCTAATAAATAAATTGTTAAAATTCTAAAACTATAATAATTTTTCTTAATACTAGTCTTTCACGACTTTAAAATATTTATTTCCTACGTAAAATAGAGGCTATACATCCCCTAATTTTCAGGAAAAAAAAAACAATTAAATGGAGAATTTTAGGATTGTTGCTGTAGAAAAGTCAAGATCTGGAGGTTTCTTGTAGGAATGAATAAGTCAGACAAAAATCTATTTATTATTGAGAAAAAATAAGTGAGAGGATGAATCTTGAAAAGGACTAAGAGATGGAATAATACAATAATAAATAAAAGGGTTAATTACTTATACTCCCTTCAAAAATAAAAAATTATACTTTCTTTTAAGAAGTATCAAAATCACACCTACACCCCTACCAAAAAGTCACTATTTACACTTTACCCTATTTTGTTATGATACGAAAAATGTTGATAAAAAAAAAAAATATACATAAATTTTCAATTTTACCCTCATTTAACACTTCTATGTAATAATTTTGTACTTATAAAGAAAAAATATAATAATGCTAACCTTACTCCATATATATACATTACATTTATCTCCTCATAAGTACAAGAATATGCATGAGAATGTTAAATGAGGGATAACATTAAAAATTTATGTAATTTTTTTTGTTGATATAAACATTTTCCGTCCAAAACTCTAACAGAAGGAGGTTAGGTGTAAATGAAGAATTGTCAAAAATGGTGTAAGTATAATTTTAAAATTTTTTGAAAAAAATGTAATTTTGTATTTTTAGAGGGGGTTTAGATGTAGTAATCTAAATAAAATAAAATAAAATTGAAGTGGCTATGTCATCATTTTATTGGAGTCAATTTCTTAGTTCAGTTTGATTTACTATGTCATCATCATCATCTTGATGTTATATTCCTCCTGTGTTTGGCCCTTTTAGACTTGGGTATGATATTTTAGTGTGTCCTTTGGTACTGCAATTTAACAGGTTAAAATTTGTATTTTGAGTGCAGACGTAATTTTTTATAAAATGAATTACATCAATGTCCTTGTAAGGTCAGATTTAATTACATAAATATTCATTAGCTTTTGTAAATTATAAATAAATTCTCTATCGTTATAGTTATAATTACAAATACACCGTCTATTAGAGGAAAATTTACACGTTCACCCGTGAGGTAATTATTGAGGGGGTGTACTTGTAATTTTGCAAAGAGGAGGGAGTGTGTTCGTGAATTAGACTTAATTTCAAAAGATGTCAATATAATCCTTTTTTATATTGTTTGGCCTGTTTTCTCAATAATCACTTTTGGAATCTGACTTTTGGTAAAAGGGGATAATTATAAGGGTGAAAATATATTTTCCCACATACATTAGCATGGGAAGATGTATAAGAGTTATTTGGTCAAGAAATATTTGTTTGACGTGCAATAAGTCAATCGAGGATAAATATGAATTTTTATTTTACTTTTTTGCTTATATCGGCAAATTCTATGAATTTTTACTAATAAAGGGATCTATTTGTTATACGAAAACAAATGCCAGTGTAACTAAACGTAATTTTTTAAACTATAGAGAGTTTACATATAATTACACAAAAAATCATGAAAGGACGACGTAATTATCCCTAATAAATATAATTGCTGAATTCTAATGCAATTGTGAAAGATACAATATTTTGTAGCAAAATAAAAACAAAAATGTACGGCTAGAATTAATGTCTAATCAAAGTCAGTGAATAACGTCTGGTTAATTACTTAGCTTGGTCCCAATTATTAATTACCCTATTTCATTAAATATTAGGTTGTTTTTTGTCAAAGGTAGAGTAGACAATATAATGCAAGGCAAGACGATCACTCGATTTTTATTGCTTGAATTTAATAAAAAATAATTTCACCTATGTGTCAATATTTATCTACTTTTATAATAATTTCTAATTTGTTGTTTTTCTACTTATAATGTTCCATGCTATAATGAAAAATTATTAATATGTTTGATTAATTTATGGCATTTTAATATATAAAGTTATTATATGCAAAAATATATACTTGAAAATAATTTAAGATATATGAGATATTTATATACGGCGAATTAAATAATATACAAAATGATTACTTGTTTGAAGCCCACATAATAATTAGGAAAGGGTAAATAAATAAATAAAAACATTTTTCCCAACAAATTAAATTCATCTTGTACCAAAAAAAAAAAAAATGGCGGATTAAGTTCTAAAAAAATATTAATTAAGTTTGAAATAGCAAAAGTAATTAAAGAGTACTTAGCAATGGCATTGCATAACTTTGAGTAGACCTAGTGCTTAGTCTTATCAATTCATCCTATTATATGTGGCCTCCAATTATATAATGAATTATGATCCTAAATCAACATTTTTAATTCAATTGTACAAGATTTTGAATTTTGTCTACTTCTATAATTATTATATTTGAATGTAAATTATTACTAGTTTATTGCTAAAAATTATTTGATAATCAATATAGATGTTAATTTATAGGGTAAATTACTACACTCCCTCAAATGTCCCTACTTTACAAGTATGCCCTTGAGATTTTAATTGTAATTATAAGTGTCACCTTCATTAATAAATACACATAGACCAACATCAAATATATATAACTAACTAATAATTATTATTACAATGTATTGATAATTACTATTAAAATAAATCAATACCAACTTATGAACGGTATAATTATATTAATCACCGTCTTTACAGTTTTCTCGCATGAAATTAAATAATAAATATTAGAGTTAAAAGGATTTAATTATTATCCTTAGACTTTGTTTAAAATTTAATGTTTGAAGTTTCTATCTCTCTTTAAAAAATTGGATTCGTGTTTCATGAGATCAACACATGTTTACTTGTTGCTCAATTTGATTGCCACCTTCCACGTTCTTGTGCAACAATTATTGACCTCATCCTTTTATATAATTTAATTATCTTCACCAAGTAAACATTTCATTTTTTTTAATCATTGTTCACACTGGTTGAAAATAGATATTTTTTCATAAAAAAAATTAAATGTATGCATATACTATCATTTTCAGGTAGATGAGAAATATTGCACACTTGAGAATAAATATTCAGGGATCGTTTTCTTTTGTAATTGAGAAAATTGATGGATAGAGCCCGGTCGAATAAAATAATTGAGTAGGATGATAATTTAATAACTTTTACCCAACATTTACCCAATTGATTAACTTGCGTGATTTTTTTTTTTTTTTTGGCATTGGAGGCAATGAATTGAATTAAATTGCGTGATTAACAATATATGTTGATTTGAAAATATTAATATATTGTATTAGTTTTTAAATCTGAATATGCTGAATAATGTAATGAATCGAATATTATAAAAAAAAAAGAAAAAGGATACGTATATTAAATTCGGTTTGATTCAATTTGTGGAATTTAAATTCGGCTAAACATGATCGGATCATCAAGAAACTTACAAATCATCATTGTGAATGACCAAAATCCAAATATTTATGTTGAAGCAATTAATAATGAAATCATATTTTTAAAAATTCAAAGGTGCAATAAATATGAATTTAATATTGTAATTCAGTGAGCCAGATATTAATTAGGTATACACTACTATCTAAATTTAAACATCGCCATCCTAGATTAATTAGATTGGTATCAATTTTTGAAATCACCTCGATATATATATTTTTTTAAAATAAAAATTCTCAGATACACTATTATCTTCACAATCAGAAAAGAATTTATATAATTGATATTCAATGGATAGTTATTAATATAAAAGTAGATAAAACATTCATAATATAAGATTTCATTACAAGAAATTTGATTTTTCTTTTTTTTTAGATTGAAAAAACTGTAATATAATTGTATTTTTAAGCGATAGACTCGTCTTCAGCACTAGTTAAAACTCAAATCAAACAATTTGCAAAGATAGGGTGGCTTTTATGATCATCATGTGGTTCCCTCGAGCATATAAAAGAGATTTGTGAAAAAAAATAAACGAGAGAGAGAAAAAAGTTTATAAGAAGAAACAACCGTGGAGTGAGATACGAGAGAAAAAATAAATTATAATTGTGAGGTTACTAAAAATTTGAAAATTTGTGTGAAAAAGAAATGTAAAAAAGAAACGTGAAATAGTGAGTTGAGAGAAACTAAATAAATTACAATTTTGAGGTTACTAAAAATTTGAAAAGTTGTGTGAAAAAGAAACGTGCAAAAATAAGGTGAGAAAGAAACATAGAGTGATGAGTTGGGAGAAAATAAGTAAATTAGAATCGTGAGATTATTAAAAAATATTAAAATTACTATTTTGACCTTTTTTTTAATGAAAAAGCAATGAATTAAAGATAAACAAGGATATTTAACAGTTGGTACGGCAAAATGGTTTTTCTTTTATAACTACCCATCCTGTATTATAAATAACAGCAAAATAAAAAAAAAAACTACTTTATTAATTAATATAACATTTAAAAATTAGTTAAGTTAGTATTATCTTATCTGTTGAAAAATAGTTTTGGCTTCACAAAAAATTAGTGCAGGAGTGTGTCATTAATCGTCGTTTGTGAGTGTGGATAACTTTTTATTTTTATATTATAGAAGTATAGATGTTAAAGAACATTATGTTGGTTGACTAGGGGCATGTTTGGTTACTTGATGGAATTAAACATGATGTGATTAGACGAGATAGAAAACTCAATGATAATTAATTTCACGATCCATTATCCCGTCTTTGATTGAATATATTGCACCAACCAAACAGGACCCAAGAAACTATAAGGACAACCCAATAGGATAATGGACTAGTCCATTTGTTGGAGAGAGCCCAAAATACCAAAACTCTGAACATTGGGCTTCAGACTAAAAGCCATCTTAATTAATTACCTTAATATTTTATTAAAGATCAACTTGTTTTTATATGAAATAGAAAAGGTCATACTACATACTTGTTACATTTATATTTAGGGTAAATTACAATCGCCTCATTGAGGTTTGATATAATTAGAAATACCTTCTCGTTATTTAAAAAACTATAAATATCCCGCTAGTTATAACATCCGTTTAACAAGGAGCCTATTCGATTAAGTTTTTATTCATTTTTTTGTCGTGAGCTTACAAAATGCCATCTTGATAAATTATTATAATTTTATATTTTTGTTGATAATTATTTATTTTACCCACTCTCATTTTTCTTCATATTTTTTTCAAATATTTTTTTAAAAAAGAAAAAAAAAATCAAGAAGGACAAAGTAGTAATTTCCAACTCACCGTTTAGGGACTACATAATTTTGTAATTTCTCAAATAACAAGTGGGTATTCGTAATTATAAAAAACCACAATGAAGATAGCTATAGTTTACCCTTATATTTATCTATAAAAATTAAAAATAAATTGTATTTACACTCCTAATATTAGATCTAATTATACAAACACACTATACATTTTGCAAAATAATTATTTAATCATAACAAAAGTCATATTTGTTCTAGTACACTTTATAAGACGACAATAAATCTCAAAAATAAAAAGTTTACAGTTCCAAGAAACACATATTTGATTTGATCTAGTGTTGTCTGTGTGTCCAATTAAGTATAAGTTGTAGTTGTGTGTATTTGTTCATAGTTCTTGTTTTTGTCAGAAACATGACATCTCTCTATGTATTCTCAGCATATCCTTAATATTTATTTACACTTCATCCTAGGTTTTCGAGAACTTCTATATGTGTATATTACTATATATATATATATATAATATCATTCTATATAGGCTACAACAGTTGTTTGCAAATAAAGCTCGACAGAAATATGGGAAGACAACGGCGGAGCTCCGACCACCTCGCCACTTTTCTCGCCCCCTTTCTTACTATTTTCATTCTCCTAGGTTGCGCCCAAGCCGAGAGTAATTTCTTTCTCTTTTTTCTCTTTATTATTCATTTTGACGTCTTTGTATATATGTATATTGCTGATGAAAGAAATATGATTTATTTATTTTTCATATAGTTAGTTTTCATGTTAAAAAGGAAAAAATTATAATGAATATTAATTCATTACTGTTGCGCAACAAATATATATATATATATGTATATATTAGATGTTTCTTCCACGAGACTTTAACATTAGCAATAGCTGTAAACCATGGCACAAATGTTGCGATTATAAATAAAATCGTGACAAATATTGATCGATCGTGGTTAAAATTTAAGTTTTTGTGTTGATTTTGTTTGATCATATATATATATATATAAAAATATAATATTGATTTGCTGCAATTATTAATAATGTGGGAAAAATCTATTTTTTTTCAATATAATTTCTTATTTATTTATTTTATTTAAAATTATTGATGTAATAATCCGGTTTGATGTTATGCATCGAATTTAAGGGGGAAAAGTAATTATTTACGCTTAAGATCATATTTAATGATTGGATTATGAGCCAATTTTAATAAATTATTAATTTATTGAAATTATATTGATTCCTTTGCGTGATTAATTAGATTCGATAAATCAGAATTCTTTATTAATTATAGTGCGTGCCTTAAATAAAAGAATATTTGAATATAGTCACTCCAATTTTTTTTTTTCCAAAATCTTTCTCAATGTTGCTACTAAATTACGAAAATGATGGTTCTAAATTAACCCAATTAATAAATTTTGGTGCAGATAAAACAGATCCGACGGCTAATCAGAATTTGAGTCCAATCCAAGGGTGGAGGAGTGCTGAATTCTGCCTGCAGAATGTAACAAAGTGTTCCTATGCTCATGCCTTTCATTTGAGTCTTTCGTTTTAGTTATTTGTATATTGGCTCACCTCACTGCAACCTAAAATAATATTTGTGACAAAATATTAAATAATAATTTCAATATTATTATTAAATAAATATATATTAACCGATGATACTTTTGATTTTTGTACAAATATAATTATTAGCAATTAAAATTGTATATAAAATTGTGCGACACATTTATAACTAGTAATAACTTAGTAAAGACACAGATATATTAATGAAAATTATTTCTTATTACTAGTGTGTCATTATGAACGTGTTAAATATTTTTAATAACAACTTATATCACTAGTCACAACTTTTAAAAATATAACTTGTCACTATTAAAACTATGAAATTGGCTCATAATTTATGGATTACAATGTGTTCAAATATATTTATTTTTTTAAAACTTTGTTCATTAAATAAATAAAATAAAAATTTAGTGTAGACACATACTGAGTGTGTTATTATATAAATGCATATTATAACTATATTTCGAGACTATTCTTATCCTAAAGTTAAATTAAAGAAAGGAATTGAAAAAAATTATTCATGTGGCATAAGAGATGATTAAATAAAAAATAGTTGCGATGGAATTAAAAACTACAAATTATACATTTTATCAAAATACAGTCTTAATAAACACGATTTTAAAAATAATTATTGAAAAATAGATCAAACAATTTAAGAAATTGATTACATTTGCAGTTCTAACACATTTCGACACGTTCAATCGCATGGCCAAACGGGCGCTAAACAACTTATACTAATTCGATAGTACTTTTTGTCAGACGTCTAGAAGCTGCCCGGAGAAATATTGGCTGACCGCGTCGGGGTGGCTGAACGTAAGCCACGACGACAGGTTGGGTTTCTGCGCGCCACGCGGCTGCGCGGACCACACTAGGGCAGTGCTCCTCTGCATTCATCATGTCAAAAGGGACTATTGGTTTCAAAACCATGCTTCTGTCAAAGATCTCAATGATACCATTAACAAGGGTTGCGCTCAAGGTACGTCCAACAACTAGCTCAATTTGTTAGTTTTTGTTCGTTTTTTTCATCTACTTTTATGATGATTTGATCAAAATGTCCTTATAAACTATAAATTATAATTTTTACTTTTTTTTTTTTTTACGAATTTTCAAATTTTTTCATCCACTTTATTCGATCCTGTTTATGATTTTTTAATTTTTTTTTAAAAATACAATAAGAGCAAAATGGACAATTTCAAGTCTCTATTCAAGGATTACATTATTTCATCAAACAATTAGATAAATATTGATAATTTTTTAAATAATAAAAAAATATTTACAATCATGCAAAACTTCACAGGAGCTCATTGTTTTTACCCTAATTAATAATAAAATAAAATTTCTGCAGAGTGCATACTACTTTTTTCAAGTCGACACAATAATGATATAATTACACATATAAAAGATTATTCAATAATTTAAATAATTATCAGACTTTGAATGACAACAAATATACTATTAATTAATAATGACTACTATTTTCAAATATATATAATTCCATATTCATGGGTGATCTTAACTTAAATAATTCTGAAAATTTAAATTTAAATTGAGATATACAGTGAAAATTTTCAAAAAATTGAGCTGATTTTTCTACCGCAGGCTTTACCGGCGCCAGCTTAACCAGCTCTGGCTACAGATCAAACTCTGCTCCAGTTTTCGGCGCATTGTCAGCCGCCGCCGCCTTGCTGCTCATTGCCTTTTTCTAAATAAAATTGCATCTTATTTTTCCAATGTCCGGATGTAATGTGTCCAACAAATATATATAATAAAAATTCACAAATAAATGTAAAATTAAGATTCCCGGAAACCGGAGAGTGTCTTGTTCAGTTTTATTTTTAAGGTGTTTTTCTTTGACTTGAGAGATAGAAAGAGAAAAGAAAAATAAGTATGTGTTTTTACTTTTCATTTGTATTTTGTATTTGTATAAGATAAATAAAAATAAATTAAGATGCGTCTGAATTATGTGTTTTGTGAAAAAATATAAATAAATACTCATGATGTTTATATTGTCCATCGGATAGCCAAAATAAAACATATTAGAAGCGTCGGAGTTATTCCGATAATGAACGACCAGCTGACGCTCAGCTTAATTTTGCTTTAAAAGAAATATAGTCGTATAAAAAAATATTAGTTGGTGAATAAAAAATGGGTATTGGTTAGCCTTTTTGCAAGTTTGGTCCTATTATTTTTGAACTCATCATATTGCATCTCATAACTCTAAAAATCTTGCGATTTTAGTCCCCGAACTTAATGGTGTTTATGTCATGCATATGTTGGTTCTGTAAAAAAAAATTAAGATTAAGATTTAGAACTAAAATTATGATTTTTTTTTTTTATTTTGGAATTATGGAATTCAATGTGCCGAGCTCAAAAATAATGTGACCAAAATTGTAACGGAGCTAATTTGTTTGTAGGACGTAGAGGACAATTTTCCCGTAAATTTATATCTGTCTATTCGAGTTTCCTCTCAAGTCGTCGAGCTAGTTCTCGTTTGCCTATAGGCCCTACAGTCGCAATCGATGCAGTCAACAGAATATAAGTGAAAAAAATTGAAAACACGTATTTTTCTACTGAAAATTCAAAATTAAAAACGAAAATAAACCAAACATGTCCTTAAAAGTTGAAATTTAAATCCAGTGTATCCAGAATACTACTCAAGTCCACCAGAGGCCTCAATCTTCTAAACATATTCTCTGATCAAGTAGAATAATCTGACGATGTCGGCAAATATTTTGATCATCATCGGCCCCTAGTAAAGTGTAGCAGTTCTTGATACTAGTCTCGACAGCACTGGATAATAACTAATTAATTACCAAAACAATTATAAAAAGATACAAACAAATAATTGTGGAAGGAAACTATTTTAACATAATCCGTAAAAATAAAACTGAGAATGGACTGAAAATTAATATTAATAATATATGCAAATAAAAATCATACACTTTATACTAAAGTTTTTTTGGTGAAAAAAAGAGTTATATAATATGCACTATTAATAATTCATTAGCTTAATTTTAGAGAAATCTTACATAACTTTATAAAACCTCCTATTATTGTTATTATTAGATAACATTCAAAATATAATATTGTTTGAATAATGTTTTATACACTCTATATTAACTTGATGTAGTATTGAATTTAATAAAATTACAAAACTTAAAAAATACTTACAGATTTTCGAGCTCGAGCTTGAGCTCGATCGATTCAAGTCAAACTAAAGTAAAACCAACTCACCAAGCACATAAGTTGGATCGACTCATCCTGCACTCGAGATTAAATAAGACATCGAACTCAACAATAATATAAAAACTTGAGGAAAAGACACTTCAAATTTGCTGATGTGTCAGTTCAGTTAAAACCCTTACATATTTAAAATGCATTGGAGTCATAAATCTGAAAGGAGTTCAAGAATCAAATTTTGATATAATAAATACGTACTTGTGATAAAAAAAAAAAAAAAAAAAAGACGGTCAATATTTACAAAGAATTCTATGAGACGAAACATGTACGAATCCATATAACTGTATATAGATCATTCGATGATCTATTGATCATCGAGTAATCTTGAAGTAAAAATACGTGAATTTTTATCTTGTTGGATTTTTCCTTTTTTTTTTTTTATTTGGTATATACTTTCGTGGAAAAGCTAGAAGTGCGTCTACCGCCTTGATTCTGCAATAGAGACGGAAAGTCGCCACTTAATATACGAACGCTTTCTTGCGGTCCAAGTGCTTTAGGGGGAAATCGCTGTTTGACAATTCCACCCGTGTTTTAGACTGGAACTTTCTGTAGTGGGTCCACAAAGGAGACCAAAACCCGACGAACCGTGGAATGATGATTCTTGCACTTCAATCCCACGTTTGATAAATACACTTTTATTTATTTATTTTTGATTTTATCAGAGGAATAATTAATTATATTATTTATTACTATATTAAAGTATATCATTTACTACATAGGGATCATACTCCGCTTGTGTGCGTGAGAGTTTTACTTTCGTTAAAACTTTTTCTTTTTTTAGAAAAAAAAGTGTATTAGACAATTTATAGATGTATTTAATTAGTGTTTTACATTTAAATGTGTTGAATACTATACTGAATTTTTCACTTGACAACAATGTGAATAAAAAAAATGATGAAAATGACTCGTAATAATTATGATTTAAATCCAAATCAGATCAGATCAAACAAAAGTCAATAAAAATGTGAGGATCTTTATTTTTTTTTTTTGAATTACAACCGTTTATCTCTCTTTTTTTTTTTAAAAAAAAAATGTGTAAGATAACCCTTAATACAAATGATATATATTACACGTTTTGTTATTCATTTTTTATAAATTTATTCTATGCCACCTCCCCCTGCCCGTGAGCCCACGCCACCCATCTTCGCCATCCTCCTCCGTCTCCCCCACTTCCCCTTTCCCATCACGAGCTATCGCCACTTGACTTATAATTTTATTTTATTTTAAAAATTTTATCAAATATTTTTTTATAAAATATTTTAAAAAGCTTATAAATTCATCCAATCATCCTCTTAGTTAAAGTTAAAATCCTTTAAACTGTGAAAACTCCCAACCTCCATTTTAAATCATGTTGTCTCTTTCATTTCGATAAACATATGCACGTTATGTGTATAATTTTTTTTTCTTAAATAAAATAAATGATGTTATTTTGTCGACACGTCACATATATATATATATATATTAAATAAAAAAAATGCAATATAGTTGATTTGAAATTAAAAATTCAATCCGCTATTTTGCTGCATTTGGAAAATAGCCCCAACAAATACTTTCAAAAAAAAAAAAAAACCCAAAAAAATTCTGAAAACCTACAAGACCAAGTCCAATACACTACTGAAAACCCACTTAAAAACACACAAAAAAAAAGAGAAAAAAAATTATATAAATCTATTGTGTCTAAAGTTGAGATGACCATGTCTCTCTACCCCGATGATTCATTGCATTTTGAGTTGATCAGCTGTATAAATTGGAAGAAATGTTAGGTATCATATGACAGAAAAAAACTGCAAATATGAGTATATATATATATATATATATATATATACAAGACACAAATAAAATAATTAAAAAAAAGAAAAAAAAAAAATGGACACATATGTTGCACTACTCGCATGAGAGGGTATTTTGCTCATTATTTAAAAACTTAAGAAGGTAAATTGAGTTTCTTTTTTTCATAAGAGGGCATTTTGTTATTTTCAACTAACAGGTGAGGGTAGATTGCATTTTACCCTATATCTAATGAATGTATGATATTTCATAATTTTTTGAGTAATCAACGATATGATATATTCTAAATATTTATTCATGTAATTGAATATATAATATATAATCATTATATAACATAAACATTTAATTTTATAAAATTGTTAGCAGGATATATATGTTTTCACCACAATTTATACATATTTAATGTATTTTTTACATAAATAGTTTACTTTGTAAAATATAATTACATATCACGAGTTTGTATTGTATTATCTATAATAAATTAAGAAATTAAACAATATTTTTTTAAATAAAAGTTTTAATAAAAAATCAATGTCACTTAAAAAAGTTCATTGGGAAATTTTGTGAGTTAGGGGGTAAACGAAGAGATTTCCGAAGGTAAGTGGGAGGGGCCATTTTGTCCTGTCAATACACAAATAACTTTATTTGAATTTTTTTTATTACATTTCATAATTTCGAAAGGTAAATGCAACATAGGTTTACTTTTGTAGTCCGAAGTGTATTTAACCCTACATAAAATTATGAAGCACCCGATTTTAAAAACATGATTTGATAATTACAGTAACTCTTGTCTCTTCAAAAAATAATACCAAATATATTATTATTCATTTCCGACAGCTTTCATATTGAAGTAAGTATGTAATATTTGGATTCAAAAGTTTGATTTGTACACATGAATAGGAATTCTTGTACAATTTTATACAGGAAAAATGGGCTATCAGAGTAGTTTTTTCTTTTCTTTTTTTTTTTTAACAAGAAAAAGACCTCAGTCTTTATTAATGCAGATTAAAGGTAAGTAAAGAGAGAAAAGCAGAATGCTTACCCGAATGACAAGAATTCGGTGGCGATTTCTACAAAAACAAAGAAAAAAGAAATCAATAATTTATATTAGGAAGAAAAAGAGAAGAGACATAGGAAAATCCTATAAAATTTTATATTTACTTGTATTAGAAACAATTTTATTTCCCAAAAAATGAATCAACTAAATAATCCAAACAATGAAAAAGAATAAAAAAGTTGATCAGAAACCAAATATCATATAGGATAAATTACGTTGGCATTTTCTGAGGTTATGTCTAATTACACAAACACGTTCCGTCCTCTGTAAAATTACAGGTACACTCCTTGAGAGGGTGTTAGTGTAATATAACGCAGGGGTGTTTCTGTAAAACTTCAATACTGAATAAGGAGTGTTTATTAGTTTATAACTACAACTTTAAAAGGGGTTTACTTGTATTTTTTGCAAAATGACCGAAAGTGTTTGTTTGTGTAATTAAATCTAACCTCAGTAAAGTGTCTTTTTAATTTAGCCTTTCATATATAAAAATCAGGGAAATTCTAACCCAGAGTGCGTTTTGTCGGATCTGAACTAAGGGAAATTCTAGCCCAAACATGGCTCGGCCAAACCTGAATTAATCATATGCAAGTGTAATACACTTGTCCTGTGATTGTTGTACAGTTCAGAGAAAATAACCAATCACGTAGCAAGTATATAACACTAGCTCTGTGATTGATTTAATTCGGCCAAACCTAGTCTGAGCAAGAACTAATTAAGTGCAATGTACTTGCTTTGTGATTGGTGTACCGTTCAGGAAAAACGCCCGATCATATGGCAAGTACATCGCATTTACTCTGTGATTGGTTTAATTTGATTCGATCAAACCTGATTTAGATAGAAATTTTCGAAAAATGAGATGATGAATTAATTGCATTTGCATGGTGTCACACTGACCAGCCGAGAGGAGTGAGTCTTGTGTTGCATTTAGGGGCATGTCCATTGTCAATCTCGGACTGATCAATGCTATGGCAATCAATCTTGAAAGGCAAACTAATCATCTTGCTCCCGCTGGAATAGAAATCAATCCGCCCTTTAATCCCCACCGTGATCACCAACACATGCACCTTCGACTTGTCCTTCAGCTCCTGCGCCGTCGCCTCGTCCACAACCTCCCTCTTCGCCGACGTCTTCACGTATATGTCCGTGGTCGTGTGAGGTGCCTGCCGCATGTCGTTCAGCTCGACGTTATCAAAGTTGAACCCGGCGGACATCATGGTGGCCGTCATGCCGCTGTAGGCAAGCTCCATCCTCCCGCTCCCATTGGTCACGTTGAGCTTGACCTCAAAGCTGGCCGACAGCAGCGTCTCCTGGTTCTTGTCCTCGGCCTGAAGCTTGTTCACGTCGAGCCGTTGGAGGCGAACTTCCGGCAGGTTCGATTGGAGGAAGGCGAAAATTATGCCTGCACAGAGGAGGAAGAGGAGGGCCACGGTGCCGATGATCAAGGAGACCCAGGCGCAGCACGAGGAGCAAATGGAGCTACAGCCGCATTTGCGCCGGCCATGTTCCGTGTCGAAATCATCTTGGCTGGCGGTCACGCGGCGGCTGGCGCTCTTCGGCAGCCGGTTTCTTGTAGCTGAGCCCGCCATTTCAAGAGTACATGAAAAGGCTTGAATCGAATTCTACCTTGGGAAAGAAGACGAGAAATGGTGATTTTCGAAGCTGTCATATGTCTCCACAGCATTTCTGTTTAGGCTTCTGAAATTCAGGAGAACCGGAGATTTGTTGTCTGGTCTCAAAATCTGGGGCTGCCCGCAATTGCCTGAAACTCAATCTCAGCCCTACATCGGACTACAAAAATCAGACATCACAAGATTTACTAAAATGAGACATCCCCAAGAATCCAGTACGTGAGTTGAAATCTCTGTAAATCTAAAATATAGAACAAAAAACAATGTATCTGGCAAGAATTTTTCATATCTGGTAAGAAAAATAGTACACTACAACATGACTGCATTCCTATGAGACTCAATGACTGACAAATTCACACTTCACTGCGAATGCAAGAACTTGAACAAGAAAATTTCAGACAATTTAAAAGAGTGAGGCATTCTTTTGTCAAGAACTGATCAAGGGGTTTGCACATTTGAGTCCTTGGATTTGTTTTCGTCCGAGGATGGCCGGTTCTCCGAGTCGGATTGCCGCACCTCTTCGATCATTCTAACTACTTCGTCCATGCTGGGGCGCATGTCGGGCACCTTGGCGACGCAGGCCATGGCGATTTGCAGCATCTGCACCATTTCTTCTTCAATATTTTGGAATCTCATTAGCTCGACATCGAAGACCTCAGCGGTCCACTCCTCCCGGACGACCGACTGGACCCATCTCGGGAGATCAACGGTGTCATCGCGGCTTGGAGATTGTATCGGTTGTTTCCCAGTGAGCATCTCGAGTAGGATTACTCCAAAGCTGTACACGTCGGATTTGTGAGTGTGTTTTCGCATTTCCATCACCTCCGGAGCACGGTAGCCTGCATGACGAGATGACGTCGAGGGATGGTTCATGAGCGGGGCTAAGCCAAAATCAGAGACACAACCATCGAGATCTTGGTTCAGGAGGACATTTGAGGATTTGATGTTTCCATGTGTAAATTTTGCTCCACCGATGGAGTGCAAATGAGCAATTCCTCGTGCTGCTCCGAGGGACATTTTGACTCTTGAATCCCAGTCGAGCGGAGCTCTTCCAGTAGTCTTGTTTCCTGTTTCAGTTGAAATAGCACGAAAAGAGTTCATCGAAACAAACTTACTAAGACGGTATTTGGACGAGTTTATAAGCTTTTCAAAACGTATTATAAGCGAGAGAGAGAGAGAGAGAGAGAGAGAGTTGATACCATGCAACAGACTCGCCAAGCTGCCATTTGAATAGTAATCATAAACCAGGAGCTTTTCGTCCTTGGAGTAATAATAAGCACGTAAAGGAACAATATTTGGATGCTGTCCGACTCGGCCAATAATTTCCATCTGCTGCTCGAAGTCTCTCTTCCCCACGATTACCTCTTTCAACCGTTTAACCACCACGGTCGTCGACTCCTCCAAGACTGCTTTGTATGCAGTCCCAAAACTACCTTTTCCGAGCACTTCGGCTGAGGCCCTCAACAAATCCTCTAGATCAAAGTTGTAAGAACAACCTTCGAAGAAAACTAACTTGTTCTTCTCAGGTTCTTGCACCCCACTGCCAAACTCCTCGCTTGGTTTCTCAGCCCTCCCAACACCAGTAGATTTAACCTTCGGCATGCTACCAGCATCATTCTGCTTTTTCTTGAAGCAGCACAAGAATAAAACTAGAGCTACGAGAAGTAGAAGTACGCCACCTCCTACGGCAATGGCAATTATAGCTCCCAATGGAAGTTTCTTCGAGGAGCTTTGTCTATGAGGGCCTTCCGAAGGTGGAAACAAGGAACTGGGGGAAGGAGAAGGCGGAAGAGCATGGAGACAAGGATTCATAGGTAGCCCGCATAAAGAGTTTCCAGTAAATGAAGAATTCGGGAACTTTTGTAGAGAAGACGGGATAGTGCCATTGAGATGGTTGTAGCTTAGGTTGAGACGTTTGAGCCGTGGTAGGCCTAGATCAGGAATGGGTCCAGAAAGTGAATTGTTCTGAAGGCTAAGTGCCGTTAGTCGAGTCAAATTCCGAATTGTCAGTGGAATGCTTCCGGTCAATGAGTTAAATGAGAGATCCAAAACACTGAGTTGAGGGGAAATGGAAGTTGGAATATCACCAGAGAAGTTATTATTTTGGAGGAAAAGGTAGTGGAGAGAAGGGAGTGAAAGGATATCAGCCGGCAGATTACCACTGAGGCGATTTGACCGGAGGCTGAGAACCCTCAAGGCTTCCATCTTCCCAAGAGTGTTGTCGGGAATTGGACCCGTAAGTCCAACCCCTGGAAGCCGCAGACCAATCACATTTCGACCATCCACACTACAATTGATTCCTATCCACGTCGTGCAGATGGGGGAAGCAGGATTCCAGTTGAGCTTCCGACCATGGGGTACAGCAGCCGAAAATGCCAGAAGGGCTTGTCTATCGGAGCTCAAGTCACCACAAGCCACAGGCAGAAGACAGACAATAACAACGAGGGAAGACACCGTTGCATGGAAACCATTGTTTTTCATGAGAAAATTCACTGAAGCTTTAAAGTAGGACAGATATCGCGGTTTTCCTGCGGCAAGGAAGGAAAGAAACATTAAAACAAATTATCCTATTGAAAGGCAAATAAAGGCATGAATTGAAACAAAAACAACATAAAACAAGGATGGAATACAAAGTTGGAGGCATTAAAATTCAAATTCTGAGCATTCACATAAGGAGTAGAAATAAAAGAAAAACTTTGTTAAGTGAAGATAAAAGTCAAGTCGAAGTACTAACATTTGTAGCCAATCCAGACGAGAAATGTATCGCAACTCTTAAAGGAATAAAAATAGTAAATATTAAAGATCCTACAATGGGAAAAAGTTCTCAATGAGAAAGTGCATTGAGCATAGAAGTTTCTAACAAGTTTGAATTGTTTTCCAACTATATTACTTCAATTACCAAATCAGCTACAACTTCTCTTCCAGAAATGTGTCAAGACATATGCCATATCACGACGTACTTTTGACTGAAGGCATTAAGACTCCGTTTGCAGCTCATGGAAAGCAATGGTTATCTTTCAGAAGTTCCGAAAAACAGAAACCTGTAGTTAGGAAGTTAAATTTTGAGTTTCGGTTAACAGCCAAGCAGGGTTCACTTTGCTTTTTCCCCAAAGCCAAGCCAGAAAAGGTCGAAATTCGGTGCCATAATTTGAGCACACTTGACATCAAAAGCAAAGCACATTGTTGGCAGCTCTTCAAAGAAGTTTTCCAACAGCTGAAAAGGCAACAAAACTAAAAGAAAAAGTGTGTAAAGGCAAAGACATGTCGCCTTTTCAGTAATCTTTCCTAGCTAACTAACTAGAGTAATCTAACAAGCTTATTTTGCAAGAAAGTGGATCATTAAGCTGCTGGTAGTGTGGCAAACAAAAGCAGACTTAATCATTAACCAAATTTCAGATGAAGAGTGAATTTCACAATCTCAAACAAAAAACAGGCAAAAAATTCAATTCCCACATTTCCCATCAATGACAGACTCAAATTCTCATCTCCACTTCAAGAAAACAAAAACATACAGATGAAAATTCTTGGTGTCATTATAGGTTGCCATGACATTTTCTCTTCCACCAAACAAATCCAATAAGAAAAAAGGGAAAGGCATGAAAGTTGCACAAGAATCCTAGAAACCTTTTTTATGAGAATCCTAGAGTAAAAATGTGCTTTTGGGCAGTTGTGGAAGCTGGTAAACACCCCAAATTCACATTACCTTTATAGTAATAACAACATTCCTAAGCTCAATGAGTAATATAAAATTTTGGGAAACCAACAAAATTCCAATCAAACTTCCACACTGACTTCAGTTAACCAAATGCAGTCAATAAATACAATGATTCTTCGTGCAAGAAGAAGTCATAAACTCAACCACCTCCGCAACAACTACAAACTCAGCTTACTCAGATCTGCACACACACACACACAAGCAAAGAAATATAACTAAAGGGTCTTGCCCAAGATTACCTCGAACCATGTCGAGGAGCCCAGAAAATTTCTTGAGTCTTCAATGCAAATGCCAGGTTTTGGTGGGGTGGGGGGGTTGTTATCGAGAATGGTGAAGTAGAGAGTAAAACTCGGAGCTTTTTGTTGCAATCTCCACAGTACTGGAGTTAATGAACAGAGCAGAAGGACAGAATTCAACCTGAGGAAGCAGCAGCATTGGCAACCGCATTTCAGAGTCAAGAATTCACACCATGAATGGGAATTCAAAGATGCAAGACCATTAATGAACCCACAAAAAATAATTCTCAGCTGAACTTGTGCAGCTTTTGTTCTTGACAATGAGCTGGAAAAAGCAAAGAGAAATAGGGAGACAGAGTGAGAGGAGGGCGTGGGGGTGGGGATTGGGGGGGGGGGGGGGTGAGCAAGAGTCAGTGACTGAAGTTGATTCGCTCAACCACTAAGACAGAGGGGTGGGGGTGGGGGTTAGGCCCTTTGTAAGAATAGAGATGAAATAAATAGCTCGAGCTGTTATCTATACTATTATATTAATAAAAAAAAAAGGATTTTATATTTAGGGTAAATTACAACTAGCACTTTTGAGATTTGATATAATTATAAATACTCTTTATTATTTAAAAAATTAAAAATACCCCCTGAGATTTGTAAACGTCTAACAAATAACCCATTTTCGTTCATTTTAGGATTAAACTGATCAAAATACCCTTATGCATTATATTTAATTTTTAAATTTTTTGGACTACAATGCGCAGGGAGATGTTCTTAAAATTTTTTACACAGAAGAGTTAATAATGCAATTTGCGCTTATTTTTCTGCAATTTAACTAAAAAATCAAGGACAAAATGGTCAATTTTGAAACCTTTGGTTGAAAATTACAAATCTCATTGGGGTATTTGTAATTTTTCAAACAACTAAGGGGTATTTATAATTATGGAAAATCTCAGGAGAGATAGATGTAATTTGCTCTTATATTTATAAATGTGGATTCGTGACACCACAATATTATTTTTTTTTATTTGTTATGTTGATAGTTTACTATTTTGGTTTTTTTCAAATATGGTATATTGTTTTATATATTTTATTTTTATTTATAATATATTTTAAAATATGAAAATTTATTTATTATATGCATGCATGTATATCGTGCTACGATATCTACTTTTAAAAAAAAAAAAGAAAGAAAGAAAGAGAGCCGAGCCTTTATTTTAAACTAGCAATTGAAATACATTCGGTGTATGTATAATTTATATTTTTATTATATTCATGTAATTAAAGAGAAAATAATAAGAATGAACCGAAATTTATAAAATAAATTAAGTTTAAATTTGTATAAATACAAATTTAAAATTAAATTAATTAATAAAAAAATTGTAATTGTGACAATATATAGTTAAGAGCATTTTAGAGCATACATTTTGGCAAATAGTTATTGATGCATGCAAGTATTCAACGTTGATTGCGGATGAAGAGCTTGAGTGGCTTATACGCGTCAATGCCTCCTCCCCTAGTGAGGTATATTTTCATAACAAAATCGTAAAATTCATACGTAATCAAAATGAATTATATCACGCACGACAAAATACCAATCGAATCACAACATACTTAAACTATAAACATATCATTATATACTTCAAGTATACTTGAAGTATAAATGATCGGTAGGTAGGATCACTTGATAGTACAATAATTGGCCCAAACTTGAAAATCGCCTGAATTTATTTTTATTTTATCTTCGTACGATCTAATTTAGTACTGAGTCATATGCCATTTCACCTAATTAAAAGAATTAAAAAAAACAAAAAAAATTAGGGTAAATTACATCTACTTCCTTAAAATTTGCCACAATTATAAATACCCCCTCATTGTTTATGAGTGAACTGACCATTTTTATCTATTTTTATGAGTGAACTGACCAAAATGTCCTAACTATACAATTTATCTCGATTGATTTTTCTACAATTTTAACTAAAAATTCCAGGGCAAAATAGTCAATTTTAGACTTTTAGTTAAAAATTACAAACCTTAGGGAGGTATTTGTAGTTTTTCAAACCACAAGTAGTATTTGCAATTATACCAAACTTTATGAAAGGTGATTGTAATTTACCCAAAGAATTAATCATCTAATTATTGTTACTATTATTGTTGTTGTTGTTGTTATTATCTGTGTGGGTATTAAATGCTTAGATAATTGGCGTGTAACGATTTCCCTTTATCAGCAAAATTAGCATTTTCGGATAGAAATTGTCCGAGTATGCTACTTTTTTCAATCTTTATTTTTAAATATAAAATTAAAATTGGAGTGAACAAAAAATGCCATTCTACAACAATTATAGAACGAAAAATACATTTTTCATTAATCATATGTATTAAGATGGAAAAAATAATCAATATTATTGTTACTTGTTCACATCAGGGTTTCTTGTTATTCAATGAAATTCCTACTCACCAATAACAATTTAAATGAAAAGGAGTTAGGACCATTTTTAGTCAAATTCAAATATCCCCATCATAAAAAGATATGGGGCCTTCATTTAAAAAGAGAGGGGGAGAGAGATGGCAACATCCAACTTTTTATATTATACTGACAGTTGCAGCGTACTCGATTTATCTGTGTATTTAAATTAATATAAAAAGATTTATATTTATTTATGTGACAAATATTTTTATTAGGATAATTATATTAGAAATGAGGTTTGTTGAGGTGATTAATACTAATTATACCTTATGCATACATATATATATAATGAATAATAATAAATATCATACAAATTTATAAATATTCATAGTTTAAAACAAGATTTAGAATTAGAGTACACTTGGATAGGGAGCTACATTTATAGAAATAAACTTTATTTTAAATTAAGATTATAATGAATAAAAATAAAATAAAGTACATTAAAAACACAATAAGTGGTATATCATCTATATTCTTCTTCTTAAATCTCAATTTTTAAGTTAAACTTAACATCATATTTCATAATTATTTATTTTCAAAACTATAATTCCCTATCCCAAGTAGGATTTATTAAGGGTGTGTTTGGTAGGACCAAAATGAAAAGAACAATAGCATTTATTAGTGGGATTATTAGATTTTTTTTTTTTATATGCCTCAAATTTTAAATCCAGAACTTCAATTTGTCACTGTAAAGATGTGCACCACCAGATATTGGAAAACAGGTGGCATCATTAAATTTTTATTACTTTTGGGAAAAGGGAAAAAATAAGTTATTTTCTCATATCATTATTTGGCACTATAAAATAAGGTACCAAAATGGAGAATCAAATAAAATTTGACTTTACACTCCTTTTTATATATTTTTTTTAACTGTAAATTCTGTATGTCAACATGTACAACAGTATGTTTTTGCAACATCGCCACAATCAAGTTTAATCTAATGGATTCAGGTCCAAGAGGGGTTTGCGACTTTGTGGACGGGTTCAGATGGGTGAAAAGTCCTGCCAAAAATCCACCTGAATAATATTTGCAAATATATTTTATTTACTTGGTTTTATTTTAACATAGTAAGGTCTTACTGAATACTTATAAAGGATAACTTTATTTTTTAAAAAAATATTTAAAAAATTAATCAAATTTTATAGATTAAAATCCATCCGGACTTGGATGTATCTAAAGCAATGTGCACTGGGTTTCAGATCAAATACAATGGAAGCGAGTCGTGTTCCGATCTAATTAAAATTAAGTGACGAGTGTACTATGGATCTTAGGTCTGAGCTGCCCGGCCAAACCCTCCCAATTGCCATCCCTCACTACTTTCCATCTCATAGCAAGGTTGTCACGACCTATACGTGGCAATTAAACTGTTCTTTTTTCTCGTTATGATACTGCAATCGAAACTTAGCGATCAGACTATTATTCAATTAAAAAAAAAAGGATTAAATTAAATGAGTGGCATCACCCATAATGTTTATTAGCACATATAAATGTGTTTGGTCCAACATATTATTCTGTCGCACCACACAACAACTTTGGAAAAAATGTCTGAATGGTACAATATAACATAATTAAGACAAGTTTGAAAATTGTTGGGAAACCAGAAAGAACCTCACCAATCAAAATCTCACACGTGTGTACATTTATGATTTTATGAGTCAAATATTATTTATTACGTACTGTATGTAAGAAGAGAAAGCATTTAGTACTCACTACTCTCAAGAACTGCTGCACCAAAACTAGCTGTTGCCATTTAATGACTATAGATTGTGATTTGAGTTTGTTAAAATTAGCGATCAGATGATACTCGACGTGTGTAAATGAATTTTAATTTTTTATTATATTTATTTAATTAAATAAAATAAAAAAGAATAATTGATCAGATTTTATATTAATTTTGAACGTACATAAATAAAAAATTATCGATATAAATAATTAAAGGAAGAGTTATTTGTGGACGAAATAATTAGAAGTAAGGGCATACTAGTCAATTCATATTTTGTTTACAAAAGTAGTTTTTTCTGAAGCTTTAGAGCCTAAATGTATAGTATAGGTTCAGAATTTAATTTGTTAAGATTTTTAAGAATTTTCGGACAATGAATTTGCATCTAAAATATGAGAGTAAATAAGTATTTTTTAATAAATGAATAAGAGTAGCTTAATTTTGAAAATCGTCCGTGTTTAGACGGAGAATAAGGTCTGAATCTCTATCCGTTTATTATAAAATCCAAGTATATGTAAATATCAAAATATTAATGAGAATTAATAGCCTAAAAAAGAAATAAATCAACAGATGATTTGATAATTGGTACTGATCAAAATATAATTATATTATGACAAGATCAAAAATATTATCAATTAATTCATATCTTTAATAACAATTTTAATATGGTCAACTAATTATATTTGTCGTCAATAGTTATGGCAATTTTTTGCTTGACTTAAGATTAACTTCGAATTTTGGATAAACCATTCACTTTCAAATTCACGTATTGATTTTTTTTTATTCAAAAAAAAAATCCCCTCATCGCTTTATGCATTTTATTATAATACAAGAAATAAAATAAATTGTGAATGTAAACACATTTAATTAACACAACAACCATGGTCAAAGAAGTAGGAATGACAACGCGACAGAGCTGGGGCGGATTTTGCATGATCCGAGACCCGTCCCACTTCACTTCAATTTTGCAAGATTTGAAACCCGCCCCGATTTCCAGACCCAATTGGGCTCAAAATTCGATTATTCTTTTTAATTTTCTTCAATTAATCAACATAAATTTCTAAGAGAATAAAAATATTATTTATAAATATATAATAAATTATTATTTATTATGTTAAATATAATTTTTGGCAAATATATGCATTAACTAAAAGTTATTAATTTTAAATATATTTATATATATTATGCAGGGCGGGTCCCGATTCGGACTCTGAGTGGGTCTAAAACGTAAAAATCCAGCCCCGAATCCAAACCCGATAATTTGGATCTGATCCCTACAAAGAAGAATAACTGGCTACCACAAAGTAACAAAAGAGTACAAGCAGAGAAGGTCAATGTCCAAACCACCACTGCACAGCAAAAAAGCACACATTAGTGATCAAGACAAAGGAAAACACACAACACAAAGATAAGATTAGCAATAATAATAATAAACAAAACAAGTGATAATTTTAATCTTATTACTAATTATATATTTTTAGTTTTATTTTGTTATAATAATAAATTTTATAATTGTAATAGTGATTACTATTTTGTAGAAGTTTTTATTAACAATAATTATGACAAAAAAGATTTTGTATAAAGTAGTCACTAAGGACAATTAGTGACAGATATACAATGACGATTTAGTGATGATAAATAATTATTGTCACTTTAGATATGTCACTAATTATAGAGTTATAACATTATGCGCATTTTTTGTCATTAAGAATTATAGTGACAAGACAAAATTGTTGTCATTTAATATATATTTTTAATGCTAATTTTAAGATCATCATATGATACTTTGACATGATTTCCGGCTTCAATCATTAAACAAGACATGCAAATTCATGTCCTTAACGCACTATAGATGTCTCACTAATTATTTAAGGTGACAATTTTATTACAATTCTTGTCACTAATAATTATATTGTGAAAAAATTAAAATTATTGTCACGTAATATATGGTCTTTAATGACACCTTTAAAACTACCATTTAATACTTGTTATTAATACCATCTTTTGTTGTAGCGAATGTTGATTTCTAGCATCAATCGTTGAGGTGCTCTCATTAAGATTGAACGTTGTTATAACTATATTATGAGTTTGAATCATTGCCAAGACTGCTAGGTAGAATTAAACATACATCCTAATTTATGTGTTGATTCTCACGTGTTTAGGCCTTAATTTTTGTCGACAATAAATTAGTCACAGGGGCCATGGCCAACACAAATAGTGTAGGCACAATCCTTTCTAACTTGTCTTTGGGGTGCCGCGCATATTTTTTCATTTTTGTAAAAAAAAAATAGAAAAAGAATGTCGATTTCTTCTCTAAGAATTTGGAGGTTGGAGGTAAGAAAAATTAAGGTCGCACAACAACTTGTTTATTTATATATAAGCGTGTCATATTATAAACTAGTAATTTGTGACACACTCTATGTGTATGCAACTTCAACAATACTATTCAAAATACAATACTTACAAAATTTTATTATTTAATAACGTATATATAAATAATAAGTTAATATTAAATTTATAAGAAAATGGTGATAAAAAAAGGATGAATAAAATTTTAAAAAAATAAACTATCAAAATGGAAGAGTGAAAAGTTAAATGAAAAAATAAAAAGAAATAAATATAAAAAAACAGACCAAAATAGGGAGAGACACCAAAAAGGTGCTCTCTCTTAATACATTGTAGTAGCAATTTTGTGCACACACTACGTGTGTGTGGATAATTATTTAAGATTATTTAAAATAAAATAATTATTATTTAATAATATATATAAAATAATAATAATAATAATAATAATAATAATAATAATATATTATATAGTGAAAAAAGATGCATGAAAGTAACATAAAAAAAATAACTATCAAAGATAATGGGAGAGTGGAAAGTTAATAAATAAATTAATAAAATAAAGTAAATAATAAGAAAAATTATGAGCATATTTAATTTAGCAGAGATATGACGTCCAAAGGAGAATAAAGTACCTACCACAAGCTAACAAAGAAGTGCAACCGCTAAAGCTCAACGTGCAACTACCATGCATAGCAAAAGCAACCATTGATCAGCAATGAAGACAAACAACAACAGACAACATAGCACAACACAAAACCACCATTTTAAGGCAAACTTCGGTTCACAAGTAACTCTCAATAAACTTGTCCATGTATAATGTCTTTTTATTGCATCTTCAATTACTAATTATGAGACATGCAAATTAATGTCCACAACACATGTAGCAAAAATTTCAATGCATCGTGCTATTTTCTTAATTTTGATTTGAATAATTATGCCAAAGGTTTTTTCATTTAGTTGGTAAAGACGGATCATGTTCAGTTAGATGGTTGTAGATTCAATTCTCTTTATCATTGTAAGAGTTATGTTGGTAATATTAGAAAAAATATGACTTTTAGTTATCAATGTACGCAAATGACCCACATTAATTATAGATCAAGAGAGTGGTTAACAAATTAACTCCAAGGCCTCCTCTTCCTATCAAGGTACCTTTCAGTACAAAACAGTAAGGCTCGTACAAAGTCTTCTGAGTAGATAATACCTCGCGCAATGGGATACCGATCGAGTCTCAAATCACATAATTTGGCGTTGTCTGTTAGAACAAGATCTTGTGACCCCTCCCAAACCACATGTCTGGGGGGCGAATGATGTAAGCAAAGTATCCCAGTTTGTTGTATATGGGGAGTTTGAACATCTTATAACACTTGATGCCTACTATTCCTAGTTATGCGCTTTTTCGTGACAAAATTGTCACGCTAATTATCATGATAAAATCGTAGAGGATACTAGTTAACCACGGTTGCAGCATGCGAGATAACATTAATCATAACTAAACGTCACAACAAAAATGTTGATCGTACGTAATAGAAATTATTAATTTTATCCTAATTTTTTGGGCATATATATAGCTTTTATAATACAGGGAATAATTCATGTGTCTGTAGTGTAAGTAATTTGTAAGTATTAGAGACTTATGATCCACAAGTCATGCCATATCTTGTGATAATAATTAAAGTTAAAACCACTCGAACTGTTGTAATGTACTACAGAAAACCAAATGATTATTTAAAATAATCTTGATGCAACATCTATGGGAAATATTTAAAAACAAAATAGAGTGCAGAGTTTAAAATAAAAATAGATTAAACAACATTATCTTGAAAAAATTTCTTTTTCAATATACCAAACAAATATAAATCTAGCAACAAAAAAGAAATAAAATTCCGAACACATTTTTCTAGAACGAAATGACAGAAATGTTGTGGGGATGTGTATATATATGTAGGAATGAATGTTGGAGGAATTAATAATGTCTTGTCTTTAAGTGGTCTGAAGAATCATTGGGACACCATTTGATAACAACATTTCCCCTAATTCTGCAACTTCTTTCCCATTCTATATTCCAAGCCTTCGTGATGGTCGGATTGAATTTTTCATTTAAGATTTTGTTATATTTTTTATTATATTATATATATTACGTATAATTTTTTTTAAATAAAACAAACAATATAATTTTTATACATATGATTTGTATATATTATTATTAAAAATAAAAGATGCAATAAGATTTAAAATAGAAAATTCGCTTTATGTCGTTTAGGGTGGACTAATGCTTTTTATGGTGCTGAATGCTGATTTATTAATGTTAGGTGATTAACCTAATTGGATTTCAGCTGTAAGACTGGGACATGCATTTTCTTTTATTTTGCTTTTCTTAAGAGGTATGCTAAAAATAAAACTGTGGGAAAAAATAATAAGACCACAATGAACATTATAATATGTAATTCATCACGATTGGCAATGTTTACAATGTTCGGGACGTGAAGATAATTATGCACAACCCGTTATTGTAAAATAAGCAAATAATATTAGTGATAAATGATAATAAGTTCAGATTATCATTTGAAATCTATGTATTAGTTAATGACAATAATTTGATATGATAATAAGATTAAACCTTAACAGTTGCAATTTTTCTTTTATCTAAATTGTCATTATGTTTTTTTTAGTAGAATATTTATAATCATGGTATAAAAATAATACCTACTATATTTTATATACTACTGCTTGATTATTATTATATATGTATCACTAATGGTTTGTAACTTTTATTAATTGTTGATAATAACTTCAAATACAATATTTTTCTTTTTCTTTTTCTTTTTGACATTTTAGAATTTGAGAGAGGGTAAGACAGCACAAAACAATGAAGAAGTAGTAAGAGGTAAAAAAAGTAGTAGTAAGAGGTAAGGTTAATGTTTGTTATAAATAATGAAAATTAGGTTGAGCATCATTTCCTTACCTTCTCCAACATGTTTGTAATAAATGTATTCAACTTCTACCACATGCAATTCAACCTTTTTTCCATGTGATGTCATAATTGAGGCCAGTGAAGTGACTTCTTTCTTTGTTTCTGTCATACGATATACATTAACAAACAAATCTTCTATCACAATTTAATATCGTATGTTGATATCAAATCAATGTGCGAATGCCATGAATTTTAGTTGAATGACAAAATATAATTAAATTAAATAATAATATAAAAATGAGACGGGATCACACATGATATGAGACCGGATAGATCAACAAGAGACAATGATAAAAGCGACAATTGAGCATATGCAAAGCAAAAACGCCACGTTCCCATAAATCGAACGACTTCAAGAAGGCGACTGCCGTACATTTCAGAACAAACATCTCATCTCACTATATTGACAAACAAACACTATAACAGCTAAGTATGTCTATTTTCATTGTTGGAGTATAATACAGCAAGAGAATGGGAGGTTGACGCTGCATGTATGTAAATATTACCTTAACAACTTGTACACATCACTTGTAGAATTCAAAGTCAGTGTCAGGCTTCTTTACATTAGATCTGTAACCCTTCTCGAAATCTTTGGGGAGTATTACATACCGATTCTTCCTCACTGCAAGCATGCCTGCTTCTTGGCATATAGCTGCAATCTGAAATCGTTCAGAAAACATTATGTTGAGGTCAAGCAGATGAAATTAATATTATTTGGGAAATTCACATCTACTATTATAATAAGCATGTTTGTCCATATTCCTTGTAAACAAGGAGATCGAGGCAGATATGTCATTTTTACGAAAACATGTCTATGTGGACTAGAATCAGAACACGGATCCAACACAAGATGACTAGAATCACTAACCTCAGCAGCACTAATTTTATCAGGGCGGGATACATAGTCCTCCAAATCCACCTCATCACCCAAGTTCATTTTGGCAGTGCAAACCTGCACATGAGAACCGCTTATGTTATTTTGTAATCAACCAAGCTATCAAAGATAACCGCCCCACATAGAGACAGAGAATCTGCTTTTATCTAAATGCAGAGTAACGTCTCTCATTTTTTTTTCCTAATCTCTTGCGTACTTTTTACAGGTGGGAGTTGGTATAGAACTTGGATACTGAGAAAGATCTAGCAAAAGAGTGGGAGCAGAGATATAATTTTCAAACTTCACCTGAAAGACAAGCCTCTTTTGCCGTCTGTCTGGCAAAGGGAACTCAATTTTACGGTCAAGTCTTCCTGGACGAAGAAGTGCAGGATCCAATGTGTCGGCCCGATTTGTTGCCATGATAACCTTCACATTAACTGTCTGGTCAAATCCATCCATCTGTAAAAGACAAACCAAATAGGTTATTGAAATGCTAAAAGTGCTGGCTGACACAAGAATAGTTTGGATAGACGTACTTTTAGTGAAGCAGCCAATTGAGAAAAACTCAATTTAGTAAAGTAGGCTGACATTTACAATAAAGAAATTTGAAGTTTTTATGCTTTTCGGGTAGCATTGTGTTTCATCGGATTCTCAAATTTTACCTGATTCAACAACTCCATGAGAATTCTCTGGACCTCTCTATCAGCTCCTGTTTGAGCGTCAAACCTTGCAGTAGCAATTGCATCTACCTCATCAATGAAAATTATTGCAGGTGCATTTTCTTTAGCAAGACGAAAAACATCACGAACCATTCGCGGACCCTGCATAGATTGTTAAACTGAAGTTTAGCTACAATAATGAAACAACTTTAAGAGTCTTATCAATTTTAAGGACATGAAACAGCTACAAAATCTTCATCGCCAAATACCTTCCCTTTGACAACTCCGTGGCACACAGATAACAGAAAATGTAATCATAGCATGCAAATTTAATGGCTATCTCACACGTAAGATGATCAGCTCAGGAATTTAAGGAAGGAGAGTATCTGGTCACATGAAACATTCCGTCAAAAATTAATGACTTGCACACATCATCTAAAACAAGTTTAGGGCAAAAAGGAGATTTCAACGTTGCATTCTCTGATATGAACATCATAGGCAGATGATGCATACACATATAATCAACGGGTACTACAGCATACCTCACCCAAGTACTTTTGAACAAATTCAGAGCCAACAACTCTAATGAAGGCTGCAGTGGTGTGATGAGCAACAGCCTTCGCAAGCATGGTTTTCCCTGTGCCAGGCGGACCATAGAGCAACACACCACGAGGAGGATCAATGCCAATCTGCTGGTAGAGCTCATGGTGAGTTAAAGGTAACTCCACAGCTTCATGTATTTCTTGCTTTTGAATGTCATATCCACCAATATCCTGACAATATCACCAAAGAGATATAAATTCATTGCTCAAAATGGACCCAAATCAACACACTGCTAAATCCCCTGGAATTCTTGATATAGGTATTACAGGATGGAACAGTTCAAAAACTAAGCGGGACTCACTGGGTTGAGGGAGTTGAACCAGATTATTTGAGGTAGTCTAAGGCATGGGTATGCTTCCATGAAGATCTAATCAAGAATGTGGGCTTAAGGTCATGGGGAAGACAACTAAAAAAACCCGGCAAACACCTAAGCACGTCTGTTGACCATGGTTCAGATGAAGGAGGAAAGAGGATGATAACGCACAGGGCAAAAGCATATCATGATCAGATAACCTACAGTTGCAGTGTAGAAAACTGAACTTCAATCGTCTAGAGGACTAGGAATAAGAATTGGGAGTCAGCTGATGTCTAACACTTATCCTGCATAAACAATACAGGGAACTTCCTAACTCAAACTATTCATTTAACTACAAAAAATACGGATCATCCTCCTCAACCATATATATAAGTGCTTTTTTAATCAAAATAGATTTTCTATATCATCAAACCTCTTCATTTTTCCACATGATAACAGTAAGCCCTAATTACTATATATAGAACCTTGAGACAGGCATCAAGATGCTCTAACAACTAAAAAGTGAATCAGAACAACTCTGTCCACCATGGCACGAGAGAGGTCATCATTTAGCTGGTAAAAAGTACTCTTTAAGCTTGACAAAGCACAAAAATCAATTGTTAATTGCATCTTTGGTACATAATGCATGACGCTCATACATCATGCTAATTTTCGCGTTATACATAATATAGCCCAAACGCTTTGAACAAGTATTATCTCAATTCTCACTAGGACAGGATAGCCCCCCAAACTACAAACCAGCAGTACATCAGTATGAATTGTTATATGGTGGGAAGAACTCTCTAAATATATATATATAAAAGGACTAGCATATATTGATCAATCGCCACCAGTACAGTGAGCCGAAATTCCTAAGGTATGCTTTAAGCTCACCCATGAACACGATAAGTTCTTAACCGGCTCACATGGTAAAATTACTGAAAGTATCAAAACCCTTTACTCAAAAAAATCCCCAAACAAATAAATAAATAAACTTACACTGTAAGTAACGTCAGGCTTCTCGGACTGGCTGAGGAGCGAAATACTGGAGTCGGCCTCGGGCGGAAGCACGTCGACGAGGGCATTGGAGTGTCGGTGCAGCGCGACGGAGGCAGCGGGCTTGAGGAGCTCGCGGTTTATAGTGCTGAGAATCCGAACATAGTAATTCGAGCCGGTAGTCGACCCGACTATGGCGTTGTTCTGGTCGATCATCTCCATGAACTGGCCGATGACGAGTGGCACCGACTGAATCCTCTTCACCTCCTCCTGCGCCCCCAGCAGCTCGCGGCGGAGGTTCTTCAGCTCGTCCTTAACGTACTCCTCTTGTATTTCGATGAATTCAAGCTGGCGCTGCAGCGACTTGAGACGAGAGTAGAGGTCCTCGTCGAGGTCTAAGGCGGAGGAGGCCGGGTCAGAGTCGGACTTCGACCGGGTCGGCGGCGGGTCCTTCGCTGAAGGTTTCGGGTCGAGAACCGTAGCGCTGGCCATTGACGGTGAGACGGTGCGTATGCGATTGTACGTGCAGTAGGGGAGAGGTGGGGTTTTGGAGGAACACATTATACCGATATTAAAACCAAACCGCCTTATGTTTTTCCTTTCCTTTTTTTGGATAAGTATGATTTTGAAAATTCGAATATATTTTATTGAAATTTTACATAATAACTAAAATATTTTTAAAAAACTAAGAATATATTAGAAATTGAATTTAGTCATATTATGAACATGTTCCAAAAATATAAAAAAGGATAAAGATAAATTTAAAACTCAAAATTTACGTTATTTGAAAAATTCTCTTACAACCACGGTCAAGATTGATTATGATTCTGATGAGTTTAGCTGAATTTATAAACTTGAAAAAATATATTATAAAATATTTGAGAATTTATAAGATATTTAACTATGTTCGGTAAAGTTTTGAAAGAATAAACTTATAAGATTTTACGAGTTTATAAATTATTTTTAAAAAAAATATAAAAATTCTAACTTGATAATATCTTAGCAAGTTCATTCATTACGATCACATTAATTACAAAATTGATATACTTACATGTTTTTAACGCCATAATTTATCTTATTCAAATGTTCATGAACTTATTTTTAAAATAAAATCAAATATTTTATAAGTTTTGAAAAACCTCTTAAATTTGTAAAATATTTGAAATAAGTTGTCAAATGTCTTTACGTAGACAAAATCAATTGGTCTCGTCCAAGTTTTAAACATTGCATACATATATGAAATATTATCGATCAAATAATTTTTTTTTATAAACTGATTCATCTTTACATGTTAATATGTGTGCTGAGGTATTATTACTCTTATACGGGTAGTTTAATCATAAAAAAAATTATATGGCTGGTAATAAGTTAATAATAAGTCAATTAACGGTAAATATAGATTTTTTTTAAGTTTTTTTTTATTAATATAAGCGAATTTGACGAATTTTGACTAATATATAAACTTATTTGTTAGACAGAAACAAATATTAAAATATTAAATATAATTTTTTAAATTATAAAAAATTTATGTATAATTATATCAAATTTCAAAGGAGTGCTGGGCTAAGTCAACAAAGCAGCCACAATTTATGACAAGCTATACATATATCAAGAACTTAGAAACAAAAGAAGACATGATCCACAATACAAGAAGCAATAGTATATATAATAAGCTGATTCAATGTAGCCAAGAACACAGTTTCTCAGCCCCATAAAACAAAACAAACAGAAGCAATCAAACTCTTTACACAACTCAAGCACACCAAGAGAACAAAAATATCACAATTACACCAAAAATTTCAAAAATTAAAAAATTTAATTCCTTAAGAGATGGAAAACCTCCTCCTTCTAGGCTTGGTCAAGTCCACCATCCCATCGTCGATATTCGACGTATCCTTCGATCCGTGCTTAAACGGATTCAGTTTCCCCAGAGTCTTTGACACGGATGAGAAGAACGTAGGTTTTTTAGCACTCCCTTTAGACGACGTCCCCTGGGACTTCTGAATGTCTTGTATGTACATTTTCATCTTTAGTAGCTCGGTTCTAAGGGCTTCGTTTTCCTTGGCTAGGGACGTGTCGGCCTGCAGCTGGTTCCTCGTCGTTAGGGCATCAGGCGTCTTGTGATCGTCCCCTCCACTCCTTAACTTGAGTTGATCGTAGTATAGGGCGTGGAGGACTATTTGCACCGGGAGGCGTTTGTTCTGTGAAGCATGGACCCTGGCCTCGTACGATAGCTTGAGTGGATCCATTACGCTGCATACCTTCTCACGCTCGATTTCGTCTAGATTCGGATGCGCCTGATCACCATATACACCAGTAAGTTTAGATCAAAAAGGCTAGTTAAGTCCTTGTTAGCCATGACTTCATGAAGCTGGTAAAGATTCATAATGCAACCAGCAAGATTCCAATTTCCAGACATATACCATAAGAACATGGTTTCAAGGTCTAAACAGTAACATGTTCAATCCATAAATTTATCAGAAACAACATAAACATCTTCAGACAGCAGAAAAAACTAAGGCATGCTACTGAAGAAAACAGGATCAGCAAATTGCAAAGTAGACTGACTAACCTTCAAGTAGATATCGATGGCACGGTAAAGATCGTCGTCGGCCTTCCGAGCTGTCTTTGGCACCAAATTTGCGATCCCGTTAAACTTTGAGATACTCAGTTCACCGTAAGTAGCAATCTCCCCGAGATATGCATCGACAGTCTTGGCAACCCTCTGCATGCCTGTGGAACAGACTTCTCTATAATCTCCAGCATTGAAAACGGCAACGTTCTTCTCTTTCTCGACGAATCCTGATATGATCCTCCTCACACTCTCGAGATCGAAAAGCCTCTCACCGTCGTAGGTGAAAGACAGGACGAGCAGATCATCAACGGTGACATGTTCTAAGATCATCGATATCCTCTTCTCTAGCTCATTCTTGCACCTACTGTCGGCCCTCAAGAAAATTGCTGTTCTTAGGAGACAACACAGGAAATTGATGGGGAAAGCTGATTTTTCTGAGGGCAATAAAGCCACTATGGACTCGAGAAGTTCCCGTTGTCGGCCTCTGAGGTCAGAGTCCATGGAATCTGACGATCTAGTGCCGTTTCCAGAGTGGTCACGCACAAGATCACGGAGTGATCTCTCGGTGTATGTGATGATAGCACTAGCTAGAGTGAGTCCCTTTGCGCCTCTCGACCTCATTGATGCAATGATCTTTGCGAAGAAGGTTATGTCCAAGATCGTTAGCTCCTCCGTCCACCAATTTGGAGGCGAACGGCTCGGAAAGTTAGCCTCGACGCAAGCCTAATCAAGCAGCAACAATCAATAAACTTAATGCACTTCCTTGCAACATGCTTGATACATAAAACATCTGCACAACTATTTGCTGTTTTCGCACTCGAATTTTTCCTTACAAAAACAATAATAACTAAAAGGGCGTTTAGATCACCTTATAAGCTCCTGAAAACATCTGATAAGATTATTAAGAGTTTATAAAATATCGAAAAGTATTTGATACCCTTTTTAAGAAAGAAGCTTATAAGATCTAAGTACTAAATAACTTCCTTGCAAGAATATATACCTTGGCACTTGTAATTTCAACACATCTTTGGACAATCTTGAGGTCCTCAGCCAAGGGAAGAAGATCTTCGCAAGATTTGAGCACGACGAGGGCGCCAGACAGGCTGGTTAAGGCAACTTGGGACAAGAAATCCTCAGTCCTCCCAGCAAGATTGTTGTCACAATACTTATCAGTCATCTGCAGATACTCAGCAGCACACCGGAGGGCTGCAACGTTGTGGACCGTGATCTCAAAGTTAACACCATAACAGAATTTCGCCGCCTTTTCAAAGATCTCAGGCCCTCCAGGAATGTCTGTGAGGTCTATTCTTGTTAGATCAGCTTCATTTGAATCAAGAATCAGTTTCCTTATGTGGTTGCTCTTTGCTACAAGCATGAACTGCCACAGCCCAAAACTCCCAATTTCAGTTCAAGAAATTCAATACAACAAACTTCATTCTCAGCTTCTTAAACCTATTATTACTGCTAAAAGTTCGTCGCAACAAAAAACCCAGAAATCATGGCCTATATAGATTCAATATAGACAACATTTTCCATTTTCTTGCATCAAAATACTATGTTCTTTGAAAGTTTTCATTTTTCCACTGTCTGAAAGACAGCCGACACAGTTTAGTGTGTTTTAACTTATCTTTATTTATCTTACACTGATACCAACACAAATCCAAACACATTGAAGATAATCATATATATCTCTATCTTTCTCTCAATCTACCAAAAATAAAGAAAGACAACTTAAAACATATAATCAAACAAAGCCTTACCTTGTGAAGGGCAAAGTTGGCTTCCCCAACTTCAACAATGACATCAGTTGGGATTTCTTGAGAGAAAACCCTGAAATCAAAATCAAGAAGACAAAGGATGAACAATAAGGTAAAGATCAGACAATGGGACTACATGTCTGAAAGAATGAAGCAAGAATTACCACTGCCCAGTTCTCTCCATTGCAAGAGAGTGTCTGTTGGCCATTTCCTGGGAGCTTAGCTTCAAGAAAGAGAATAGGGATTAAAGAGCTTTCAATGGGTTATATATGAAGAGCTTGATTTATATGCTAAGTTGCTTTTTCCATGCACAATCACCTTTTCTTTTTCATTGTGAAAAAAAATAAGTCTTTTTTTGCTTTTAGGAGACATGATTTTTATCCATGTACACCAATTATAGGCCCTTTTTTGGTTTTAAACAAAGAAAGTTTATGTAGTTTCAATTCCCATCACCTTTACAGTTCAAAGTATATTGTTAAGTCATACAACAATTATAACGGTACTTATATATTAGGGTAAATTACATCTATCTCTCCTGAAATTTAGTATAATTATAAATATTTTTTTATTTTTTGAAAAATTACAAATAGCCTCTGAGATTTGTGACCGTCTAACAAATAACTCATTTCCATCAATTTTTATGGGTGAACTGACCAAAATGACCTTATGCACTTTTATTTAAGAACTAACAAATAACTCATTTCCATCAATTTTTATGGGTGAACTGGCCAAAATGCCCTTATGTACTGAATTATTTTTATTTAATTTTTTTAAAAAAAAAATTGGACTACAATGTGCAGGGATAGGTTTCTTAAGTTTTTTATACAAAGGAACAATAATGCAATTTGCCTTGGCCGATTTTTCTATAATTTTAATAAAAAATTCAAGGGCAAAATGGTTAATTTCAGGCCTTTGATTAAAAATTACAAACCTTACGGAGGTATTTGTAATTTTTCAAACAACAATGGGGTATTTGTAATTATGTCAAATCTCAGAGGAGGTAGATGTAATTTACCCTATATATTATTCACCAACAGAACTCTCATACCAGTAACAAAAATCAAATTCATAATTATTTAATTGAAAGTGATACATCCTTATCAATCAACTCAGTGAATATCGTGTTATTGAATTTTGAACTATGAAAAAAACCTTTTAATGTAGTTTTCAAGTTGCATGATTCCCATTGACTATTCTACCATGTGTATTCCTTTTATCCATCTATTGATAGCAGCCTTCAAAATTTTTTTATTTTTTATGTTTTTACACTCTCGTACCCAACATACATTCACACATTCAAAAATTTGAACTCAAAATCTCACATAAAAAAGTTTTTTGTCCGAACTATTGAGTTATTCAAGAATACTTTTCATGAAGAGGTCTTATGTTTGAATCATTGGGTTGTTGTCCCTACGACCTTCGTGGGAAATTTAAGAGTTTTAAGTGCAGTTATCCTTTTCTTTGGAGATCAATTGTCGTTTGCAATGAATTATTATGAACAAAGATAAAGCATGAGGAAAGTGCAACTACTAGCCCTTGAAATTTAAGTTATATTTTATCACTAATGCAGCGGTTTAGTAATCAGTTCTTGTGTTCTTTATTTGAATGTTACTGTGCTTGAGTTTCATTGAATACGCAAAGCTCACTACTTCATATAGATGTATCATGGGATGATTATGGCTGGCTATTGATGGGGGCATAAACCAAATATCGTGAAAAGACACAAATCATCAAAAAAAACTCGACAACCTGCGCACTGCCCAGTTGGGTCGAGTCATGCGACCCGACCCGACCTGGATCGTACCTGATGCTAGGTATTCAAGATCTAGACCCTTAATGAGAAGACAACTTAGGCATGAAAATGGTGTCACGTGGACCAGGCAAGTACGTACATTTTGTCCTATAAATACACCTACTCCACAACATTTATGATAAGTTATTCAAGTTACATTTGACCACACTATTCTATCATATCGTCAATTTACCATCTCGACCTGTATCTGACTTAAGTATCGGAGTTCTTCGTCGGGGATACTTCCGACTAGCCTAACGTGTTTGTTTCTTCTCAGGAACACTTAGTTCGGGGAGCTTACTAGATCACTTGGAGAGGTACCCAGCGAGGCACTCAATTGAGATCACGGGAAGCGACCCGAATCAGCTATAATGTTTGATCCAGCAAAATTTGATTTTACTTACTAATTTGTTGGTTCGGTTATAGTAATCAAGTTGGACAATTTTCCAATGAACTTTAACAAAAAAAAAAACATTATGTGATGGTTATATTCCCTTAGTTAAGGTAGCCACAATAAATTTATTTTAACGTAACCTTTTGATGGATATGTTGTATTTCACTTTAATTCTTAATATTTAATTCATAAATTTAGAATCTTATATTATGTAAAATTTGTTCAACCCTAGTCTTTTAAGTCAATTTCGAATGTAATTTAAGCGTAAAATCATCAACAACATATTAGAAAGTTACCGAGCAAACTATTTTCTTTGGATTGGTAAATTTACAAAATATTATATAAGCACTCCAAATAATTTTTTTTTTTAGGAATAGGTAAATTGCACTAAAAGAAAGAATAAGAAATACAAGAGCGTACAACTCTCTCCCTCGTCTAGCGTTCTAAACAGACCTCAACCAAGGTATACGCCAAACACGAAATAAAACGAAAGTCTGCAGATTAGGCCGCAATTCCTCTCCAAGTATCCGAAGTTTCACCTATTCTAGCACCGCATAGGCGACCTCCCAAGGGTGCGCAGCCTCATCCGCGAACCACTTACCGTTTCTAGCCTTCTAGAGATGGTAGACAAGAGACGCAAGCACAACACGTTGCGTAGCGTCAAGACGTGCCTCCCCCCCCCCCCCCCCACCACCACCGTCTACTCGCCCACCGTATACCCGCCGTCCAGCTCTGAATAGGCCACTCGAAACGAACCTTACGCTTCAAAATCAACACGCACATTTGCGAGAACCGGCACTGAAAGAATAAGTGATCATGTATCTCGAGCAGCCCCTCATCGCATAAAATACAAACCCTCGCCTTGGCAATCCTCCAGGGTCTGTCGCCCGTGGACAGGCGCTGGCGGATAGCGAGCCATAGGATAAAAATATTCCTAACCAAATAAAAAATTTCTGTATACTAACATTATAAATTTGTTACAATAAAATTATTTAACTTAAAAACATTTTCTTTTTTGGTTAGTGAAAATATTCCCTAATGAAAACTTACAGTGACTAGTTATGTACTCTCGCATTTTTCTTTAAAGAATTTTTAAAAAAAATATTTATACTTTTTATTAAGGGAAAGACCACGGTAACAACTATCACGGTTGGCAAAAGACATATTTTTCTCCATTCACGAAAGAAATATTTTTTAATTAATAACTTTTCATTCATACATACTAAATATTAATTTGTTTTGTTAATTATGAGAATATTATTAATTTTATCTGCACTCTTTTTCTTTAATAAAAATTTGAATTGTATAAGTGCATCCAATATACTTCAATTTTGTCTATACTATTTATTATCAAAAACTATCATGATTTGTAAAATATAGATTGCCTAAAATGCCTTTAATTCTAATTTTTTTCACAAAAAAAATAATTAATTTAATTAATATTTTTTGATTCATACACATTTAAAATTAATTTATTTAATCATTATTACTTTTAATTTTTATTTGAATAAATATAATAAAATTTAAACTATAGCTGTTTATCAATTGTTATTCAATCATTAGTAAATAATAAATTATTTTAGGATGAATTACAATGATCTATCCTTAGGTTTGGCATAATTAGGAATTCCGTTGTTGTTTCAAAAATCACAAATACCCCCTAGGTTTGTAACCGTCTAACAAATAACTCATTTCCATCCTTTTTATGAGTGAACTGAACAAAAATCCTTATGCAAATTGAATTATTTTTTAAATTCTTTTGATTTTTTCTGAAAAAAATATACAGCGAGAGATTTTTAAAATTTTTACACATAAAAATAATAATGTAATTTGTCTTGACTGATTTTCTACAATAAAAAAAATCAATAATAAAATGAATCATTTCATGCCATTCTTAAAACTTACAAACCTTAAAATAGTATTTATAATTTTTAAAATAATAAAAAAATATCTATAATTATGCTAAATCTAGAAAAGTCATTGCAATTCATCCATTATTTTAAATTTAAACACAATACTCTTAGAATATTACCGAATTACCCTCTCCCCACCGCCATCCAACCCCCCTCATAATTGGGTCCCCACCGGCGAGAAAGGACAGGGATTGGGTCGTGTCATGTAGGCTGGAAACACCGGAAAGATTTCCCGCCACTCAAACAAGTGGCTCAGATTTCTTCCCCATCACCAAACATAACTAAGAAAGGATCTTGGCTGCCCTAATTCCACGTCATGAAGTGGGGCCCCACTTTCTGCTGTTATTACGTACTCGTTTTCAGACAGGATAATCTTTGAAGCACATTGTGGGTCCCTTTGTGGGCCACACAGCATCTAAACATGGCTAATGGATACTGTACACGTGGCGTCTGTATTAAACTCCCCATCCATTCCCGTGAGACACCAACAATATATCCAATCAAATGAAGAACAGAAATCACAAACAAACATGCGTCCACATATACATCAATTTCCCAATAATTGCATAATTGATTATAGAATTAAATGTATTTTTATTTTGTAACTTAGATCCTGCAGGATTTTTTAATTTTTTAAGATAGTATTTTAATTCTATATTTTTTTTTAAATTTTTGCGATTTGAGTTCTTTTTTTGTCATCAGATGTATGGTAAAACAAAAGGTGACTTCTGGCAAAAAAGAATAAATTAAAAAGATATATGATCAAAGTACTACCCTAAAGAGTTGAAAAACAAAAATACTGGCTAAAATGAGTCAATGGAACAGTAGCCGCAATTTTAAAAGGTCGTGTGAGATGCACATGCATTTTCGGTGAGAATGATGAAGTCCAACGAGAAAAATTATTGAAATCGTTAAAATCAAAAATATGCAAGACCAAAATTATATCCTCAAAAATTAAAGGAATAAAATGTCAAATAACCTAAATTGTGAGACCAAAATACATTTCGGTCTTTATTATAAGACAATTTGTTATATGTACATTTGGTCTTGTGATTTATCAGGACAAACCTATATTTCAAGTGCAAACGCAGTTTTCTTTATAGTTTGTCCCATTTTTCAGTAATCACATTTGGAATTCGATTTCGTTAAAACTACATGTTAATAAAAAGTTATAATTTATAATTTTTAATCCCACCATAATGATTTTTGGTCTGGTTACCTATTATGCCCGCTAAATATTCTTTTTTACTCCTATTAATCTTAAGAGTTTTGAGGTTATTTGTTAAATTTAGCTACATATTGTATTTGCATAATTAATTATAAAATTGTAGATTCAAACACGTGTCACAATCGGTATTGGGGTTGTAAAAGAATTTCCTGGAGAAATTTAGACGATGCATTATTTCATGCACGACCGATGAATTATGTTAGGGTTTGGTCCACATTAAAGTACATCTTCTTTTATGTTCTTCTTCTGTTAAATTTTGGACGATGTGTGGAAGAGTTTTTAAATTTTTAAAAGTATTTTGTAATATACGTGGAATCTTACAAAATATTGTGAAATATTTGGTCAACTAATTAGAAAATAAGCTTATATGATTAAAAAAAAAAGATGTTGGAATCTTACGAGACTTTTTAATAAAAGCGAAGAGTTCTTTTGATTTATTCATAAGATTTTAACAATTTTATCTAGATATTAGTTATAATGAATTATGGAATTGCCACTAGTGGCATTTTATAAGTTTCATAATGCTATTTTATTCGAAGACTAACAATAATTTATTTTTTATAAATAAAAGTTAATATTTTATGAACTCTACAAATATCTTATAATCAAGATGTACGAACTTATAAAATCTTTCAATAAATATTGACTTTTCTCATAATCATTCTATTCAGGGTCATTTTATCAGTCACGTAATACTAATGCTAAAGCAAAATTGAGCATTATGCAACTCATGCCGACTCGAAATTAAACTCTTCTTTTATATTTGACCTAAATATGAAGATCAAACATGTTTTAACTATGCAAACATAATTTTTCTAAAGATTCTTGGATAGCTATGTTGTCACTGTCAATAATTCATTGCAAGAGACTCCCAGAGCTTAACCAATCTCAAGATCCATTCTTTAAAATATCTCGACCATTCATCATGTCGGACTTATAGTGGGCCCCAATTTACTGTATGTTAGGGTTACCCAAGACCAATGATTTTGAAACCATCATATACGAACGAATCATTTTGCATCCTGTTATAGTTTCTTTTGGCATATACATACATATATTCGAGCGCGCACACACAAAAATAATATATGTATACATACATATTTATACCGTAGTTATTTTTCTCACCAATTCTTCCATTTTTTTTTTTAATTTTTATTTTTGGTTGAGGATAAGGTTGTAAGTGAAAGCAACATATATAGGGGATGAACTAAGGTTAGGGGTAAAAGTCAAGTTGGAATTTGATGGTGATAAGTGGGGCTAAATCTAGTACATTGGGACCATTGGTCTCATCAGCTTGTGGATGTAAATGAGTTTAACAATTAAAATCTAATTAAAGGTGGTGAAGAATTAGGTGTGGGCTGTGATTTGTCACATCTTGATGGGCCCCACCAAATAGTTGTCCACTGATTTGATATTGGTATGGGCTTTACTAGGCAAACAGATCCTTTTCTTTTACACTTTTCTACATATATCTAGCTTTTATTTGCATGATTTTTTTGAGTAAGGGTGACTTGTCAATTATTTTTGTTTTATAATAATAATAATAATAATAATAATAATAATAATAATGCGTACTGGGTCCAACAGCACGACAAAAAATCGAGAAATTTTCTTGAAAATCCCAAAATTGTAGGGGATACTAACCTGCGGAGAGGGGTTAGCACTCCGATACTTAAATCAGTAATGTTCGACTTGAAATAAATAAAAGAACACTTAAAGAATATGAGAATAATGGTGAAAGTGTGATAATTGGTGTGTGAATATTCTGAAAAGTAGAGAGAAATTCGTGCGCAAAAGATAGAGTCAATGTTACTTGAGAGTTCTCAAAGTAGTGAACTTGTGAGATGATGAATTATTTAAATGACTGCACAGTGTGTCCCTTTTATAGCCAACGTTGAACCCGATTTTGGAGGAGATTTGTTAAGTGTCGTATACCGGTGGAAAGCCTGAAAAGTCAGCTTCCTAACCGAATAAACCGCGCGTGAATCGGAGTTGAATTGGTGAAGATATATCCGTTTAAGTTGACCTTGCCACGTATGTCAGATTTTTCGGGAAGGCGGTTACTAGTAGAGAAACGTCCGGATTCTGGTCAATCTACAAGGAATCTGGATGAGATCTTTTAACATGACGTAGATTTAGGTGTTGGCTAGTTGTGTGACGTGGAATCCGAGCTGTTTGATGACTGGGCTTGTTTTACGAGCCTTTTACGTGGGCCTGCCAGATTAATGTTTAAAACTGGGCGTTATGTATAAAAAAACCTTACTGTTTGGGCTTGGTAGTGTTGGCCTGCCGGGGGCTGCTTGGCCTAGGGGATTGCTCATAACTATTAGGCTGGCCTGGTAGATTTGATGGGGCATATAATAATATTAATAAAGTAATAATAATTATGGGCCTAAATGCAAGACGGCTTGTTCTGAAAATAATAATAAGAAAAAAATCTCTATGGAAATAATAATATGCACTCATCTTATACTGGTCACAAACGAAAAATTTGAGTAGTCTATAAGCCTCAAGACCTTCTCTTTCTAACAATGCGCTATTTTAAAATAAAATTGTGAGACTTATACAGAATTAAATGGGATAATATATGTATCTTGCACAATAAATTACCCATCAAATCCTAAATCACATAATAATGTCTGACATATTGGTAGACGAAACTTATGTTGATTTAGTGACTTGATTTAGATCAGAAAACTTTTTTTTAAATATTTCATATTTTATTATTATAAGTTTCCTTGTGACTGTAAATTTAAGAATATTCTACATATTGCAATCACTTTCGAGGTTGAAGAATTCATGGCCATCACTATGATTCTAGACTCCAAGACTTGATCATTAGATTTGAATCCTTCCATTTTATCCTGTTATACAAGAAATTAATTGCTAAACCATCACACACCATCTTCTATACTTTTTTATTATTGTAAAAAATATAAAGGGGTGTTTGTAATAATTTCTGCTTTTACAATGGTAATAAATAATACAAAAATATAAATTTAATTATAGTAAAAGTCGGGAGAGTTTGAAAACAAATGTAAAAACTCGAGAAAAGTTGAATTTAGAGTTCTTAGAGAAAAAAGTTTAATATGTACAATTTTATGAATAAGTCGCAAAAGTTGATAATAACCTTTTACTTTTTAACTTAAATGAGTTTAATGTAAACAGTTCAAAAGCATAAATTGTAACTAAAGAACATTCGTTTGAACTTATTTTCAACATAAAGTTGATATAAGCACGTAAGTTATGAAGTTATTGCAAGCACTCTTATGGGAGTTTGGTTCCCTTGCTATCGGTTAAACCAGGTCTTAAGAACCATAAGTTGTTTATATAAATATTTACAAAATATCAGAAATTACAATATTGGCAACAGTGGAAGATCGAACACACGATCTTTTAAAAGGAAATGTTCCATTCTTATCAATTGAGCCAATATATCATAATAATCCCGTTAACCTTACACAACATGTATAAATTATTTTCTTAAATATATAAATGATGTTGATTTAACATCTATAATATGTATACATTCAATGAAATACAAAATATAACATTATTTTATAATAATATTTAAAATCTAAAATTATTTTATAATAAAAATTTAAATTGAAAACTGTAAAACAGATATTCTTTCCCCCCCTACAATTGATCATTTTTCAAAATTAATGAGTTTTAAGTTATAATTGCTCACTTGGGCTGGGCTAGACAGACTAATTGGTTCATCCCTAAAAAGGCCCAAGCATAGGTTGGACAGAGAAGGTCCAATGACGATACGACGACGTTTCACATAATAGCGCGTGGGGTTCAACAGGGAAATCGAACGAGTAAGGCGAGATCTTGCCTTGAATAACCTAATTTAGTTTTTTTTATCCTATAAATTCGACCGGATTTGGGACGGGCTTCGGATAATAATATTGACAAAGATATTTGATTTATTTAATATTTTATTTTTATTATTTATAAAATCAAAATATATTTAAATATTATAATATCTTATAAATAATAAACGTATAATAGAAGGAAAAAGAAAATTCAATGGGATTTTACAGTTAGACCTGCCAAGTTTGAAGTCGGAGTGACTAGTGAGTCACAAACATGTTTGAAATGATATGGGGCAAATTTTAAGTCCAATTATATCTCAATTTAAATAAAATAAAGATAGCTCAATTTAAATATAATGAATCAAAGTGGACTTGGGATTTCGTAATTTTTTATTTTTTATTTTTTGATTTTTGGATTTTTGACTGGGCTTATCAATCTTAATTGACAATGATTGATGCATGAAATTGATTCGTCGACAAGTATTAATACTCCCAACTATGCGATGGTTCATATGATAAACATCACGTACCTTAATTTAAGATATTTATAATTTTAAAATTTGAAGAAAAATCTTATAGATTAATTGAGTTCAAATGGATTGGATCGGGTGGGAGTAACAACTAGTGAAAGGGGGTGCAGATTTTGATGGCGCGTGAAGAGTGGGGTTTCATTTGGAATGGGTTCAAATCTCGATTTTCTCAAACCCGTCCCATTGTCATTTTCGTTCAATACTCCAGTACCTTTAATATTTGTTTATATTACAGACTGATCTCAAGAAGAATAATAATAGAGAAATCTTCCAGCATATTTCGTGCAATATCAATCTATAATTTAAAATAGGAATAATTATATTTACACCCCTAATTTATGGTCTGTTTACATAAATCATCCTTACTTTTTGAATAATTACACATATACCCACTAGAATATAAGCATCATTTACACAAACCACCCATATTTTTTTTAGAAAATTATACTTACACCCTCAAAAGTATCGACATTATTATACAAACTACTCCTATTTTTTGGCTATCAAAGGTGGTTTCTGTAATTATGCAAAAAGTAGGGGTGATTTGTGTAAATAGACTGTAGGTCAAGGAGTGTAAATGTAATTACCCCTATAAAAAATATATATATATATATATATATTTGAAATGGTAACGTGAGTAATAATCTAAAAAACAATATATTATTTATTCAACCATTACTTCTTGCCATATTACGTAATGTATTTATGTTTTTAATATACTAGTAGCTATCGCATGCGGTCCCCGCAAGCATAATATTTTAAAGTGTAAATATAAATAAGCATAAAAATTCTGCAAAGCCTACTTAGTCATAAACCTAATGTTCATAAACTCATATAAATATTGACCAATTGGTGGGAAAAACAATTGATACCTAATTGAAATTGGTTTACCTAATACTGGCCCTGATTATTATCTCTAATAAGTGTTCATCTGTTCTTGCGATTGGGCATGTCAATCTGAATTTCGAGTGTGAAAAATATAATTTTTGTACCGATGGGTTCCTTTATTTAATAGTTACTTTTCGAATTAAATCTTTCAAAAATAAATTTTGGTAAAAGTTTTGTGATTTGAAACTTTTAAGCCCACTGTAATTATTATTTATTTAATTGCATATTATGTCCATTAAATATTTTTTAAAATTTCTTTATTAACCTTAAAAATGAGTTAATTTTGAAAATTAGTTACTGCTGCATTTGCATAATTAATTAATGAAGTGATATAATCACCTTTTATAATCGATTATGCAATTGACCGACAGATTGGCCCTAAATATAAATAATTATTTCATTTATGACTTTACTGTTTCTATAAATGTAAAAACAATAAATTATTGAATGTTACAGATTTGAAAGGTTCATATTTCATATGTTTGAGGAAGTTGTTGGAATTATTTTTCCTTCCCCAAAATAAGAACTTGTTTGTTTTTGAAGTTTTATTAAATATTTACGTTAAGACATAATTTAAATTTAACACAATCTTTATATATATATATATACTATTATATATGACACACTCAAATATGTCTACAATTAATTTAAAAGTTCAGAAAAAAAAAGGCTATTTGAAAAAATTATATTCCAATTAAATAAATAAAAAATATTAAGATAATTATGAGAACTATTGAGGGCTTATCGTGCTTGAAAGGCAAATGCTGACAAATCCTTTACCTACTCAAATATATTTTTACATCAAATGGTGAGAATTATAAATTATTTTTAACAAAATCTACCTTATACTAACACAATGTGATACTTATTTATTCGTGTTGAATACTCCATTCCTAATACATCTTTACTTTTTATTTATTTTTAATATAAAAAAGTTTGAATAGCTCCGACTTTAATCTTTAGACGAGTCAAATCATATCTTCGTAATGATGATAGTTTATGTGAGTACTGACAAATTAATTACCACTACAACTACAATAATTGAGAAATTTGAACATATAATTTTCTAATAAAAAATGATTCATTTTTACCAATTAAACCAACATATATTTGCATTTTAAAATTTCCAAAACATTCGACATGTGTCGATTCTTGTGCCCAAGGGACATGTTTCATCCCTTGTGTGTAGATGGCATGTTTCTATGATCATGGTGGTTCAGTTATTAAGTATTTAGGTTTGAATTTGAATATCACGAGTTTGAATCTTACTAAAAATGTATCATTTATTATTTTTATTTGGGTGTTATTATGGGTTGACGACAACTGACTTATAATATTTGGTCAATTGAAAATTGTACTTAATTCTTGGAGAATGTAAAATTCCATACCTTATGCGACTGTGTATTATAGGATGGTGGTAACTGATTTATAATACTTAGCTGACTTATAATATTTAATCCAATGGACAACGTGCCGACAGTTATGATAGTATGAATTGGATGCTTGTGGCGGTGGTGGTTGATTTATAATACTTAATTGACTTATAATGCTTGATCAAGTGGGCGCTAGGCTCATGAGTTTGATAGTGGCTGATTTATAATATTTGATTCAGTAAAAATTATGAGTGATTTCGTAAAGATTTTCATTTGTATTTGCGTGTAATCTAAACTAATAGTGATTCACTTATAATGTTTGACCCAATAAACACTAAATCTACTTTATGCGGTTGTGTAGCTGTGTATCATATTAGCGCTCGATTCAGTAGAAATTACGAGTGATTCCGTAGAATTTTTCATTTATGTTGTGTGTAATTATAACTACAACATAATTTATGACATCGACACTTTTCAAAAAATTATATCAAATTATACAAACAGCCCGTATCTTTGACAAAATTACTCGTTCCTCCTTTCGGCCTCAAAACTACAACACCCATAAGAATCTTTGCCCACTGCTGGCAAGAATATTCAATTTCAGTCCTGAAATCCTCTTTGCTAATTCTCAAAAATCAAAACTTTAGCTGGCTAACATGCTCGGACTGAGACCTAATCATCAAAGTGTGAACTGGGAAAGATTCTGCTCCCCGCCCTCATCTCACCTTCTCTCCCCTCTTGCCTTCTTTTCTGCATAACAACTCCCCATCAAAAGTCAAAAAAGCCAATCCCATTAATTTGAATAAAATATTAGTCTTGCCAACCACTGTTTGGTCTGAGCTTTGTGTCGACAATTCAATTATTTAACTTTTAAACATCACCAAGAATGAAAAAGATGGCTGCTGCTCCTCTCATCATAATTGCAATCAACAAAAATAAGCATCTATCAATGGAGAATTGGTCAACTCCACCCGGGTTTCTTCCCTTTTGCTCTTTTTTGTTCTCTGTTTCAAGCTTTCATACCCCACTTTCTTGGGCTGCAAAAAACAGCGGCTGCAGCTCTTACCTCTTGTGATGTGAGTGTGTTTTTGTTGTACCTATTATGTTCGGACATGTATTTTTATGTGTGAAAACCGACAGCTTTTTTGTCCCTTTTCTGTTTTATTGTACTTTTTGTTCTGTGTCATATATGTTGTGTTGGGAATTATGGGGTTGTGTTTGATCTTGCAGTTCTTGTCTTGAAAAGTCTTTGTATTCTTGTATTACTGGTTTACTTCTTTCATCTTTCAAGAGGTGTTTTTAGTGTGGTTTAAAACTTGAAAAGTTTTACTTCTTTTTCTGTTAATTACTGATTGTGTGGTTTTATCATATTGGAGACTGAAAGAGTGGTTAATTTTGATCTTCTTTTATAATTATTTCAGGTGGGGCTAATTGTATAGAGATTATTCACAATCTTGGGAAAAATGGCGGTTCTTGGGATGTCCCAGCTAACTTCTGCAGAGCTTAGAATGAGTTTAGTTATGTGTATATGCTGGTATTTCTTGTTTATTTGTGCGGATTGTCAACAAACGGATCCGGATGAAGGTAGTTTTTATGTCTAACATCTCATTTGGTTACTCTGCAACTTGTTGATTTGAAGTTTCATGGTTAAGATTGACTATAGCTTTAGCATTAGATGTTCTGTAATGGAGTAAAATTCCGCGATGCTGTTTCATAGTCATGCCGGTTTTCCTTCTCTTTTTATTTTGTTCCTCTTGAAGTCTACATTTATGAAGCACAAAATTTCATGGAATGAAGATTCTGCTTTTCCGAAGTTCTACAGAAGTATTTGTTGATAACATTCATTAACTTAGCACACCCTATGAAAGCAGCTTATACATGCAGGTTCATTATGCCAAATTTCTAGAAATTTCCTTAGGTTTGTTAAGGAAAGGTTTGAAAAGATCTGTTTTTTCTTCACGTTTATTGCAGTTCTTCTTGTTCTTTCAGAATATATAGTGTATATGCAGAAATATTTTGTGTATATACCATTATTATGACAAGCTGTGGAGGGATAGTTTTGATTGAGATTTATAACAGGGTAGTTTTGAATAATAATATCCACGAAGTTGTTGCAATTTGCATAGGCTGCCATAACACTTCGACAGTTCAGTTTAAGACTTTATCTAAGTTTTGTTCTTTGAATACGGACACACAGGTTAGCAAGAAAGAGATGCTATGTTTCAAAGGCCAAATCTTGCCTCATCCTATATTTGAGGCCCTTATGAGTCCAGAAATTATCATATTGTAATGCATTGTTATAAACAACTAAAAGCTTGCTGTGCAGAAAGTAGACATTCTGTTTTTCGTTTGTACTGGCTATAAACTAGCTTGAAAAATGATTGTTCTGATATAGGCCTATTCACATTATCTGCATTTATGTATATTTACATCTGATATCTGGTTGCCTGATATCGTGGCAGTGGCTCCATTTTGTGTTAATCTTGAATTAATTTGGGAAAAGAAACTTAAAATGATTCGTGTTTTAATCTTCACTTTGAATCATGACAAACATTTGATGTTGTGTGTAGTTAGTGCATTACGGTCCATCAAAAGAAGCTTGGTGGATCCTTATGGAAATCTTGCCCGCTGGAACAGGGGGGATCCATGTACTTCAAATTGGACAGGGATTATCTGCTATAATAGAACACTTGATGATGGCCGCCTTCATGTTAGAGAATTGTATGATTTCAATCTTTTGAGTCTTTTCTTCTTAGTATTCAGTATTTGTGGAACATGAAAGTTGTCTGCTAAAACATTTTCTTGATGCTTCCATCCATTTAATGTTTTCACTCATAGAGAATGTGTTTCCATGCATAATGGCTGTGTAAAGAATGGTGGGGCAAGTTGTCCATGAAGAGGAATTAGTTTGACTAAACCACCTTTCCACCTCCATATCACTTAAAATATTGTCTTAACATGGATTAAATAAAAATTGTCGTACGTTTTCTTGTTTCCATTTCACAGCAAATAGAAGGCAGATTGCAACACAAAAGACTTATTATTTCACAGAAAAGTTGTGTGCCATATTGCGTGATAATGAATTTTGGCAAAAAGGAGTTGCATCCACATCTATTGGAGAAGAGCGGACAATGCAACTAAGCCTCTAAATTTGTATTACCTGCTCACTTTCTAGGATAGACTAACTGGGTTGTGGGCGAAATATTTTGCCCCAAAAAAGAAAAAACACGTTATCTCTTGAAGTTCAGAAGATTAAGATCCTATGTGTCTGAAATACGGGGCAGGATTAGCTAAGTAGCCCATCATTTTATCAGTATGAGGTGCCATTTGCTCATCCATATGTGTAACTTGTTTCTATCTTCTTGAATGCATCAGATTATTTAACTCGTATTTTCATTTGATGTCTTGTTTGTTTTGGACAACAGGTTATTACTGAATAGGAATCTGTCCGGAAGTTTATCTCCAGAACTTGGCCGTTTATCTTATTTGAAGATATTGTGAGTAACATATTTCATATTCTACTATAATTAAATGCGCTTAGGCATGTTTACCTTAATATATTACCTGTTACCTTGTGGTGGCTTTGCCTCTCTTTTATAACTGATTCCTGTTCATTTGTTGTGGTAGGGACTTTATGTGGAACAACATTACCGGGACCATACCAAAGGAAATAGGCAACATATCAACGTTAGAACTTTTGTGAGTGGAAGCACCTTTTTGTTCTATGCTCTTTATTACCATTCTTTATCCAGATTATTTATAACCTACTTTGTCATAAATGGTTGAGGAAATGGATTTTTGCAAATCCGTGATGGGACACTGGTCATATCAGAAAGTGCACGATAAATCATTAAAAGATTGTTATCTTTTTCAATACATTTGTCTGAATGTTGGATCAATTGCTCTTTTTTTTTTTTTTGGTGACTTTTGTCCATTAAAAGGTGCACTTTTCTCTGCACTCCTTACCTGCAGTTTCTTTTCTCTGGTTACAGGCTTCTGAATGGAAATCAACTAATAGGTTCCTTGCCTGATGAGCTTGGTAAACTTTCGAACTTGGACAGGATACAAATTGACCAGAACCATATATCAGGACAAATACCCGTGTCATTTGCGAACTTGAGCAAAGCAAAACACTTGTAAAGATTTTTTTAGTTATTTTATACATTAAAAACTGACGTGGTTCTTGGCTTTCCCTTTAGTCATCTAATGAGTATTTTGTATTCTGAGCAGCCACATGAACAATAATTCACTCAGTGGGCAAATACCACCAGAGCTATCTCGGCTTCCAATTCTTGTTCATCTGTAAGTCGAAGATTCTTATGATTAAACCTCCGTGGAATTTAGAACATCTAATCTTAGTTACGGACTTAATGTTTTTGCAGGTTGCTTGATAATAACAACTTATCGGGATATCTTCCACCAGAACTTTCTGAAATGCCAAATTTATTAATACTGTATGACATCTTTGCCGCAGTCAATATATTTACTTCTTTTGTTGCTTGATGCTACATATTGCCTTTCTATTGTCATGGACTGGTCCAGAATGAACTGCCTACCTAGATTTAGTATCTTAACGTTAACTAGATATGTTGGGAAGGGGATATTGGGCGTTCCAGATTGGTCGAGGAGGAGTTTGGAGCTATTTATTGCTGATGTCAAATTAGCTTCTATTAGAACATCAGTTAAGAAGTTTTGCAATGGGAGGACTGATGTAAATTACAAAGTAATTGTTAGTAAAGCTCTTGCTTCTTGCAGTCGTGCCCTTGTAGGCCAATGGCTTAAAAATGGTTCATTAGATTACGTTTGCCTCATAATGGCTCAGTGACGATTATTTCTGCAGTAGGTGTTCCTCTCACTTTCTTGCTCTCTCAACAGACAGACAAACCAGAAACACATTATTTGCTGAGACTCAATCTTTCCACGAACTGAGAATCTATGAGAGACTTGCAAGGAATGTCGATTCATAAAATTTTTGTTTCTCCTGGCCCTCAGTTGTCATGTATTTCCTATTTGTCCCTTCCTGCCAACTTGTTTTTGCAATGTTTAGACTGTTTTTGCACTGTCTAGTCTTTGAAATCTAATAAGGAAACACCAACAAAACATTTCTATTTTCTAGTTTTAAAGGAAAATGTGAAGGAAGAGTGGTGTCTGTACAAGTGTATATATTAGCTATATTTGAGCTGTCTCTCTGTAAGTATGATGCACTTTCTTTCTGCCTTACCCCATCCTTGAGAATGTCGTCTGGTGTTAACTGTTGAAACACAATCTTCTTCAACTGTCTCTTGCTTCTTTCTATTGGTTTTATATAGAAAAGTCAGGGATCATGCAACTCGGTGCCTCTTTCTTATGTTTTGTTTGATTCCAGTCAACTCGACAACAACAACTTCGACGGGAGTACAATACCGTCATCATATGGCAACATGTCGAAACTGTTGAAGTTGTAAGCACCAATGCAATCTTCTTATGCTCTATTATACAATTATATCTCTTATAGTTATTGCATGATACAACAATTATCACTTCTGTCGATTCCTCCCTTCTTGAGGTCTCTGCACTTGTTCTTCTCAGAAGCTTTGACGTTTCAGGAGTCGATAAACATATCGAGAAATGTTCTCCGAGATGATGTTCCTAATGGTCTGTTTGTTGGCTGTCAGGAGTCTTAGGAACTGCAGTTTGCAAGGGCCCATTCCTGATTGGAGCAATATGCCAAATATTGCTTACATGTAAGTGAATATCCAGCAAAGTTCTGTGAGTTGACTTATAAACCGGAACTTCACGATCATCTTTATAGTGTTGACCCTTATCCAATTAGGAATTTTCCTTCTGGTGGGAGGAACCATAATATCATCATTTTTTAGACCTTTTGGTCATTAATTAGTGCACTAATATTAAGTTATTATTTACTCTTTTTCTTGCAACAATTGGGGCGTGACTGCATTTCAGAGATTTGAGCCTGAACCAGCTTAATGGAACTATACCAAGAGGTGCACTTTCAGAAAATATCACGACAATGTGAGCAATCAATTCATGACTTTGTTATGTTCCTCTGGAGTTCTACCTAAAGAAGATTACTTTGAGAGAGGTGTTAATTTTCACTTAAACAAATTTTCTGTTCTGCAGTGATCTGACGAGAAACAATCTGAATGGTACCCTTCCTGCTAGCTTTTCAAGTCTTCCTCTATTACAAAAACTGTGAGCAATCATCTATTTTCTGTACATAAGTTCTGATCTGGACCTTGATTTTTACTTAACAGAATATGATGAACCAAACAACTCAATTTTATCCGTTTTCCTTGCAGGTCAGTCGCGAACAATTCTTTGAGTGGTTCTATTCCTTCCACCATCTGGCAAAATAGGATTCTGAACTCAACCGAGAGACTCATTCTGTAAGCCTTGAAACTGCCAAAACAAAGGAAAAAAATGTCTTTCCGTTATCTGTATCTTCTCTTGACAATATATTTATGTGCAGTTTTATGGACTTTGCAGGGATTTTGGGTTCAATATGTTTTCAAACATTTCTGGCATCCCTCTGGCGCCTCCTAACGTCACCATTGGGTTTGTCATGTTATACATGTTTTGTGTATAAAAATTTCGCTTTCCTAAATTGTTCACTTTCCTTAGTTAACACACTTTTGCCCCCGACCCCAAATTATCTGTATAATATTTTTCAGGCTTCAAGGAAATCCCGTATGCTCAGCTAGCAATCTAATTCAGTTCTGTGGACCTCATGAAGAAGATTTCAGCAATACCTTTAATGTTACAGATCCCAAAAACTGTCCTCCTCAGTCATGCCCACCTCCTTTTCAATATGCCCCTCCGTCTCCTGTTATAAGCTGCTTTTGTGCTGCTCCACTGCTCGTTGGATATCGGTTGAAAAGTCCTGGATTCTCAGATTTTCTTCCATACGTCAATTCTTTCAAAGAGTACCTAAGTTCTGGTCTGGAATTGAATGTCTCTCAGCTTGACATTGATTCAGTGGCTTGGCAAAAGGGACCTCGTCTTAGAATGTACCTCAAGATCTTTCCAGCGTATGTCAATGATAGTATTCGGTTATTTAACAGGAGTGAGGTCATCTGGATTCGGGAAATGTTTAGTGGATGGGGGATTCCTGATAGTGAAGTCTTTGGACCTTACGAGTTTCTCAATTTCACACTTCTCGATCCTTATAAAGACGGTATGTTGCTATTTACTCGAACCAAAATCAGTCACTAACTAAAATTGTCTTATCTTGATTTTGATTGTGTGAAGAAAATCCCAATATTATTTTGCCATGTTATATGGTTGATTTCCTGATATTTACCTCCGTATTCTTGTATGGAGCAGCATCTAATTCCTAGTTACAATGCAGAATTTCCCCCGCCTTCATCGTCTGGTTTAAGCAAGGGAGCTCTGGCAGGTGTTATACTGGGGACAATAGCTGGATCAGTCACACTATCCGCATTTGTTTCACTTCTTATCTTGAGACGGCACATCCGGAAACACCATACATCTTCAAAAAGACGTCCATGTCAGTACCGTATAATTTCTTGTTTGGGCTATACAAGTAGTTCCACTATTTTCTTATCGTGACATAGCTTCCTAAATCTAGGAAAAAGCTCGTTTGCCAAATTTGACATGTTCTTGTGTTACTGATTCTTCAATGAGAAATGCACCAAAGAGCTGGCAACATATGGCAGAAACTATTATGATGTTCGATCCTCGAAATACACTTATGTTAAGTTACCTTCATTTGATTATTTGAAATGTATATTTTCATTTTGTTTCAGCATCGAAGATCTCAATGAAAATTGACGGGGTCAAAGATTTCACTTTTGGTGAAATGGCACTCGCCACAAATGATTTTAATAGCTCAACCGTGGTCGGGCAAGGAGGTTATGGGAAAGTACATAGAGGTGTTCTTGCAGATGGGACCATTGTGGCCATCAAACGTGCTCAGGAGGGATCACTGCAGGGTGAAAAGGAGTTTCTTACAGAAATAGAACTATTATCGAGGTTGCATCACAGAAACCTGGTGTCGTTGGTCGGATACTGTGATGAAGAAGGTGAACAGGTATTCCCATTTAAATATACAAAATTACCAACCGTTGAGTTTGACAGAAAAAAATAGGTCGCACATAGTATAATGTCGAACTTGTAGTTCAAATAATGCGCAAAGAACTAGAACTGCTAAAAAATTTCCATATGCTTCACCTTCAGGCAAGTACTGATCTGACAGTAAAACTTTTATGACGAGAAAGAATTAGACGAGACAATAGCGTTAATCGTTATTGGTTTTAAACAGTATTATATTTCGGATAAAATTATAGTTATCTTAATTGTTTGGCAACTTGCTATTCTGACCATACATGGAAGTTGCGACTTGCTGTAAATCGATCTTTTCATAATGCAGATGTTGGTTTATGAATTCATGCCAAACGGTACCTTGAGGGATCATTTATCAGGTAATTTCTTCTGAAAGCATCCTTTTAACTAGCAAATTCTATGCGCATTGTGGGTATTGCAAGTTTGAAAAGTTATTAAATTCAAGTAAGAATATACTCAATGTAAATCCAATAAATCAAGAAATGTTTTAAATCTTGTGATAAGAAATATGGACAAATAACAACTAAATATATTAGCACTATATGCAAATCCTTTTAGTTATTAAAATATTTATAAATATTCTTTAAAGAGTATTTTAATTTCTTCTGATATATACATGAGTAAGTTACACAATTTTATCGAAAATATATAGTGTGTATATTACACATATACATATAAGTTTGTAATTAATATGATAAAAATTGAATGAATTTGTTAAGATCTTAAAAGATAAGTTACGGAGTTCTTACTCTTCTAAAGGATCTTATAAGCTCTTAATATCTTATTTTAAATCCTATAAGCTCATTTTTTGAAAATTTTATCAAACATTTTACAGTATCTTATAAACTCTCATACCTCGGCATAGTCGACCTCCGTGAGGAGAGGGGAAGAGTGGAGAACAGAATTTTATTACGATACTTCGATTCATCAAAACCTTGTTTTGCTACGACTATATTCTAACGTTCATCGTATTACAGGTAAGTCTAAAGTGCCGCTGACTTTTGCAACGAGGGTAAAAATTGCATTGGGTTCAGCCAGGGGCATCCTTTACCTTCATTCCGAAGCCAATCCTCCAATATTTCATCGGGATATCAAAGCAACCAACATATTGCTCGACTCCAAATTTACCGCCAAGGTTGCTGATTTTGGACTGTCACGGCTAGCTCCAGTTCCGGAGCTTGAAGGAGCCGTCCCATCTCATGTATCTACAGTCGTCAAAGGAACACCGGTGAGCATGATAATAAGTTCAAGCTCAAATATTTTGATAGAAAGCTTTATCCAGTTCACTATATTGTTTATCTTGCTTTTCAAATTTCAATTCCTCCGCTTCAGTAAACTAGTATAATGCATGTGCGTTGCATGTATTACTCGCGGTTTTAAGAATATTACGTTTATGTAAAATAGTACTAAACAATGATGGTACCCAATTCGTTCAGGGATACCTTGATCCGGAATATTTCCTAACTCATAAGCTGACGGACAAAAGCGACGTTTATAGCCTTGGAGTTGTGTTCCTGGAGATGTTGACTGGAATGCATCCAATTTCACACGGGAAAAACATCGTTCGTGAGGTACTCTCTACAGATTGTTCTTCTTTTGACGCATAGAATTTGGAGGTCATTTTATGCATGCTGGAAACATAAAGATAGGGAAAGAAAAGTTGACTTGTTTGTGCAGTTGTGGTTAATATTGGTTAATCTGGATCAGGTTAACAATGCATATCGTTCGGGTATGATATTCTCCATCATTGATGAGCGGATGGGGTCTTATCCTTCTGAATGCGTGGAGAAATTCGTGAATCTGGCTCTTAAGTGCTGCCAAGACGAGACAGATTCCCGACCTTCAATGGCAGAAGTAGTTAGAGAACTGGAAAGCATATGGCTTATGATGCCAGAATCGGACACCAACTTATCAGAGTCCATGGCCACTGATTCCACAAAAGCTGTGACAACACCGTCTTCATCCTCGTCCCTGAGAAATCCTTATGTTTCACAGGATGTCTCTGGCAGTGATCTCGTCAGTGGAGTCGTTCCCACCGTTGCACCGAGATGATGGTATCGTTTTCGTTTCCGTTACCGGTTCCTTGGTTTTGACAAAATCTTGTACAGTCATTATTTGAATCACATAACAGTTGTACATTATCAGCAGTTTAGTAGTCTTTTGGCAGTTTTAGTTTTCACTACAGGATGGCCATTGCTGTATTTCTTTATTTTGATTTTGAAAAATATAAAAAAGGCATGAATTATATACTATTTTCATCTTTCAGCAAAAATTCTGGTGCTGCACTGCTTCCAAGTTGCAGATAAAGAATTTCCCAGAAAGTTGAAATGATAAAGATTGGAAGGTTTATCTACTTCACAAAATTGCCAAGGAAACTCTTCTTGCTCTCATTCAGAAAGCATATATACACAAATGATACCAAGCAGACACAATAATATAGTCATTAGGACTGCAAGAATCACAATTATGCAATTGTTAATTTGTCTTCATTTCTATGCCAAAGATAATGAAGAAATTCAGTGGTTAATGTACAGTTTGTAATCAGCTTTTTCGCAATTTTCGTATGAAGTACAACAGAAGCTTCTAATAAGTCAAAAGATAAAAAGGAGATGGGGGACGGAACGGAAGAGAAGATATTAGGAAGTGGATGCTGGCTAGACGATGCCTCTCAGCTTCTTTCTCTTGCAATGACAAATATGTACTGGTATACCATATACAGAACCAAACAGGCAACTGATGCTCATACAAAGCCAAACCTCTTCTGGTGCGATGGATATCAAGCCAGGGCCACAAAAACTGTTTAGTGTCTTCTCAAATCTTCTGCCGGCGTTTGGTTGTAAGGGTTGACAGGGTTGATGTTTTGGGTAGCCTCTTTGAGGTCTCGGGGTGACAAAGAGTCAGGAGAAAGATTCTGGGTAACATGCGGAACTGCACCCTTGGGAACTGTTGGGATTGGAGGGGTTGAAGGCTTTGGGCCGGTGGATTGTGTATTAGTGGATGTAGTTATCTTGATGGGGTACACTTCAGTAACTTCTTCACTGCCTTCATCTAAGTACACGACATCCTGCATTGTGAGCTGGTGGTACTCAACAATCTCCCTTAGGAAACGGTTCTCCCGAGCATAGACTGAATTCTCTTGCGCAAGTCGAGCTTTCTCAGCCAAAAGGGTCTCAAGCTGAAGCCTTACCTGATAAAAGAACATCACCCAAGACTCGTCAAAAAGTGTATTCATCAGTAAGTTCAACTCAGACCTGTGGTACCACCAGACTGAAGCTATTCTTTAGGAGAAGTGACAACAGAAGCACAATGAGGGATGAGAGGGCGAGCGGAGGGAGGAAATTTTAAGTATGACCACTGAACTAAATGTTGAGGCCACATGCTAACTCCTGAGCAATATATGAAAATAAATATTGAAACCATATCAAGGTTTGTAATCATCCAGATTTTGCTTCATAGAGAAAAGTGATGGAAACTTTTCTGGCAATTGAACATATACACCAATCTTAATGTAGCCAATATACAATTGCTAATGTGCATATATGCTAAACTATACACCACTTGGTAAAAATTGAGCATATTTAAGAGTTAGCTAGTATAGCAGTCCTTCACAAAAAAGATGATGGTCTGGACAAAATTCAGCAGAGGAATTGGCTAAATGCATCTACCAGAGATATTTTCCTAGAAGTAATATTTGTGGCCAAATTTGAGGAAAACACAATAAAAATCATATGGGTTGAAGTTATCCAAGAATTCATTCTTTTAAACTTTTAAGGTCAGAGCTGCGTTTTGGGTAGATATCTCCATACAAAAATGTCAGATTATGTATCTCAGGCATCATGAAGATAGGAAATATTAGTAGGAATTAATTGTATAAGTCTTGCTGCATTGGAGAACTTTCAAGAATAGTGATATCATTGTCATAGGCAAGAACATTTCAGATTTTTTGTTTTTCTGCTCCTCAGAGATTTAGGAGTTAGGATGGGACAAGATTTACTCCTTTCTCAGTTTTTCAGAAAGGATCAAGAGATTTCTTACCAAATCATCATCTTCGAGGCTGTCTCCTTTCTCACGGCTCTCCCTGAGGACTCTATTTTCTTCTTCCAGCTGACCACAGCGCTCCTTTGCGAAAGCCAGGTCAGCCTTGACTGTCTTCAGCTCTCGTAGAAGAAGTTTCGCTTTTGCAGCCATTGCCATTGCAACCTGAGATTTAGAGCAGATGACTCATCATTCACAAATAGACCACCAATCTGGTGTCAGAGTTGAAAAATGCAGCTATATCTACAGCATTTTTTAAATAGTTGTGATGCTCCCTACTAACAGCATTTTCTCTATTGGTTGTGGGTGCCATCAAAACATAGAGGGGTGACCTCTTCAGTTGGAGCTTATCCGGACATCACCTTCTTCCTTCCTCTACTAGTTTAATTGTTTTACTTCAGGAAAAGCGGAACTACTTTTCGGGGAAGAGACCCAACCTTACTACATGTGCAGGTTGAGTTCCAGTCCCACCAGCTTGATAGCTAACTACTTCACAAATATACAAGAAGTTTATCCCTGTATATGCAGTAACACCAGCTTATCTCTGGTTTGCAGTTTCGAAAGAGACCAACAGAAGCAGAAGCACCTCGATAGACAAAGAAGGTCACTTAAAAGGAAAAGGACACAAGGACAAGAATCCATCGTTATAGACAATCTACCTGTATAATATAACCAACAAGCTGCACGATAAACAATACTCTGAACCTACAATTCAGCATACCATTAAGGTCAAAGAGGCACTTGATATTAATGGGTTGCATTAGAATTTTGGCCTCACTGATAGCCAGGTAATTAGTATGAGCCGGAAATGGAAATGGATATGCTCAGTGAAAGTTCCTGCAGTGAGACTAAGCTCTTCTCAACTACACTCGTTTTGACTCAAATATTTCTTGCACCCCTGCCAACTAGTTATAACTATTTATAGGAGGTCAAATCGATTATGAAGTATAACCAACTTAAATACATCCGTCAATCATCTTTTTTCCCCTTCTTTGAATCCCTAAAGTTGAGTACAACTTGTTCCCTGGACATATTTAACATCAACAAGGTTGCCATGATCGTGGACTTGAACATTAATTTTGCTCATATAACAGAAATGGATGGCTAGTACCATACTACTTCATAGAATATTTCAGAGTTAACTTCCATTCATGGCACAAAAGTTGTATTGAATGCATTTTTTCAAGTTAACTAAATACAGCAAAGAAAAGCCAAAGACAAGTTATCAGGTGCAGAATAATTATATGTTAACACCGGTGCAACACAGTGGCCACCTTACGTCGCGAGATGCTTTCAGTTGCATTTCTAAATCAGTGTGTGACTGAGACTGAGGCTGCATACGAGTCTGGAACATATGTTGTTTCCGCACGCTACCAAGATTTGAAGCCTGGTCCCGTGTGAGAGAGCTACCACTCTTTTTCCTTATTTGAATCTTACGAGTTTCTTGAATTATGTCTGCAGTACGGTTCTCCACTGCCGTGATACCCCCCTGCAAATGAGACGCGCGTGCAATATTTTTGGATGAATAGAAGTATGGAAAGTTTAGAGATGAACACAGAAAAGTTCCTATACAGCAGACAAGGGTGAAAACCCTAACAGATATGTGGCAAATTGTTTTTTTTTTTCAAGTATATATATATATATATATATATCATCTTCCTCAATGAAATTGCTCTCACTTTCAGGACCCGCTTTTAGGAGGGGAAGGAGCATAAATATTTATTGATAAGCTTGAGTATGATATCCTTTCAGGATGGTCACCAAACAGGAAAAGACCACACCTCCTATGTCTGAAACTACACTACCTTTGCAGTAACATCATGCAAGATTCTTCTGTTCCACATAAATTAAATCGAGTCTTCCCTTGTTAATTGTCAAGTTCTGATTAAATGGAATGACATGTCCCCTCAAGCTACTCACCCTCTCTCCACAAAACTTCCAAAAGAAAATTAGACAACACGTGAGAAATATTAAGAACACAAAGCAAACAGAGAGTGCTCCAAGAAATAAGTAATCAGAAGGTAGCTTGTCCACACTCTTCCTGCTATTCTTCAAAACTTACATCCATGAAACAGACTACTAGTGTAAGGGCGCTGGAATATACTCTCTTTCATGTTCAATCAGATTTTTGCAGTTCTCCGATAGCTAATATGACATTCATAAATTGTAATTTAACATCAGATCTTGATGGGTGGAACTAAATGCATGCTAAGCAGCTGACATAGACAGCCCTTTATATCGTCACTCTTTCACTCACAGGCAGTGTTATCTTGTAGCTTATCAATAATTTGGACTTCTTTTCACGAGCATTCAAGTTCATAGGACTCGGGCAGCTGATGATGCTATCTCATCAAAATTGTAAATAACAACCTACTCCTCATTTGCTATGAGGATTAGCTATAGTGAAGATCTCCACCAAGAAACATAACTAGATTTAAAAGGTTCAAAAGAGTGACGGTCATGTATAATATCCCACTACCTTCCTAAGAACACCACACAGAAGCCTACCTCAAGAGCATTACCAATGGTGCTGCCAATGTGTTGAAGGGATGATGCAATAGCACCTAATCCTTTCTGTAATGAGGAGGTCTGAGTCTTTAGATAGCTTTCTGACGAGTTGTATGTGCTATGGTCCTGCAATTAACAGAAGACCAAACAGGAAGAGAAAAAAACCGAAATAAGTTAAGTCATAGTTTAACACCTTTCAACACATCAAACAGGTATTTTGGTTACCAGATGTTTCATATGAAGACAAAGGATTATAGCAACCTAGAGAATTAATGGCATCAAAGTAAAGATAATACAGCCAAATTAGGAATACAACATTAAGAGAGTTAACAGAAAAGAAGTAGCTGATCGACTGCCTGTTCGAAAAAGTACAAGTGGATTTCTCTCAAGATCTGGAATAGAAAATTATTGGAGAAGTCCATAAAATAGAGACCAATTCCCATAAAACAGGATGCATCACTAGTTCTCACCCTGGTCGAAATGCTGCAAGCATTTTTCATTCAACAACTTCTCACCTGGACCTTTTTGGCCCTCTCAGATGTCTGGGTCGTCGTCCATTCTGGCACTTCATGTGGCTGACCTCCATCATCATCATCAAGAATTGCTTTAGCTTTTCGAGCCAGCGCCCCCCAGAATCCTTGCTTAGATTCATTCATGGGTTTCTTCGGTGTATCCTCATAGAAGGATGGCTCCTATATTTCACAAAGATTGTAATAAAAAATCACAACTAGGAAGGATGACCTAGAAGACCAGCACACTGCATGTACCTCAGAAACAGCACAAGGATCTCATCACATATATATCGAACGTTTTGATGAGAAATGTTTCAATAAAAAGTCAACAGAGGCATATGAAAAATCAAATACATATAGTGGCTCCAAAACCATTACCCTGTGAGATACTCCTCTAATTCTGAAATCAGAAAAATACTCATGGACATGTATATAGAGAGCATTCATATAAAAACCAAGCAAAGCTCACGTGAATATGGATGAGTGAAAAACTAGGGCAGTGGGTCAAAACCCAGCCCACTCATATCAACCCAGGCATAAGAGGTCTACATTGCTTTACCATAATTGTATTGGGAGAAACCCCTTACCTGTGTTCACGGCATCAGCAAACAAGATTTTTTTGCACTTCAAAGTTGATAGGATCCATTTAGATAAATCAACTAGTACAATTTTCCATATCATGTTAATACTACAGACAAAAACAGATTCATGCACTTCTAAATGCAACAGAAGTATAAATAAGAAAGCAGGTACAGACATTAAAATTGCCTAGGATTACGAGGTTTCAAGAAGCGATTCTAGTGTCCTTCCTGGAGGTTGACTAAAAATAGGTGCACACAGCAGAAAATGCTTAGGAATAGCACTTCAAATTTCCCTTCTGAACACCTGATATCTATAATTTTGATCAGAAGACCAACTAGTTTGGGTTCTCCAAATACCATTTGATTGATAGACAATGTCTTAAGTATTTAAAGAGTGAATTAAGATAGTAATCATACACCTACAACCGTAAAATTTGAATTTAAGATAATTCTGATCATGATCAAGATGCAATATAGTTATCTAGCACTAAATTCTTCATTAAGCATCAGTCATTATGTTCACCAAGTACTACATCTCAATATGCCACAATGTTTGAAATTCAACAGCCTGTACAGGTAGAGATCCCGCCCTTTAGACCTAAAAAGTGCTGCAGCAATGTTGAAACCAAAATGTATCCAAATAATCGTTTAAACACCATGAATGATTGACAATTGCAGGGCATTTCTATACACGCCACATAATTGCAGTCAAAGGCCATCCAGCTGTCACATGTCAGCAGTAATGCAATTGAAGTGATAACTGGTAGATGGCTACCAGAAGACATTTGGTTATTCATCGTTACGTTACCAACTTTTGGCATCATAAAACCTTGATGCAAAGAACCAAAGAGAACAACGTGGCAAGCTGAGCTTGCATTCAAGAAAATAGTAGGCTACTATGATTTTAAATAATATTCGAAAATCAGTATACGACATGAAGAAAATATCGATCTCATATATGAAAGGGGTTGAGAGCAAGTTATTTTGGAACGGACTATTTCCATAGTTGTAGGTGTTCCAGAAAGTGTCCAATCAAGTAAACAGTTTTATGCATGAAGAGAACTAGGAAGATTGTAAAATAGGTCGAATTTAATGTTTTACCAGCAAAACTACGGGAGTTCTTGGTTCAAAATTATGTTTTACCAACATAATTTTCAGGAAACAACTACCAGGGCACCCCAGACTGTACCTAGAATATCTCCGCCGCATCTTGAAATTCAGATCCTACAGCTACGCATGACCAAGAAATCAATAATACACAAAAAACAGAACTTCAAAAAACTATTTCATTCCTCTAAAACATACATTCTGGACTCAAAATCCAGCAAATGCATGACCTCTCAGTTTCACCACCCAGTTAGAACCAAACCAAATATTTTAGAGAGTGCAATTGTATCAAGCCACAATTCTACTCAAAGTAAAGTTCAAGTTCCACATTTCACAACCTATCATAGATCACAAAACCATTACAAATTAGAAGCACAATGGGTAAATTCACAAAAAGAAACATCAAACGAAATCCACACAATCGACCTTTACCAAAACCTAGGCCAAAATCAAACTTAATATCGCAACCCAAATAGCTCGGAACAAACACGGCAGCGAAACATCAGTTAACTTAAACCCCTTCACAGTAACTCCACTGGGCTAATGAAAAGAAGACAATACAAGCAGCAAAGCCGGAATTACACCTTAGCAGAGGAAAGAGCGGAGTCACGTGGAGAAGAGAGTGCGGACTGTTCATAGGCGGAAGACAGCGAGGAATCCCTGTACTCTGCCGAAGCTCTGATGGCTTTGGCGGCCAGAGAGGAGGCGGAAGAAGACGACGACGACGTATTGGCGTCCGGCGGAGGCGCCGGATCATAATTGTAGAGCGAGTAGGGAGCGCCAGTCCTCCCTAGTTGCTGCCTCCTCCTGTAAGCCATTAATGGCAATGAATTCTCTTCTGGTATTTCCTTGTTTGTGCGTGTTCAGTTTTTGTCGGAGGGGTGTTTGGAAACAGGTACAAGTACAAACTGGGAGGAGGGAAAACCAAATCCAAAACACACCACTTTATCTCACTTTAAAAATAAATAAAAAATACCTACATTCTCATAATAATTCAATACGATATCAAACAAAATCGATACAAAATTACACCGATCAACTGACATTCGTTATGGTTTACCTATGAATAAAAAGAATTTCTATGACTTTTAATTATGCTAATATTTTTTTATCCGACTTACAGAAATAAAAACTAAAAAAAGTAATGACTAATAACTGTTTCACAATTATAATTAATTAGTATTTCATACAATTTTTTTCTGTTTGATAATGGGAATTAACTATAATTGAAAAGAAAATTATTTTATTGTCTGGATATAATAACTTGATTTTTGGCCTATATTCATGGCGCAAAATAATGCAACGTTATATATATATATATATATCTATCTATACTAATATATAAAGAAAACACCATTTTCACTCACAAAAGGCGATTACTTACACCGCGATACCAATTTTTTGTTATGTCAATAATACCCCTAAGTTAGTTTTTTTTCTTTTTTATTTCTTTCTCTCTCTCTTTTTTTTTTTGAAGTGTGTTATAATATATTTTAAAGTATGAAATATTATTTATTATATACACGCAGGGACTGCGTGCCACGCCGACTAGTATATATATATCAACAGTTATAATACACCTCAGGAGAGGGGGTGCGGTTATAGTGGTTATATATAATATATGTAATTTATCAAAACAAGTGGATTTACGTGTAATTACACCAAACTTCATGAGAGGGGTGTAATTATTCCTTTTATAAATGTGTATATGCATATAATAATATTTATTTGTTTATAGGTGGATTAAATTATATAATATATTATTATATGTGGAATTAAGCAAAAAACCTCCTAAACACCCAGTGAAGGTGTTTGGGGAATAATTCATGTTTGGTTTTGTTTTCAGCCCATTTCAGAAATGTGCTAATAACGAAACGAAACATAATTACATGTCTATCCTTTGGATTGCTAAATTATGTTACTAGAATCTCAACCTTTTCAAAATATTACATCTAACTCCCCAAAGATGTATGAAATATCATATTCCCCCATTTACAATGAAGGGTATATTTGTCCCTAAAAAATGCCTAAAAGTCAAATAAATTTGAGTTTCATAATTTTAGGTGATGACATCAACTTTTTCCGACCAAAAAATACTAACAGAGGGACAGTGTAAGACATATAACAGTGCAAGACAGCAAGGGATGGTTTGTGTAATTTGATTATAGGGGGTTAATATAATTATTTCTTAACATTATCCTAAAATTCAAATACCAATTACAACAATTGAAATATATATATATATATACCAATGTGATATTAATGATAAATTTGGGTATAATTAGCAATTATAAAAACTTATAAAACAATTTAATATTAATGATAAAATTCAAAATACCAAATTGATTCAGTTATAAGAAGTCTAGGTTCGGATCCATGATCCGACTTATCTTACCAGCAGGGCCCAAGATTGCTGAAATCGGACTCGGGTAGAACCATAGAAGATTACTATGGTTATCAAAGAAAGATTGCCAACAGTCGAACGGGCCAATGGGCTCAAACTGGATCTGGACCCAAATATCCAAATCCTTTTAGCTATTTTGGCACTAGGCTTAAGCCCAACTTGGCCCGATAATTTTGTAATTGGTTATAAAATAGTTGCTTATGAGAGAACTAATTTTGGATAATTTATAGTGATTATGGGATTTGAATTTTTAATTTTATAATTGATTATAAATATACAAATTATTGTTAAATTCTAATACTAGCCGCATTTTTAAATTTAATGGAAGAAACTAAATAATTATATATTTAGGGAACATAATGGGTTATTAGATCATAGATTAATAAAAATTATAATGGAATTAAAAGTTACAAACTATTAAGCTAAATAAAGGTTTTTTTTTTATATATTTCAAAATACCAATTCAGTAGAGACTAAATTTACCCAGATACATACCAGGACAGTTAGGTAATTTTAAAAATAAATTAACGAAACACCTACTTTTTTTACCATACTTCCTCATCAACTCTTTTATAATTATAACTATTATTTTTAAAAACTCCCAATTTTTACATTTTACCCACTGTTTCTAAAATTAAACACTTCTTTTTTAATACAATGGAAGTATGGGGTTGAGAACAACCCGTATTTGAATCCATGACTCTCTACTTCAAATAAGGGAATGACTTCGTCAATTCCATTAATTAATTAATGGCTAAAACTAAACACTTTTAAAAAAATATAAATTTTTGCAAACACTCTCAATACAAATATTACATTATAAAAAAAAAAAAAACCCTACAAAATACAAATTCCATAAATTCTGCGACCCAACTCCAATCCGACTCAGGTTATAATAATAAAAAATAACGATGTATGCTATGTGTATATATACCTGACACATAAATTTGTACAAGTACACATAAAAGGTTCAAAATAATAATAAGTACAAGAAAATCAAGAAACAAAACTGTACTTAGATTCTTGATCCACACAATGAACTCCACATTTATTTATTTATTACTTGTAAAGTTGCAGAATCGTCTGCTTTCCACACAAGCACACACTCATCGTCCCCATGTTCATGGAGTTAAATAAAAATTAGGGTTTATGGGGAAAAGCATCAAACACCAAACGAGGTGAAGTACGCCTCTCATTAGTCCAATATGCGGTTTCACTACAAACAATAATTTATTAATTAGAAATCTAGAAAAAATAAAAAAAAAGATGATTTTAATATTAAGATAAATTACTGTAGGCATCCCTAGATTTGTCATAATTATAATTCTACCCTTTATTTGTTAAAAATTATAAATATTCACTTGAATTTAAATAGTCGTCCAACAAATACGTATCATGCGAGAAGCTTATTGTAGGGAGTATTTATTAGAAGTTTATAATTTTAGGGGTGTATTTGTAAGTTTTCAAGCAATGATAAGACATTTATAATTGTGCAAAAGTACATTTAACTGACCCTTAATATTATCACTAATTATTTGTATTAAGTGAAAATAATAAAGGGGTTTACAGTTTTAATAATGATAATTATTTTATTAGTAAAATTTAACGACGAAAAAATTGTGTATAAAATTTCAACTAAAACAAGTTGTATGTATGTGTATAATAAATGACGACCTAGTGATCATAATAATTGTATTTGTATTGTCACTATAACATTTCATTATTTGGGTATATATATTGACAAATTTGTGTACGATATTTCTTGTTACTGATTACTAATATATTGTGATAATATTAAAATTATTATCGGTTAATATGTATTTTAATTAATGAAAATTTTAAGATTATGGCTTGAGAATTTGCTAGTATTATATATATATATATATTATAGTGATCCTAATCTACTACGTACTATGACTTATAGTTATATTGATGGTTTTAATTAATTAATTTGTCACTCCTTGTAGAGAAAATGCATATGGGACTCATGTGAAGTGAAATTCTTAATAATTAAACTCATGAATATCGCATCTTTAAAATATTTTAGAATGAAAGAATTTATATACGTGCATGTAAACAGAAATAAAATATTAATTTAAAATAAAAGTTCTGATAATGAAAAAATATATTTATAATGCACCGAATAATTAACTAGTCATCATGCGAATGTGGACAGGGGATTAATTATTATTGTTAATCATAAATAACTTTAATTAATTAGCCCATATGCAATGCATAAAGCTCAATAATGTGGACTATAGATAATTAATTATTAATTAATTAATTAAGCTTCAAGTTCCAACACTTATAGGCCGCACAACACCACTTCAGGAAATAGGCAGTAGGCTATGCTACAAAAATAATTAATAGTATTTAATTAATTATATTATATTAATTATATATCATCACAATCCGGCACTATATAATGGGGTAATATAAAAGGAATGAGCAACCAAAAAAATCTTGCTTAGTTATTATTGATGGGGGTAATTAATTATACATTAAATAGATTGAAAAAGACAAAAATATTCACCACCAAAAAAATAATAATAATAAATTATTCCCTACATAAAACCATCCTGACGTAAACATCATTCTTAAATTACAATTTTTTTGATTTCTAGGACTAAATTTGCTGATTGTATAAGGGACCAAAATTGCAAATGAGGTAAGTTATAGAACATAAATTACAATTTTCCCCACTTCCATCACTAGAAAAAATATTACTATCACCACGAATTTAATTGGCTATGGACCAAAGTCGTGGTAAATAACTATTTTTAACCACATCTAAACAAAAATTGGTGCAAATACTATTAATGTATCCACCATGAAAATGATTTTTGCTTTTGTCATGGCTAAAAGCCATAACAAATGCATTAACCATACTCATAAAAATCACGACCAACAACCAATGCATGACCATAGTTATTGACTTTTTTACTACGTCAATTAACTATGGTTAAATATTATATTTAATTTTTCTAGTGCCTAGAATTTGGACGAAAAATACTAACTTCATAAACTTATAATTTTACATCTCATTCATCATTTTGTATAGTTAACATAATTAAGAACACCTCTCAAAGAAAAAAACAAAACAACATAGGTAAGAACAACATTACTTGCCGGAAATTCGACAGGTACACATGCAAGATTGACAACTATAAGATTAATATTGATGAATAGGCAGAAAAAAACTATGTCAAATCCAAGTCCAGAGATTTACAAGTGTAGTGTAGATGAATCCTAAACAAGGAAATTAGTGTCCGATGATGGAAGAAGGATCGTATCGGCAAAGAAAGGTCGACCAAATAAATATCTCCAATCACATTAATAAATTAGAATCTAAGATTATTTTCAACGAAAAATTGAATTCGATACCACCAAGAGAGAGAGATCCATCGTCTTCCATGAAATATTGAAATCCAGATCAACAAGTTATTGGTACAGTAATAAACAAGCTGGTTTTCAAGGCAGATTCTTGCATCAATGTACAAGGGTTGTAAGAAACCTCGGGGTTTACCCTCGTCGTTCTTGCACCAAACAGGATTAGTCTCATCTCCAATGTTGAAATTCCGAGCCCAGTTATGAATTCACTATAGGCTTCAACTTATAATTCAAGTTAAACCTAATTAAGAAGATTAGAATGATCAAAATTCAATTGTGAAATAGAGAATTAAATGAGACATATATATAAGAAGGGTTTTATTATAATGAAGAAATTAGTAAAAGGGAGCTCCCTTCAGTCCAAACAAGGACAAGAATAGGGTGAAATTTGGCTCCCGCATCATTCACTCATTCACGGTGGCAACGAGCCTTATGATCTCTTCTACCGCGTTTGGGCGGATGAGGCGGCAGCAAATTCAAACCCTTTTCACCTGTCCATGAGTGGACTGAAGAAAGCTCTCTCAAATTAGTATCAACAATACAAATAATTAAGCGTACAAGATTGAAAAATACTAGAATTAATCAAGATACATATATTAACAAGAATTGCTAATGCAACATCATAAGAGGCTAATCAATGTTTTTTTTTCAGCCAAATAATGCACCAAATTTTAAGAGGACAAGCTTTAAATTTATAACCAACAAAAAAAAACCCAAAAAGGGAAGATTAATGTAATTAAAAGGTTTACAGATTGTAATATGCATTAAGTTTTAGATTACTGCAATATTTGAAATTAATCACCTTTATGGCATATATTAACAAAATCTGTCACATTTTTCCCCCCAAAATACCTACAATTGTTTTAAAATTATACTCATTTTCAACATCAAATCATATGTAGATAAAAACCTGAAGGTGGAAAAATCCCAAAAAGTGAGCTATTTTTAAATGTGAAATCTTTACCATCAATCAGAAAAATTGTATTTCCCAAGAGATTTAAGAAAATTAATATATGGTTGCATGAACCCTAACCCTAACCCTGGAAAAATCTACCAAAAGAGGAGCAGAACCCACTGCGAGTTGGATGCTAAAAAACCCAATCACAGACCTAACATATTCAGATCCACAATATTCATTATCTCACAACTAAAAATAACCATTTTTGCGTTTAAAAGAGATACAATGAAGAATGTACAATGCAGAAAGAAACAGTGTATATATATATACAAATATAACCAATGACATGATCAAGCAAGACAAGAACAGAAATATAATACTCAACTTATCGATTTTCTTGAAATTGAAGCACACACATATACACAGAGAGAGAGAGAAAGAGAGAGAGAGAGACTGAGAGAGAGTATGTTCTTGATGTAGGAGTAAAATGAAATGCAAGAAATTAAAGCCCAGAAAAAAGAAAAAGGGAAACAGTAGTAATTATTATGATGATACGTGGAGATTGAGAGAGAGAGAGAGCAAAAATCGCGGGATGTGAGTGTTGATGAGAGTCAGAGAAAGCGACGGGAAGATCTCTACGAAATCTTTAGAAAGAGGCAGACAGCTTCATAAACCCCTTATCTCACTTTTCTTTCATCATCAGATTTCTTGCAAAAGGTGGTATGTTTCCTTACACACATGTTGTATATATATATATATATATAATATATGAACAAAAGGGCTGCGCCACCCCCTTCCTCCGCCCCGTGGCGGTGGTGAGTGGAAAGAGAGTAGCAGTGAGGAGAGAAGAGAACTGATACTGTGTGCAGTAAAAGGAAAAGAATATGAATATGTGGTGGGCTTTTCTTTGACCATTACGTCTTTTACTCTTGTCTTAATTCCTTCTCTCTCTCTCTCTCTCTATATATGTCTGTTTCTTTCTCTCTCTATATCATCAGAGATTGTGAAAAATTACTGTCTGCTTGTTCAACGCGAAGACAAGTGGACGAAGCATAATTAAAAATCATGATAAATATTTTTGATAAAGTCATAAATTGTTATAAATATTTTGACTGTAATTAAAATAACGTCAAATGTATTGATTAAATTTAAGTTTTATATATTTTTTTTAATGTGGTTAATAGCATGGATTAACTAATAGTATTCAACCATGTCATTTATAATGTGCAATTCAATAAGTAACATCGAATCAATTTATCATATAATTAACACGTGTAAATTATTCATAAAATATGAAATTTCGACATTACACAATAAATAGTAAAGAAGTTTAAAGAAATAATAATAATAAAAAATAAATAAATAAAGAAGAACTTAGGCCAAGAGATGTCACAAAAATTACTAATTATTAAATCAATCACGTAAGCCATCTACACTTTAATTATAATTAACAAAATTAGGTTCAACTAATGAGGCCATCTCTTTGCAACTAATTAAGGGTTTATCAAGAAAATTTTCTCAATTTGAAAAGGACACGAGCTGAAATCATGGACTAGAAAAGTTTTCAAAACCTTTCCATGATTTGCAAATGTGTAAAAAGTGTTTAATTTAATTACTGTTAAATTTTTAATGGAATAGTCACCTCACTATAAAAAATATAACATTTATCATGACTAATTAATTTTCATGGTTAAAAATAAATAATCGTAATAAATAGTCATTCACCACAGTCATGCAATGGTTGTTGGACGTGCTTTTTGCGAGTGTGGCTAAAACATTTGTTATGACAAAAGTATTTGAGCCATGGCAAAAATGGTTCACTAGAAAAAAAATTAATATTAGCTACATTTTTATGACCATGGCTAAAAATCGTGGTAAATAACTATTATTAACTACGATTAAATAAAATCTAGTTTTTTGACTATGAAAAACTTAAAAATCGTGGAAAAAAACATTCGTCATGGCTTTTAGCCATGGCAAATATTTTCGTCATCTTCACAAAAACCACGGCCGACAACCGTTGGGTGACCGGGGTCAATAACTATTTGCTACGATTATTTAGTATTAACCATTATTGAATGAAAAAATCAAGAATGTAGACGTTGAAATTGCACACTTACAAAGAATGAGGAATATTTACTCAATGTTGTTGATAATTATTGACTTTCAGTAATTTTGAAATTGTCCATAATTTCAAATTCAAGCATGATGAAGGTTGTCCTATTTCGGAGATATTTATACCATACTCAGGAGGAACAAATAAATAAATAAATTACAAACACACTGAATTTTTGCATTTTAATTGGCACTAAATTTCGATTATTTGTTATATTGTATCATGTATATTTGAGTACACTACTTAGTTCATTTCTTATGAGGATATTTTGAATTATAGGACTATTTTTTACTATTTTGAAATATATCGACCAATATTATAAAAACTCCCATAATATGGGATTAAAATTGCATTTTTCATGTTGTTATCAACATTTAATTAGTTGATTTGACGGACACGTGGACAATACGTGGTCGTTTCATAAAAAATTAATGACGGGACACATTTTACATACTACTGTTAAATTAGGGGACTAAAATTGATTATTGTAAAAAGCATGAGACTGATTCTTGAAAAATACTATATGTTGTGGGACTAAAATGCAATTAAACACAAATAATTATGAAGGGTGCCACACTTGTCGTACTTCTTGTTTCTTGTCAGCTAAGGGTGATTTGAGAAAAAAGATCAATTTGACTAGAAAAGAAATGATTTATAAATGGAATTGAAAAAAAAAAAAAATATGAAATGAATGGTTTTGTTATATATATATATATATATATACACTGATTTTTATGATTGGTATGCAGTATTAAATCAATATTTTCTTGTATTCAACAACTAATATCCTTGGTAAATAATAATAAATACTACAAATAGAGATAAATATAACAATCATATCGACTATATCATATAAATTAGGGTAAATTACATCTACCTCTCCTAAGGTTTGGTATAATTATAAATACCTCATCGTTGTTTGAAAAATTACAAATTACCCCCCTGAGGTTTGTAACCGTATAACAAATAACCCATTTCCATCCATTTTTATGGGTGAACTGACCATAATGCCCTTATGCATTTTATTTAATTTTTAAAATTTTTTGAATTATTTTGGACTACAATGCGAAGGGAGAGGTTCTTAAACTTTTTTACACGGAGGAGTTAATAATAGAATTTGGCTCGGCTAATTTTTCTACAATTTAACTAAAAAATCAAGGGCAAAATGATCAATTTCAGGCCTTTTGTTGAAAATTACAAACCTCAAGGGGGTATTTGTAATTTTTCAAACAACGAGGAGTATTTGTAATTATACCAAACCTCAGGGGAGGTAGATGTAATTGACCCTATAAACTAATACATCTTGCTATTTCAACAACAAATAAACCTACTATACAGTGGAAACAATATCATCCCACGCAGAAGATTCAAACCCATGATCTCTAGGTTCATGGGGCCTCAACTTCAATTTAACTGCCCAATTTTTCATTCTTTTTTTTTTTTTATGTTAGAGTGATATAAAAAGTAAAGGTATATTATGTATCTCATTCCTAGGATATATTCTAATAATTTCTTTATATTCACGTATCCTAAAATGACATTCACAAAACCCTCAAAATATCACTTAATGTCTAAAATGGCATGAGAATTTGTACCGACGACCCCGAACATGTACGGACTCATGACCCGATGATCAATTCTGTATCACTAGTTTATGTGTAATCTTACAATTCGGTCATACTTATAAGACAAAATTACATTTTTAGTCCAATAACTTTAGGTTATTAGTATTTTTCGTCCTATAATTTACTTTGTTTACACATTTAGTTCTTCGTTTGACAAATTTAGTCAACACATATCAAATTTGGTCATTTTTTGACAAATTTCGTCCTGTGTTGACAAATTTGATCTTAATGACATATAATTACAGGACCAAAAATGAGATATACTCGAGTGAGAATGAGACCAACATTATCAACACAAGACTAAAATCGTCAAAAAATGACTAAATGTGTAAATAGAGTAAGTTAAAAGACCAAAAATACTAACGACCTATAGTTACAAGACAAAAAATATAATTCAACCTACTTATAAATTTACGTCCTCTATGCCTCAACTACAAGTTTTGTTATTTCCATTATTTCGTACGAGCTCACTTACTCCACGTATGATTTTACTGACTTGAGCATTAAAAAATTATAATCAGACTCTACTCCGATGTTGTTCACACGTGCCAAAAAATACACTAAAGTATTTTGGAACTCATCTCAAACAGATTAAATGCGTTGAACCTTAAGCCAAATTAATTCAGACACACATGATGAAGAAGCAAGGGCAAGTGATGTAACATGTTGGTTGTCTGGAAAAGAGCAGGCCATTTTTCCAAATAAACCCACATTTTGATTCTTCATGTCCACATATAGACAACTCTTTTTTTGTTTTTATAGTGTCTGTAGCCCACAATACTGTTTCATGGAAACAACTATTATTTCATTTTCACACCACACATTTCCCATCTTAGACCATTATTTTATTTATTTTTGAGTAAATTATTTATAATTACAACATAAATTTCAATTATCAAACATTGATATACATAAATTACGAATATCAAATATGTATAACTAATGAATAACTACTATTATAGCATGTTTTAGTTTTTGAAACATTAAAATGTACAAATATATTTATTGCATTTCATCTATAAAAAGTATAAGTTTTATTGTTATTTTGATGCAAAAATTATTATGTTTATGTATTACACTTACAATAAGTTTTAAAAAATATATAATTCTTTTCATTATTATAATGTAACTAATGACGTTGGCAATCTACTTTATTAATAGATATCCTATTACAAAAAACAAAACATAGATCAACGTGACTTATAAGCTCCTTTGGTGAGTTACGATCATGTGATCTTATCAATGTATGGGTTGTGATTTATTTAATAAAGTTGTGCTCTATTATAATAATAATAATAATAATAGATGTTGGTCATTTACAAATATTTTAGATTAATAATTAATAAGTACTGATTGAAATTTGTTATGTAATAAGAAAAACATGCCATTAACTTGCCTTGAACTTCCAATCTATTGATTGGAATTTTAGTCATTTGTTAATTAACCCTTTGAACCCACATTTTCGGGCATTAATTCCTCATTGATTTGTCCTAATTAAGCAACCTACTGTTAATAATATTCAAATAATAATACTGTGAACTTTAAAAACAATTATCATTAAGTTCCAAGTCAAATAAGTATACTATTAGAATAATAATTAGAAGCAATCAAATCCTTGAATTAAGGAGAACCCATAAGTTGATAATCACTCCGACTAGCCAAAAAACAGGATAATAATAGTCTTTTTTTTTTTTTTTTTGTAACTATGGAGTTTAATTGTCAAATTAAACTCAAAGGAATAAAATTGTCACCCTTCCTATAATTACGCAATCAAAATTCCCCCTATTATGTGTAAAATTGAACTTAATACTTGTGAAAACAGTTAAGAGTTAATAATCTTTAATTGATAGTTTATTTCACATTTTAATTTAGAAGTTCATGTGATATTACTTGTCGCTTCTTGACTAATTTACTAATCATAACAAATAAGATTTTGAAATATGGATTGAGAAAAATGGTGAAAGATTATTAGTGTACCAAACATCAATCAATCAATATTTTATTAAAAAAAGGAAAAGAAAAATTATGTGATGAGAATGAGATTATTATGCGTGTCATTATCTATAAAGAAAAATGCCAAAAAGAAGAAGAAAAACGTGATCACCCAAAATTTCTATGGATAAAGATGTTTTCTTTTCATAAGATGAGGCTGTCTTGTCAACCACCCCTTCTATGAGAATATAATATAAAAGGTTAATATCAGGATAAATTACATTGACCCTCACGATTAAGCCAAAATTCACACCCTCTGCCTTTTCTAAAATTATTATGGATACACCCCAGGAGTGTTAGTATAATATTTTTCAAAAGATATTTGTGTAAACTTTGCATCTGAATAGAGAATATAGTTATAACTATGAGGGTAAATTACAACTACTTCTCCTAAAATTTGACATAATTATAAATACCTCCTTGTCGTTTGAAAAATTACAACTATACCTTCAAATGAAAAATAATTATATAGGCCCTAAACAAATATGTAAAAATTACTACTTTACCCTTGCTGAATTTTTTAATTTTTCAAAAAAATGTTTGAGAAAAAATATAAAAAAAATTGAGAGTGAATAAATAAATAATACATAAAGAATATTAGCCCGTGTAAATATTTTAAAAAATTCTAAAGAACATATAAAATTATAATTTATAATCCGAAAGGATAGACAATTCACTATAAAAATTGGATGGATACCTAACGGAATGAGCGCATTATTATACGGACGTTAAAGTTAGTGCGTATTTGTAATTTTTGAAACAACGAGGAAATATTCATAATTATGCCAAACCTCAGTGGAGGTGGCTGTAATTTATCCTAACTATAACTATAACCTCAACGGATAGATTTGTAATATTGGAAAAGACATGAATGTTTGTGTAGTCAGGCCTAACTTGATGGGATTTCAACTTCATATGGGAAACTAATATAAAGTGAAAGGTTATAAATATTATTGTCATAAATTATCTTCCACTAACAATACAGAAATATAAAGGGACAGAAATTACTCACCACCGCTTGGCCATATGTAACAAACATTTCTGGGCCTATATAAAGTAGTAGGTATAGAAAGTGAGAGGTTTTTCAAACTACTGAATCCATACTCCACTAGATTGTGCTGGAAAATACAATAAGTCGAACAAAAAATCGAAGTTAATGATCTACCCAGGAAAACAAAAGAGCAATTTCTAGTGACAAGGAGAATTCTAAGATGACATGACCAGAGCTATATATGTGTATTATATATACTGTCTAGCAAAGATAAACACATGCCACTATTAGACCGCAAGGAATGATGCATTTCACATTAGAGTGGATAATCATACTTATCAACCAAAGACCATGCATGTTTTGATATGTTAATACAAGATTTTAACTTACGGGCAGGATGCCATTATACTTTCCTCTTCCTAAGCCTCCCAATGTCCTGATCCATGAGCCTCGCTGATGAAGGCATTGGTTGAGGAGTTAACAAGCCAACAGATTCTGGGATGTCGAGATCGACGCTCTTGGAAGGGCCGGCAATCGCTCGCTTCATGTCATGCTCATTCAATTGTTGGACTTGGAGTTTTACTTTCTCAATCTGCTCATTTTGTGCGTGGATAAGTAAGCAGTTGAGCGACAACCATTGCAGGTAGTTTTGAGAAGTAATTACGAGAGTAGGATGGGTGTGCTTACCAGTTCATTATGATGAACTGATGAATGTGCAGTGGCCAGTCTTTGCTGCAAATCCTCAATTTTCCTCCTTTGATACTCGAGATTCTCCATTTCACTCCCTTTCTCCCCTGATTGCTGGTACAAAGCTGCAGGTAGCAAAAGACAGATTACCTAACCGCTGATGGAGGACAAACGATTAAGAAAAACAAAAGCAACTTCAAGCTGGAGAAACAGCAAAATAACACAAGACACATAAAATCGATGACATCATACGCCATGCAACTCTCAACTCCGCAAACAGTTTGGATACTCTTACCAAATGCTTTTCCACATGGTTCTTCACCGGACGAGAGGAAAACCCACTATTTTAAATTTGGTAAACTCAGATTGACTCCATCTTTTCCCCTATTCTTCATGAGCTAAGTGTCATAATTAGCTACAAGAAGATATCTGCATTACCAGCAGTTTGCACTCATTCGACTGTGACACTTGAAGCCATACCCATATGTACCACGAACCAATTATTTTAACTATAAAGGCATCACATACCACCTGAATGGTATTACATTTTTAATAAATACTGACAACCCAAAAAGATATATTCCATTACAGCATAAATGATAGTTAGAGAACACAGAAAGTAATCCATTATGATGAACCAAAGACACCAACATGTATATGTACCTGTCAAATTTGAGAGAACCCAGTTCTGCGTTGGAATATCATAAAGCTTTTTTGACAATGTTAGGGCAGATCTTAAGATTTCTCTGGCTTGTCCAGTGTCATGTAGAGCAAGTGCCAAATTTCCTAGCACCGTCAAATACTGGGAAACAAGTTGAAGATTTCCCAAGTAAGTATGTGTAGTCTGCAAGCCAGAAGCTAGTCGGACTCTGCATCAAAGTTATGGCATATGTAAGATATGGAGGAGAGATTAGAGAAATGTATATTCACATTGTAATTTGGATTGGAGCTCTTCCTTAAAATATCATGAAGATGAAAAGAATGATAAATATTGCTTTAGAAGAGGTTAAAAGATGTGCAGGGGCAGCTTCATTCAGACAAAACTTTGACGTAAACAGAATCTAAACAGCCCCATCTGAACCACTTTAATGCACGTGTGCCTGTAAAGAGTACATCAGTACATCAAGCACCTAAGGATTTGATCCAATTTCATGTACAAATGCTTCAGTCATTACTGCAGCACCTTTAGGATCTCAAACTGACACAGACCTAACACTGATCATGCCAAATCACCCTCCATGCAGAAATACACTCAGCGGCCTCCTGATGCATAAAGGTACAGATGGTCCAATGGGAGCAAGGATTTGCAGGAAAATTTGGAAAACTTGTTCATTCTAAGCAGAAGAGCCATTTCAAATAGTGTTTAATCAATTTAGTCTTGATTAATACTCAATTACTTGGTCTGACTGTTACAGAACAAAAAAAGATTTATTAGTTAACTTCTTTTTTAGTCTGTGTCACTCTACAAAAGTCAATGCACATTACAGACATATTGATCATTTGCTCGCCTCCTGTTGTGAAGTCCCAAGCAAAGTTTGATACCTTCTCTGATAGTGCACATTCCGAACATATGACCATTTGTTATGCATGCTTCAAAATTTACACAAAACAACGACGTTTCCTGATTCGAGCAGCATAAATTCATAAAGTACATTAACAGAGGGCAAAAAGTAACTTCTCAGTGAAAACGTCGTGAGTTTCATGAATCAGCATTTGAAGGTCAGTGCATAACTAAGCCTCCCTTTGCTTGGAAGGGAAAGGGGTCTGACGATCAATGTTTATAGCCTCGTACTAAATTTTGCATCCAACACAAATGTATGACCTCCCTCTTTCATTCCAAATGTAACTAGGGTAACAGATTCCTAGAGTAAATTAATTTTGTAGCAATTAGATACTCAGCCGGATCACATCATGACAAACAAAACATGCCCTCAGGAAACCAAGCCATTATTTTCCTCTGACAAGACAAGAAATAATTTCTGAAAGAGGAACTGGACGTGCAGAATTAATGAACTAGTAGAAGCAATGTCAACATTTTTTAAAGAGTCAGGTAAGGCTCCGTATGCCATCGACATAGTTTCGCACTAGCTAATTGACCCAAAATGAATAAGCCCGTGTTGGACGAGGACGGACAAACCAGTGCCTTGAAAACCTCACAGAATTTCTAGTCACAGCTGAAATGGGTCAGGTGCTATATCTTGATCAGAGAAAAGACGCCATAATAATGCACTACCGAATATGTATTGACAATGGAATGATTTGACAAAATGAAACAACAGTGGTTATGTTCAAACTTTACCTGGCTTCTTGTAAATTCTGTTGCCTCATAAGTAGAAATCCATAGGTATACAGGGCAGTGGTCTTTTCCCGAACCCCAACAAAGGAATCTATCACTCCTAAAACAGGTCCTATCAAATCAACAGCCTGTGTAATATCTAGGCCTTGTAAGTAGATCTCAACATTCACAAACACTGATTTAAAACCTAAAGGTAAGGTATCACCTTTGCCGAAGATTCAGCATCACCGATGCAGATATAAGAAACTGCTGCATAAATTTGGCTCATGGCTTGCATCGATTTGCTTTGAGTCAACTACACATGCAACATTGGTTAAACAAAAATTCGGAACATAGCATGGGGAGTGGATTTCCAGATGAATGGGGAAAAAAAAGATATCCTATATGGTTTCCTAATTGACTTCTTATGGAGATTGATCAGTATTAGGTAACATACAACACTGATGATAAAACCACCAATGAACAAAGAAAAGAAAGACTCTAAACTGAAAATATCTTTATGGAACAGTGCCATGTGTGAGCGAAGAGATGACCGAATCACGATATTACCTTAGATGCTTCAAGAAAATGGAAAGCAGCTTCACTATAGCAGCCCACAGAATGTGCATATTGGCCCCTTAGCATCTCAATTGTGCTCTCACAAGCCTGTAGGATGGTTGGAAATCGAACAAACCAATTTCTCATCTGCACCAAAGCCTGGACAGACAATAGTTGCATTCATCTCTTTGTGACGTCATATATTTATAAGTCCAATGTAGATTGAGAAAATAATAAAATACTCAAGTATCAGGATCTTACTGTAGTAGCCAACAACGAAGCACTTCAGAGAATTTTACTTTTAACAATCACGGTAAAAGATTGTCTTTTTAGAAAAATACAGAAGCTTATACGTATTAAATGATCAATCTCAAGCATTTATAGACAATGTACTTCATTTCAAAGCCATTGTGAAGACAATTAATCTTCATAAGATGCATGTTTCATAACATCTACTACCCTATGGCAAAACTATTGGAACTTGCTCATGTTAATGTTATACTTCTATATCTTTTGTTATGGGAGGGCATTTTTGAGGTCTACACAAGGCGTAGATCCCATCAAAAGGATTTCCAGCTTTTCCTCCAACTATATATATCAACATCTCATAGGGCAATTTAACATTCAGCAGTATGTAATTCCGCCAAGAGTAAGTGGGCCAAAAGGAAAGATACAAAGATCAAAATTTTGAGACAAATTTTAGCAATATATCCCTTTAAACCACTCTAGACTTTATATTCATTTACATCCTAAAAAGCACACGAGTTTCAATCAACAGGACCTCAAATTGAAGATTACTTAAATAAAAATGACATGCAAGTCTCATCAAATCTGGCCAGGTGAAGGTAGTAACAAACCTCTTGCGCTTCTACGAATTCAGTTCGTGTAAGATCAACTGCTACTTTGTTTTCCAGGAACTGCATTAGAAGCATTAAATAGACACCAGCCATCCAAATTGCAGAGTGTTGCAACTCCACTTCTGGCATCCAGTACGTTGCAGAGAACACATGTTAATAACTCTTCGCTGGTTCATAAATGAATAACTGAACTAGAAAAATCTAATCACTACAAAAATTAGAGGATGTTTCATAGGGATCCTTTATTTGGAGGACTTTGATCGTATACCCGTACAATTTAGACAGAAGTCACATAACATAAATAGAACTCTCACCTTTGACCCCGTCGGTAATCCCCAATTGCAACAGCTCCTCTGCATGTAAAACAACTATTAACATTTCAAGCTGAGCATCCAAACCTAATTTAGATATTTTCCATTTTAAAGTAAATACCCTCTCCCGCTCATTCTATCAACTATCTCAATGACTTATTTTCAACACAATCAACCAATTAATTTTCAGATATATTACGCTGAGATTCTCTTCTAGATCCAGGAACAGGAAATAAAGTGAAGTTGCGCTATATATTAATTTCAGTACTTATCCTCAGTCAATGGATGATCAGCTCTTTGAGAATTAAGACACTCTTTTCCATAGAAATATTTCAGGGTGTTGTTGGATTAAATCCCTTTATAGGTCTATCCTGATGTTTAGGTAACTAGGTAACAGAAAGCCAGATCCATTACCCTGAAGGTGACAACAAACAAGAATACATCCAAATAATTGGGTTATCGTGCATTATGGTCTTGTCTAGGAAAGAAGAAATAAGTGCTATTTATACAATCACCGTCACAAATGTAAAATTCATTTTATTTGCATTATTTACATTCTCTTTCACCGGATGTGACTTCAAGAACACCCATAAGCAATAATCGGGAACTATTAGCGTAAAAGAGAATCCAAGAAATTGTTAAGGTTAACTTTTTACTAGTTAGTCCCTGGATGATAGATGACATAGAGAATCATCAAGCCCTCTCGTGAATACGACTGTAATTCATCAAGAATCCAGCAGATTGTGGATTGACAATATAAATTTCTTACACTTTTCCAAACTGACCTTGGATGGTTTGTAACCCAGATTGAATCCTCTTCTGGCACTCCTTAAAAAGCCCTTTCGGCCTGCTAAAAACAACCACCATAAGATCAACCAATGCATAGACCGCACTTTTTGGCAGCCATTCACCATCAATTGGAGGTGGAGCCAACTCAAGCTTATCTGGCCATGCTCGCTTCACATTTCCAAAATATGCAGGCTCCAAGCTTGCTTTTCCAGTTAAATTCATTCCCGTGTAATTACTAAGTCTTTCCTCCAGCTTATTTTGTTTTTCAGCAAGAGCAGTTCTGTCTTTGTAGTTCAAGTCAGGTCGTGAGAGACTCTGATTTAACACATCAAGTTCATTTGTGAGTTCTCGGATGTGTTGCATCCTCTCCATGTCATACTTCATAGCAGCATCCAATTTATCAATACGTTGAGCAGCAGTCTTGTAGTCACATATCCGGAGTAGATAGAATAATTGCAGCAGCTCATGATAAAACAGTAACCCGAGGCAATGTTGTCTCTTTTGGATACAAGGAGAGGACAGAGAAACAGAGGAAATTTCGATTTCAGTTGGCAATACAGGTAAGATTCAATGAAAGGAAAAGTATATGTATGTACATGCATAATTACCACACTCGAGTATACTTGAAAGTTGCAGAAATAAGCCAATAGCATTATGATATTTCTACAGTTGGGCAGCAGGTAAACATGCAGTAGTCATCTAATTAATTAGACTATTCATAGTCATCTGAGGATAAGCAATATTTAATCCTAGGTCTATAGGGAATCCATTCAAGCGACTGAAGACCCAATTGTTTCATCTATATAGTAAGTAAACATAAAGCCATCAAGCAACAAACAACAATGGAGTCCTTTCATTTGAGAAAGATCAGCAAAAGAAGCTGCTCGAGTAAAAACCAAAATTGAAGTCGTCTGAAAC